>OX438742.1:6581314-7033814 GCA_949316235.1 Oegoconia quadripuncta | reverse complement strand
TTTAGTGTGAATATCTATGTATTTTATTAAGTTCGATTTACAGGTTTGTTGGTTTAATCTAACAAATCATTAAGGAAATAATATTTTCTTTGGATAAAGCTAATTTTTAACCCCCGACAAAATACGAGGGGTGTTGTGTGTTTGTGTCCAGTCTTTGTCCGGACGTATGTCAGTAATTCGTGGTTCGATTTGAGTTCAGTATTTTACGAGGGGACAGCAGCTTATAGCCATGTTTGATGAAAATCGGGTGAGTAGCATAAATGGCTGGACCGATTTTGAAGTGCAAGGTGTCTTCGGTCGATCTCTTTTGTCATAGGATACATTTTATGGTAAAAAATCTAATATGGCGCCTGCAAAATATAATGTCGGGATTTTGTTTTTTTAATACTTAAATCGTTATTACAACCCGTTCTTGCAAATGTGCTCACTTTCTCGATGTCAATAGGAATGGATGTGCACAAAGCCAAGACCGAGGAGGCGGTTTTCAGACATGGTTGCTCTTAAGTAAGTATGGTTTAATGCTTCGTATAATGTAAATCCGCTGAATTATATTGTAAGAGTTGAGCCGACTGATGTACTCCATAATCTATCCGGGGAGCGATGACTGAGTTACGAATAATTAGTGATGTCGCTATTACGATTTCAATTTGGTCGTATATAATGGGGGGGGGGGGGGGGGGGAATATCAAATTCTTGAGGATCAGAATGTGGCCAGGCATACAGCATTTTCTGTGGCATCATAGAGGATATCTGGACACGCAGGGCAGCATAGAAGATGCCCCATAGTTTGTGGTGTATCACCGCACAGGCACCGGTTGTCATTCGTGTAGTCGCATTTGGACATGTTATTCCGGCATCTACCGACTCCAATGCGTAGTCTTGGGAGACTTCCATACGGGCCATTCCTGGTTGTGATCCGATGGAAACTTCTCCTCAGATGTTATAAAGGTTGAGTGAGAGTTCTTCTCACAATTGGATACGAGATTTAGGGGCATTATAAATAAATAATAAATATCTTTGCACATACACACAGCGCCATCCAGTTCCACACTAAGCAACTAGGCTTGAATTATGGATACCAGATGGTTGATAAACTACACAAATTAATTTTTTTTTGTAAGTAAATACATAAATAAATGAAGAACATCCATAACTCGGGAACACATGTCTGTATTCATCATACAAACATATGCCCCTAGCGGGATTCGAACCCGCGACCTTTTGGTATAGCAGTCGGATTTTTTAACCACTACACCAAACAGGACGTCAATTCGATCGTCATTATCTAGTGCCCCACTAGATTCTATGTCTTAATCCAGGCTATATTCTACCTATATACCAAATTTCATCCAAATCCGTTCACCCGTTTCGCCGTTCAAACTATCGCATTTATAATAATTAGATGAATTAAGTCTTTCTTTTGCAATAAGGCGTCGGAAATACACCTCATTTATCATGTAACACTTAATGATACAGGCGAGTATAGAGAACCTATTATATTAATAGCTTTTCATGTGGAAATCAGACACTGTCTGTATAATTTTGCTTTGATGGTATAATTAGCCATAAAAATGGCATATCGCATTTTCCAAACGCGCTCATAAATCACAGAGTTCGTATATATATTATTTGCATTGTTCTGATTCTATATAGTATAGAGTGTTACGTATATTTTTCTGTCCATGTGTATTTTTGCTTATGTCTGTGGGGTCGTAGTACCAGAACATTCACATTAAGAGGCACAACCTCCTTTCAGGCGGGGGTATGAATTAGCCATAATAAGAATCTGATATTGACATAAACTTGGTTTATAGAAGAAGAATCATATGCCAGTAAACCATTATAGAAATAGGTGAAGAAAAAAGAACAGCGACAATAAGACAAGGTGTAAGACAAGGATGCCCACTCTCACTTTTAATCTTTAACATATATACAGAGTCAGCAAGACGTAAAATATCAGAGTCACATAAAGGTGGAATTAAAATTAACGGTGAAATGATCCATTTATCGGATTTGCAAATGATATAGCAGCTCAAGCTGAAAATTCACATCAATTACAGGAACTAATTCAAGAAATGGATAATATATTCAAGGAAACAGGACTCAAAATCAAAAATTCGGAAACAAAAACACTGGTTACTTAAAGTCAAAACCAGCAAATAGCCCTATAAATATTAACAACAAGACAATAGAACAGGTTAACTCGTTTAAATATCTAGGAAGTTTGATCACAAGTGACTCGAAGCGTACTCCAGACGTTGACGTATAAAGATAGCGATGGCAAAAAGAGCTCTTAATAACAAAAAACATCTATTTAAAGCTAAAATAAGCAAAAAAGCTAGAAAGCGGTTAATAAAATGATATGTATCGAGTATAGCTTTATCCGGCTGTGAGACAGGGACATTAACACAAAGGGATAGGGAAAGGTTAGAGACAAATGGAGGGAATAAGCTGGATAGAGAAGAGAACAAATGAATAGGTGTTGATGATGGTAAAGATGAAGAGATGCCAGTTAGCCACAGTTGAGAAATGAAGAGAACAGGTCACTTGATATGACATGATATTACTAACACCTACACGTATCATCTAGTCCCAAACTAAGCAAAGCTTGTGCTATGGATACTATAGATAACGGATAAACAAGGTGGATACCTTGTGAGTGAGAGTTGTCTTCAGTTGAAAGTAGTTAGTAGTTTGGTTAAGTCGGTGGCGATTTAAAACAGTCAGGTGATCACTAGATTGACACAAATCTACCAATCGTTACTGAGCCCGCAGTATTTATTATATTTTGGGAGATAAAATATAATAAATAAACATTTAATTCTTTAATTTAATTAATTTTGTCAATAAATTACAACCATTTATCTGTAACAAAAACACAAAAACTTTTTTTTTTTATGCACTACGGGTTGGTACTTGACCTCAATCACACCTCAGTACATGAGGTCGAAGGTGGAAGTGTACTGACCCGGAAACCCCAACACATTTGGGGGACTGGCTATCTTATCTCTGACAACCGGAACACAGCAGTGCTATAACATTGCTGCTTGGCGGCAGATTTAGATAAGATGGTGGTATCTAGTCAGGCGGATATTTAAAATGCTCTACCACCAATCAAACCGAGTACTAATCATGTTGCCCGCTGGGGTTCGAACCCGGAATTATGCCAATGGTAGCTGTGAGAGCGGTGTAATGTGACACCTCGTGTAATAAAATGGGTCACATTACACAATATTCAAACGATAGATAACAAAAATAGATTACAATATTCCATGGAAATGGTACAACGATACTTACGACGATTGTCGATTCCACTTGACATAAAAGTTCTGAATTTATAAATAAATTGTTTTATAATGGAACGTTCCGCAAATTATAGCCTGTCTTACCTAATATAAGTTGGACATAAAACTTATCGTGCATTATAAAGGTAGCAAACCTTACTGTGACATGAATCTCATTTCAGTTTTAAAACAATATCTAGATTAAAAATACTTAAAACAGGCTTTTAATACTCCATAATTATCATATATTATTCTACCCCAAACACGAGTAACATAAAGTTCATCAAGGAGTTTCAGTGGCAATCTTCTGGCTCCATCTTTAGACCCTCGTCATCATGTGTATTCAAAGTGCTCATGGTAATAAAACAAACTAGCTCCAATTCGACTATCTTGCAATTTTACGAACATTATTACGAACATTATAATTAATACATAAAAGCTTGTAATAATAACCATTGTTGACATTTCAAAAATAGCTTACCGGAGTCGAATCGAGAGTCAACACGTGGGATATGACCTTCTGAATGAATAGAAGAGGAAAAATAGCGTTGTAAGTCAAGTTCAACAAACTCAATTTGTAGCTAGCTAGAGGATTTAGTTGGGTAATGCAAGAGATACGGGCATACGAATGTGTTCGGTGTGGATTAAGGGTGATAGCTTACCACTAAGGCGTAACTCATCTACGCCGAACATACTGAGCGCGTGGTGCGATGCGCAGATTTACATTATCACTGCCAGAAAACCGTATACTAGATTAACAGAATGGAATGGAATTAAATGTGCGTATAATCCGTCCCAATCGAACTGAATAAAAAAACCAACCAGGGTGATAGCTTATCACTAAGGCGTAACTCATCTACGCCGAACATACTGAGCGCGTGGTGCGATGCGCAGATTTACATTATCACTGCCAGAAAACCGTATACTAGATTAACAGAATGGAATGGAATTAAATGTGCGTATAATCCGTCCCAATCGAACTGAATAAAAAAACCAACCAGGGTGATAGCTTATCACTAAGGCGTAACTCATCTACGCCGAACATACTGAGCGCGTGGTGCGATGCGCAGATTTACATTATCACTGCCAGAAAACCGTATACTATATTAATACAATGGAAAGGAATCAAAACGGCGTATAAACCGTTCCATTCGAACTGAATAAAAAACCGGCCAAGTCGGTCCATGCACTGGTAGGGTTTCGTACTTGCGCTAATAATATACGGACTTAGAAAAGTTTTTTGTTGTATGACAAATTATTTTCAAGGGAAATTTTATAAATGTTTCGACTATTACTCATTAACTTTTGGTTTGGACGACCTGTTTGGTGTGCTGGTTAGAAATTCTGCTGCTATACCAAAAGGTCGCGGGTTCGAATCCCGCTCGGGGCATATGTTTGTGTGATGAATACGGACATGTGTTCCCGAGTTATGGATGTCTTCATTTATAATTGGTATTTATTTCCAAAAAAAAAAATTATTTATGTAGTATGTCAAGCATCAGGTATCCACAACACAAACCTATAATTGCTTAGTGTGGAACAAGATGGCGCTCTGTGTCTAAGGATATTTTATTTTATTTATTAATTTTATAGTGTTTTAGTGGTTGATTACTTCCAGTTATGGCAACGTCCATATATTTATGTATGTATGTAGATTAGTTATACATACAAAACATCACGGACATTACTTGGAAGCATTCAAAGTTTGAGCTCGTCTGATGGACTCGGGTAGGGAGTTCCAGAGACATGGCTTAAAGGGTAAATGATTGGCTATAGAATTTTGAAGTATCTTATATAGTTTAGGAATTATAGAGTGAGATCATTTATCGTTTCCACCTTGTATAACTTGAAAAATCACCCTATGATCTACATTATCTTCGCCTGGAGAAACGTCGATGTATATATCTCGCAGTGTTGGTTATTCACGCAAACTGTGTTAGATATATCCAAACTAAATTCGCAGAATGCTCCTGTGGGCGGTGCATTGTCAGATTGCCAATACAAATAAACTAAATAGAGGATAAAAAATTGATCCTCTCATACTCCTCTTTCTTTAACCATGATTCGCTTTCAAAACAACCCAAACAGTTTTAGGTATTATTGATCTGCCACATGCCTTGACGAAAGTTCACCTCAAGGTCAACATGTTATGATAATGAACTTTTGTTGTATTAGTAACACTATCATGAAAAGAGAAACGTGATACCTTGATAAATCCGAATAATTCAGAATTGAATTTGATTTTTCAGTTTTTGCAGGCTGAATAATAATAATAATGTAATAATAATAATGTTTATTCAGAAAATGTTACATAGTTGAAACTAAATATGTTAGGCTATACTTAGTACCACTAATACAAAAGCCATAGCTGCCGAACTAGGCTTTGCAACCTGTATTTCAGCATACAAGGCCCTTCCCCTGGAGATATAATAATCGTTAACAAATCATTTTTTTTGACAAATGTATTCCGTATTTGTTTACTTGTAATAAAGTTTACTTAATTGATTGAAATCAAGTGCTACGATCTAATATATATATATGTTGTTAATAATTTAAATGTAATATATATATATATGTGTGTGTGTGTGTGTGTGTGTGTGTGTGTGTGGTGTATGTGTGGGGGGGGGTGGGTGGAGGAAGGTGAGTGCTGTGAATAGAATTTTAACTTCAAACATTTATTTCAACGTGAGTTACAAGGTATCATTTATTGAATTTAATTTAAATCAATGGAAAATAATAATAGGCACAAGAAATTCTCAAGATCATTGTTCTCTTCTTTGTTTTTTGTAAAAGGAGTACACTACACACCAAGCTTGTCATTTTTAAAAAGAAGGGTAATGATTTTTAAGGTGTAGATTTCTATGTTACCTCTCGTAGACTAAACGACTTCAAAGATTTTGAAGTGCAAGGTGTCGTTCGATTCGTCTTGATCCTCAGACTGTTATAGGATACATTTTGATGGTAAAAAAACCAACATTGCTCGCGTAAACAAAATATGCTATCGGGTTATTTGATTTTGGCTAATGTTGTTTTGACATGATTATTGAGTATATACCCACCTAACATTAGTACTTAATTTATGTTACTAACCTGAAAACAAGTCTGCTGGCCTGTAATGTGTATGCATGAAACTGCGCACGTTGCGGCGTTGGTGACAGACATGCGGCGAGATTTCATTAAACTTCTATGTACGCGGGTAGCCGATGCGGTAGTGGTGGCCGGCACCGCAGCGCGATGTGTGACACGTATCACAATTCTACCTAATAGTTTACAAGGTTTTTGAAAGAAATACAAGTATAAACAAGTTTAGTAAAATTTTTTGTAAAATTCACGTATGTTTACTGTAGGCCGGTTGTTGTATTTCAAATTGTTTCGAGAAGATAATAGCTGAAGCGTGGTGCTGATAATGGATCTTATAATAATGGTTAAGGTCCTACAATAAGCTAATTGTATGATAGATAGATAGATAGATCGTTTATTTGTATCTCCAGTCACACACATACCATAAGTTCCAAAGCAATTGTATAAACATATTTTATAACAATTCATAAAGTAACATCAGGATACACTAGAGTATGTGTGTGCTACAGCCGTACAAATGGGTCATAGCTCAGTGTATATAATTGCTCAGAGAGCAAAACACTGATTTTCAGCTATTACCCACGAGGAGACACTGGTACAAAAGAGAACAACCAGACAAGCATATTTTACTGTGCGCATCAGTGAATAATGTCACGTAGGTATATGTGTATTCAATGACCTCACAGTATTTTATTGTATTGAACAATAATTCATTCAAAGGTCTATGACCTTATTGTAAAAACATTAAGGTTCCAATTTCAATTTTTTCAATAAATTTAAAGATACGATAAAACAGTAACCAGCTCGTTCGCTAGCCAGGCTATTTCACAATTAATAATGAAATGTTATTGTACCTATTTGTAATATAAAAACCTGTTGTTAAAAAGAGCAAACCCTCTAGTTTCTTGCTTGTTCTTCTCAGGGGAAAATTGCCCTCTGAACAAGCAGTAGCTCAATCTGACTATTTTAAGTGTACACTACAAAATAAAGCAAATTTGACTTTGACTTTGCTATATAGATGGTGAATTGGTGATGCTCGGTGGTTCACCACGAGATTAGGAATAAAGAGATCCATAGAAAGAGATAAAAAGAGATAAATAAAGAGATCTTTACTTGAAACGTGGATTTCTTGCGACTCTTCTTTTCCCACAGATGATTTCCCGTTCCGAAGCGGTATTAGCTACGCCATAGTGACACAATAAATGCAATACAGTCTATTACTATTTAATGTGTATTTACTATTTCGTTTTTGTAAATATGTACAAAATTCTTTATGTGGTGTCCAGTTAACCATAAAAAATAAAAAATAATATTATTTCCAGTACAAACGTGTTCATTCAACAAATGATATATAGTTCTCTTTGAAATATGCAAATGCTTCAAATTTGAAATTTTCGAGATGGGTCTATATTTAATTTCATCAAAATCTGATGAAAGAGAGGCAGACGTGGAGTGATAGGATTTCAAAACTAATCTTTATGGAACATTATTTAATAAGTGACTGCATAATGTAACAGAGATGATGATGCACTCTGCGGTATTCTAATTAAGGCGTATAAAATTCGGTTGATTTTGCGACTATTTTGGAGTTTCAATTAATACTACAAAAAATAATAAATAAATATAGTAAATAAATATTTCGGACACTTACACCAATCATCTAGTCCCAAATTAAGCAAAGCTTGTGCTATGGATACTAGATAACGGATAAACATACATAAATATTTATATAAACATCCATGACTCGGGAATAAATGTTCGTATTCATCACACAAACATTTACCCGTCGCGGGATTCGAACCCACAACCGTTGGTTTCGCTGATAGGGTCACTATCCACTACACCAAACGGTCGTCAATGGTAAATGGTAAATAATGGTAGGTACCTATAACATTTAGTTATTTATGTAGTTATAGTTGCAGGTAGACTAAACAAACACATTAATTTATAGATTAAACATATGTAGAATTAGGTTAGTATACATACTATTACTAATACTTACTAAGTATTGCTGGGAAAAGGAAATGACTCAGCTTTACAGCAGAACACGGTCACTCGCCTCTCAATAAGAATCTGAGCGGGAGCTAGTTGTAGCGGGATTTTATTAGAATATCACAGGAGCAAATATGACCTGAAAATAGTATAAATAAATGCACATTACAAATGTTAATCTGTTCTTATTTTTAAACCTCCGGTGAAAACGACGGGTGTTATGTTTTTGACGGCGGTGTGTGTGTGTGTTAGTGTGTCTTCAGACTTTGTCCGGACGTATCTCAGTAATGCGTAGTCCGATTTAAGTTCGATTTTTCTACATGAAAGACTAAACGAGGGGACAGGTTTTTGAATTTTTTTGATTTGAGTTTTTTATATTTAAGTTTAAATCCAGATGGAAATTGGTTAAGTCGTTTCTATGATAACGTCGCTTTTAACACTATCTTTTGGTCGTCTACCTGTACTATGAACTATACCGGGTAAGTTTTTTACCGTAAGGAAATAGCAGGTGATTACTCCAATTGAATTCCGTGATGATAGGTTAGCGATAAGGCCGTCTAATTTGTAGTTTCTATAAGATATATAAATGTGCCTTCCCTATTTGAACAATAAAGTGTATTTATATTGAATTGAAGGTAAGTGAAATAGAAGTTATTGGCATAGGTACTTTAATAATTTTTTTTCAAAACCATCATCTAGAGATTGATAAGCGACTGGCGCGATTCGTAGGGTTCCATATCATGAGAAATTTATTTGGAACTTATATTTCCTCCAAGTTTATTTATTTATATAATTTATATAATAAATTTCCATCCACATCACCTGGATGAGTGGAAGTCTACCACTGTACGTTTCTTAAGAAACTTCTTACCACGTACAACCACCCTGTGGAACGGACTTCCGGCAGCGGTATTCCCGAACGAGTACGACATTGGAACCTTCAAGAAACGAGCCTACACCTTCCTCTAAGGCCGGCAACGCATCTGTGACCCTTTTGGTGTTGCGGGTGTCCATGGGCGGCGGTGATTGCTTTCCATCAGGTGACCCGCATGCTCGTTTGCAGCCCTCTCATATAAAAAAAAAAATTAATGGTGCAATTACGTGGAATAGGCTACCAACGCGACCGTCAGATGACACAACGCTTTATTCGATGTTGGTTTTGAAAAGAAAAAATAATTAAACTACCTATGCCAATACCTTCTATTTCACTTACCTAATCTACCCTATTCTCTTCCTTACGGTAAAAAAACTCATCCGGTATAAACATTCTTGCTCGCATAAAATATGATCGTCATCGGTACTAATCTCGTGTCGTAGTATATAGACTACGGATCATTGCCACACTGAAGTGAAGAGGAAGCCGATGGCCCAAGCAAACGCTTTCATCCGGAACACTCAACTTGGAAAACTAGCTATCTAATCTCAATAAGCCGGAACACAATAATGCTATGAACATTACCGCCTGGCTTAGTCTTAGATTAACCGCCTCCGTGGCCCAATGTAAACAACGAGTTCGCGGGTTCGATCCCCAGCGGGTACATGTTGGGTATTTTAAATGTCCGCCTGGCTAGACACCACCATCTTATCTAAATCTGCCGCCAAGCAACAATGTTGATAGCATTGTTGTGTTCCGGTTGTCAGAGATAAGATAGCTAGTCTCCCAAATATGTTGGGGTTTCCGGGTCAGTAAGTCACCTTCGACCTCATCTTCACTTAACATCAGGTGTGATTGAGGTCAAGTACCAACCCGTTGCGCATAAAAAAAAAATACCACACCAGATTACTAAATGTGTATCCCTATAAAAACCTAACCCGCGACCTCCGTTGTAAAATATAGCTTACACTAAACCACTGAGGTAAAACAAACAAACCCCTGACATTTCTACGGTCAAGAACCGCACACCTGTGAATCCTGTAAATCTAACTAATCTATCGTGGAGAGTTGCGATTGGAAATCGTCGCATAATTAGTCGCACGTGTGTGGCCGCAGCGGTTTGGGGACAGTGGCTTCCGGTTAGTCACACGCGATGCCGCGCCGTCAGAGGTTGTCAACCTGCGGTGGGAAATTAACAATTGGAATCATGAATATTTTATGTATTATACTAGTCTTGTGGATTAGATTTTTATATTAAAATGACATTACATGATATAATAACTAATCGTAAACAAATGATTTTTTAACAATTCACATGATGTTGAGTCAGGTACTCGTTCTACGTTCTACTCGTACTACAGGTATTCGTTTATATGTGTAATTAGTTTATCCCGCGGAAAATACACACTTTATCGGGATAAAATGTCGGGATATAATGTCGGGCATAGTTTACCTATGTTGCAAATTTCATCCAAATTCATTGTTTCGATTGGCCATGATTGAACAACAAAGAAACAATTAGCATAGTCTAGCTAGATAACAATTTATTTAAAAATCAATAAACCCGAACCGAAACCGTTTCTCATGCGCACGGCTAAGGAGTGGAACGCGTTGCTTCCGTCTGTGTTTCCAATCGCATATAACCCGCAGCTCTTTAAAGTCAGGTTAAATAGGCATCTTCTGGGAAAGCTCGTTCCATCGTAGACCTTATCTCGACATTAGTCCAGATTAAGGTCAAGAGCGCTCCCATTCTAATTAAAAAAAAAAAAAAAAAAAAAAAACTTCATATTTTGCGGGCGCCAAGTTGCATTTGCATATGACACTCCGGAGTTCAAGACTAATCTAACGAAGCCTCGCACTTCTAAATCGGTAAAGCGGTATAGGCTACAGGATGTAACACAACCTCCTTCCTGGGGTAATCGGGTAATAATAGACTTGCTGCAGGGAAAATTGACGAGAAATATATCAACTAGAATTAAACGCTAATTTAATTTTGGTATTTGACTAACTAAAATTTTAGGTTCGATCCCTAATCATTTTCCGTTTATTTCGTTTGCGTTCGATCGCTAAATTTATAACGTAAATCGATCGTAAGCATCCTAGAACTATATAATGGTAACACTGATCTTCGATCATACATACTGAACTCGATATGTATATCGATTAGACTTAGACTATCTTTACTAGGGCGTTCACGTGGTACCAAACAAAGCGATCGAACTTAACGAACGGCAAACAGTAGATACTACTGTACGAATTCGCGAAACAGATTAAAAAAACCGATGAATAAATAAAATTTCAATATACTTGGGGCAGGTTGCCCAGCTATGTTATTCCGTTAGCCAACATGCATAAACTCGCAGCGGAATTGACGGAGAGATTCTATACAACTTTATAGTAAATTATGTTTATACATCATTATAGGCCTTGTGTTCCAGGCACAGAATATGACCAACCCTCTCTTCTTATGGATGCCGTAAAAGCTGGGTAAGTTATCGTGAGCTTAACAGTGTAGACCAGTGATGGGCTGCAGTGTCATTGGTGCGGAGCTCCCAAAAAGTTTGCGACCGCAAAAATAAGGACGGCGGCCAGCAGCCATTACTTTTTTCAAACAATATTTTAGAAGAATCGTGCCAAAGAACTACGCAGTATATATTAAGTCTATGTAAGAAACTTTAACCATGTTCCATGTTTCAAATTCAAACTTTTATTTCCTGTTCTGAAGTCTCTTGGAGGAGAGATCTATTTTGGGATCACTTATTGACGAATCAATCATCGATTTTCGAATATGTGAGGTCAAAATAGTATTTTATTCGTCTTGTGTGCTTCATTCATGAAAGCCTCCAATTCTCTGAAGTTTAGTTCTTTTTATCCGGCTGCCTCAGAAACGAAGGTAATATTTTCGGGTGTATGTAAATTTCTATGTAATCTCCAGTAGCCTGATTACAGATTTTTAAGTGCAAAGTGTCGTTACATTCCTGTTGATCCCCAAAGTGTCTTGGGATACAAGGTATGTTAAAAAATCGTAAATACTAGTAGTAAAGGTTTTAAATAGTTCATTAGTTATTGCGAACCTGATCTCTATATTATTTTGTCAAAGTCGCAATGCGAACTCTACTGTCACATCTTAAAATCGTCCCCAATTTCCTTACCTCATTAGGCCAACACAAACAGTGACTGATAAAAGCCGTGGCAAGTAAACAACTGTTTTATTCAACAGCTCTGACCGCAACTCGCGGGCTCCTCTGAATTCCTGGTGACAGTATCAATAAAGTCAATAAACTTCACTCAAACTTTCTTAAGTAGCAACTGAACACAATTTATCGATTTAAGCGCGCCTTTGCCACCCCATATGCCAGTTTACAACGACTATTGATAGGCGGTGACAGAATCGACACTGACGTCCCCTACGTCACGCCACCAAATGTCACGACACAGTCAATATAAAAGAAACTCAACCTAACACGCACACGATAACAGTTTGCGAGCGGCACACTTAGTTTGTTAAGGGGGAAGCTTACGCGGCATCTAAGAAAATATTTCTCCTTGATAAAACCTACAGAGGTTTCCCCGGCTTTGGTTGGATTTTCTTTTTCCGCTCTCGGATATAACCTTTTCATAACTGTCGAGGATCGATTCAGTCCAGAGATTTGGGACTTAAGCCGGCAGATGATCTCTAGCTTCTAGTGTCATGTTACAAAATAAACTCGGATTATGTTTCAAATGAATTATTACATATGGTAATGTTTAATAAGCGCAGCTTGACTTGTGTTGTTTGTACGAATACCTGTAACCAAAAATAGGATGGCCATTTACATAATAAATAAATATTTCGGACACTTACACCAATCATCTAGTCCCAAACTAAGCAAAGCTTGTACTATGGATACTAGATAACGGATAAACATACATAAATATTTATATAAACATCCATGAATCGAGAATAAATGTTTATATTCATCACACAAACATGTACCCCTCGCGGGATTCGAACCCGCAACCGTTGGTTTCGCTGATAGGGTCACTATCCATTACACCAATTGGTCGTAATGGTTGCTGATACGAGTCCAGGAAGGAATGTAACGTTAAAAATTACGTAACTACATAATACTTTGTAGATTAATTGTGATTGAGTGGTGTAGTAGGCAACTGCGTTCGAAACCACAGAGTGCCGTTTCAAATTCGCTTAGGGGTAAATTTTTGTGTGATAAATACGAACACTTATAACACGTACGCATACGAACACGAATGTAAACAACGTTGGGTTTACGATTCGGAGGTCGCGGTTTCGATCCCCAGCGTGGTACATGTTTAAGTACTCGGTTTGGTTGGTGGTAGGGCATTTTAAATGTCCGCCTGGCTAGCTACCACCATCTTATCTAAATCTGCCACCAAGCAGCAGTGTTAATAGCATTGTTGGGTTATATTTACATGATTTCATTACAAATTGTAGATTGTTGGAACTTTTCTTTTACTTGTGCTGTAAGACCTTGCTTCTTGCCAAATTTCATGATTTTTCAGTTCAACGGGATGCACGCTGGGAACGGTTTTGATTAATTTCCAAGTACCAGTATGCTACAGTTTACAGTTCCAAGGGATTTTAGGCGTTAGTATTTGCACGCGTAAGTAAAAGTGCCTGGACAGACAGAGGGACAACGAAGTGATCCAATAAAGGTTCCCTTAGCGATACAAAACCCTAAAAAAAAGATTAAAATTACTGTACCGAAATTGATTGGATATTGCGTCGAGTGCTATTTGGAGCCCGAATACGAAGAAGCACTTACAAAGTCTAATATTCACTAATAGTACATTTCCACTGAAGCCGTCATAAATATTGCGCGGCCATTTCTTTTATCCTTTTAAAATTCAAATTTAGACCAACCAGCAGTCCGAACACATTCAATCGCTAATTTAAATCGTATTTAAATCAATCTTTGTATTTATTTAAATAACCAATTACATACATAACGTCACGACTTTTATCCCAAATGGTAAGAAATATCCCAAACAATACTGTTTGGGTGTACCAAACATTAAAAGTTTAATCACCATAAATATAGAGAAATGCACATGTGACAGGGTGAGCCCATCGCTGTTGAAACGAGCAAGTCTATCGATGTTTTTTGATGGAAAGTGCCTTAGTCGTCTTTTACGACACCCACGGGAAAAGAAAGGGTTGGTTCATTCTATTTGAGTGCCGAAACCACACAGCACTGTAAACGAGAAGGAATACAATAATTGATTTGACAGTTGAATTCCTGTAATTACGGTCTGATAACCTGAGTACCTGCGGTCGGCAATACGATAGTGCGGTTCACAATATCTAATTACTCGGTCAACAGCTATAGCACTCCAACGTGTAGAGGTCTGTAATCTGGCTAGGTACTCTCATTTCGTTGTTATGTCGACTCCTCAACCTCAAGCACAAATCAAATCAAATCAAATCAAAATATTATATCATAGGATAAAATTATCACTTGAAAACTTCACTATTAATATTAATGTTACATTTAAATCTACTGTTAAATTTACTGTTCATTCACAAAACTGACTCCCCAGAGAAGAACGAGCAAGAAACTCTAGGGTTGCTCTTTTAAACGATTTGATGATTATATGAATAATCAGACAGCTATGTCCAGGCTTGCTTATCATTCAAATAGTCAGTGATTTTATAATAGCCTTTTGCTAATAATTTCTGTTTTATGATTGCTTTAAATTTATTTAAAGGCAAATTTTGAATGTCTATGGAACCTTATTATAAAGCGTATATATTGCCCTTTGAAGGATTTACTAACTTTGTGAAGTCGGCTAACATAATCAGATAACTGGTTCTTATTCCTTGTATTAACATTGTGCCTATCACTATTTTTAACGAATAAGGTTATATTTTTTTTTTGCATATACCAAATTCTCATAAATGTATTGAGAAGCCATTGTTAAGATATTAATTTCCTTAAATTTATCTCTAAGTAATAAACTGTTTGAAGTTTAGAAGGGAGCTAGTCAGCATCTAAGTAGCTCCCTATGGTCTATGCCTATGCTCACTATGCTAACAGCATCCACGATTCACTTTATGAATATAGAAATGCACAGGTGACAGGGGCTAAGCTCATAGCCGTTGAAACGTGCAAGTGTATAGATATTTTTTGGTGGAAAGTCTCTTAACGCACTGGAAGAGACGGATTGTTCTATTCTATTTGAAGTACCGAAACCACACAGTACAATAACTAATTAGATAAATAGTCAATTTCTTATCTGCATTCATAAGTTTTACAACTTGCCTGTTTTAAAAGATTGCGCTATACCCTGAGGTGTTTAAATAATTAGATAATAAACTATTTAAGAAGGTCACTCACCCCTTGACTAGACATGAAATCTCGAATACTACTTGACCCATGAAGCTGACATTTGGCGGGTATGCAGTTTTTTGGTAGGAACGCTTGCTAAAAACGGATTTTGCGATATCCCACGGGAACAACAAATACGAAAGTTTTCCACGGGAACGGAAAAAAACAGATGTTTTCCACGGGAACCGGAAAACGGTATCGTTGCAGGTCAATTTTTTTTTTTTTGTTTTTTTTTTTATATGAGAGAGCGGCAAACGAGCATGCGGGTCACCTGATGGAAAGTAATCACCGCCGCCATGGACACCATCAATACTCGCTTAGGTATGATTTTGGAAAATATTGAAAATGCCTACGGTAAATTGAAAATTCACGGGAACGGGTTTTTTACGTGTCGAATTTCTATTTACGTCGAGACCCATGCGGACGAAGTTGCGGGCGTAAGTTATGTTTTACTACTACTTTATTTTTACAGCTTGTTCTGTATTTCAAGTATAGGCTGCGTTTCGTTCTACAAGATACTTTCAAACCTTTAGTGAGCCATTTTACGTTCTGTGGGCGATTATCAATTTTGACACTAATCATGGGAAAGCACAACTTGAAGAATAAACAGAAGGCCTCATGAAAACAGCTGAAAGCGACTGCCACATTGTTTGCACCGAGGACCTCTGAGAAGGAAAGAGAAGAGATGCGTTCACAGAATTTCTGTATATTTTCTGTGTTAAAATCTCGCCTATACTCTACCCATGTCGAATATACTTTTTGTTTATTAGCTGTTAACTTGATCATATGTGTAGTTTCATGATCCGAAAGGCCTAGACAATGCAATTCAGATTGCACGTGTTTAACGTTACTCGCTATTTGATCTAAACAAGAATATATTCTCGTGGGGGCTGTTATATGTACTTGGAGATTGTATGTTTTTAGTGTACTTTGTTTTTCTCTTTACAGTTTTAGGGTCGTTTTGATTATTCCCGAATTTATCCTCAGTTCGTTATAAGTTTAAAATTGTATGTAATTTAGTTGGTGGCGCTCTAGCAGGCTCATCCTTATAAAGCGGGATTACCTACTGAGTGTGTAGTCCCAACACTCTTCATATTGTCATACCTATTACATTTTATGAATAACTATTTAACTAATTAGAAAGGAAAAAAACCGACAGCATATTTTGTGATTTACGGCCGCCATGATAGATTTATCATAAAATGTATCCTATGGTGCTAGACGAATTTAACGACACTTCGAAAACGGTCAAGTCGCTTAGGCTACAGGATGCGCCAAAGGAACGGACATACTTATATACATTTATATACACTCGAAAAACATTACCCTCCTTTCTTGGGCAATCGGGTAACAACCATTATAAGTATCTTGCAGATTTCGTTTATAACCAGTGACATGACAATACATTTACTAACTGCCAAAAATTATGAATTATCAAGAGATCATCATCATGACATTCTCTGAATAACAGGGAGTGATTTCTTCTATCCAATTGTGTCATTAGCTACCTCGAATTATACGCCATGCTGTCATTGACGCTGTTTAGAGTGCACTAGCTGTTGCTAGTGGCTTCGTCCACATAGTCTACATTACTCTGACTTGTGTCTATGATTAATAATAATAAATATTTTGGACACTGATACCACTAGTTTCAAACCAAACAAAGCTTGTACTGTGGATACTAGCTAATGGATAAATATATATAAATATTTAAATAAACATTGGGACTTGGGAATAAATGTTCGTATTCATCACACAAACATTTTACTCCTCGCGGGATTCGAACCCTTCGCTACTTCGAACTGTCCACTACCAATTAGTCTTCATAATTTATTAATGCAAAATGGTTTTGAAAAGAGAATTTGTATTTATCCGAGTGAAAAAAATAAAGAGCCAGAATTTTTTAGACAGAACACAAAGTTTACATAATTTGTTCGTAAATAAAATTTGACGTTTTTCTTTCGGGAGCTAAGGTCTTGTCTCACGTCTACAGATTCCCAATTCTACAGATTTCCAACAATACAGGAACCCTTGTCTACAGATTGTCAATACTACAGATTCCCGTGTGTACAGATTCCCATCTCTACAGATTCCCATACCAACAGTATCCTATTTCTACAGATTCCCATTGCTACAGATTCCCATACCAACAGTATCCTATTTCTACAGATTCCCATTGCTACAGATTCCCATCTCTACAGATTCCCATACCAACAGTATCCTATTTTTACAGATTCCCATTGCTACAGATTCCCATCTCTACAGATTCCCATACCAACAGTATCCTATTTCTACAGATTCCCATTGCTACAGATTCCCATCTCTACAGATTCCCATCTCTACAGATTCCCATACCAACAGTATCCTATTTCCACAGATTCCCATTGCTACAGATTCCCATCTCTACAGATTCCCATACCAACAGTATCCTATTTCTACAGATTCCCATTGCTACAGATTCCCATCTCTACAGATTCCCATCTCTACAGATTCCCATCTCTACAGATTCCCATACCAACAGTATCCTATTTCTACAGATTCCCATTGCTACAGATTCCCATTTCTACAGATTCCCATGAACATTATGGTGGGGGTTGCTAATACGGAACCAATCGACAGAGTGGTCCGTGCGAAAAACATGTGTCCTGAGTCGATACAGGCGACTTTGAACGTCTGACCCTGACTTGTTAATTGTCACGGCGAAGCAGACACACTTAAATACCTGCTTAAACTCAAAGGGTTTGTTTAAATTATAATGGTTTACGTACCGTAAATACAGGTTTGCTTACGCCGCGTATACCTTAGAATTTCTGATTCTTTAGTATTCCTTTGCAAAGTGAACACTTTGAGCTTGGTTCCAACAATTTTGGAGGAGTCAAGTTACGAAGAAGCTTATGCTTCCCACACCGTGTTTAAATTTAATTCGGTGCACAGAAAGTTAATTTGTACTGTGAGAAATAAGAAATTCAGATAGGCAGGCATCATCTTGATCGACTGCAGTTTATGTTTACCATTAATTATTGTTTTTCCTCTTCTATTTAAGAGCTATGCTCTTGTTGGTGGAGTAATGACCACGTCTCTCTACTTTCCGCCCTCGTTTTAACCTCTTGGTACGACACGGTATTCACGTTTTCTTTTACTTTGGTCAAAGTAATTACGCCTAGGTCTTCCCATTGCTTTTATTATACTAAAATTTACTTTATTGTACTCGTATTTATTTATTTAATTTATTTATTTAGGCTCACCAACAGAGTACATACATTACATGTAATAAAATCATTTAAACTAAAGTTATCTGATATGAATTCCAATTACAGACGAGCACAACACTCAAATGTATGTAGTACGATAACACTATAAAACTGTAGGCATTGAAAGTATCTTAAATAAGTTTGGGTAAGTTAAATAAAATATTCTTAAAAATTTTACTACTAACTACTCATAACTAAGTATGTGTAAAGGTGATAGGTACATTTACACTGAACACTAAAATAAATCGTTTTAGAGATGGGCCGAGTATGACTTTGGCCGATCATTGCTTTCGGTTAAGTTCGGGTGACATCGGCAATGTTCGTTCGTTCTCGGGACATATTTTTGTTTATAGTGCATTTTTACTCGACTGCCTAAGAAAGGAGGGTTATGTTGTTCGAGTGTATGTATGTATGTCCGTTCTTGTGGCGAATCCTGTAGCCTAAACTAAAATGCATGGTGTCGATAAATTCCTCTTGATACCTGCACTAGCAGCATGACAAGCACGATAAACATTTATGTCGCGGAGATAATATTTGTCCTGCTCATTCGCTCGGATGGAATATACAACTATCCCACTCTAGCCCCTACGTCACGCGCTACAAACGATGTCATGCTACGGGGGCTGGAGTGTTATAGGATACATTTTATGGTGTAAAACATCCAAAATGGGATCCGCAGAACACAAATATACTGTCGAGTTTTTTGATTATTAAGTGAAATAGTTATTCTATCATTGTTTAATTTATAATTATTTTATCATTAAAATAAAACAAAGTTAAGTTACGTAGCTAACATAGTGTATATTACATTACCTATTTACTACAATTTTCAATCGCCCTCTTTTAAATTTTTAAGCATGTTAAATACGAGTAAAAAATGGGCGGACTAGTCGTCGACTACGAATATGGCCGACGAGTCGGTACATCACTAATATGTATTTATTTTCATGGAGTGATAAACTTATAGCATATGTATAATTATAATAGATATGATAACAGTTTTATAATAGTGCCAATAAACAGTTTACTCCTATAGGATTTACAAATAAGGAGCAAAGCAAAAATAAGTATGTGTCCTCATTTAATCTTGGGAGTTTTTTTTATTACATACTCAAAAAGATAATTACAACGATACTTTATACCATATGTACGTACACAAAGAATTTTGTACATATTTACAAAAACGAAATAATAAATACACATTTACAAATAAAAAAATTGTCCCAGATCTTGCTGAAACGGAAGGGTGCCTAAGAGGCTAAGTGCCGTACCTCTTTGGACAGCCAGACTTAGCCTCTGAACGAAATAGAAGCCAGCCTTCCGATCATTTGAAGCTTCGATCAGACGCACAGATATCTCTCGAAAAAGACAATGAGCGCCTGATTTAATTAATTTATTCTTTGTATTTATTGGGTGTGATTTTAGCCGTAACCAAATAAATTAATAATAATTATCTTTCGCTACACAGCACCATCTAGTTCCAACTAAGGTACTAGGTTTGTATTATGAAAACCAAATGGTTGATATACTACACAAATACACTCTTTTTGTAAATAAATACATCGTCCATAACTTGGGTAACACTTGTCCTTATTCATCCATCACACAAACATATGCCCCTAGCGGGATATGAACTCGCAATCTTTCAGTATAGTAGTCAGGGTTTAACCACTACATCATCGTATCGATTTTTGTATCGAAAATAAAATAGAATTTTAATTAATTAATGATTTATTTGAAATCACAGCCACAATTACAAATTTAAAATACATTTAGAAGCCAAAATAGATCTCAGTAAGTTTATACATAGCTTATTTTGTTACCTTATCTATGGAGACATCAAATTGTTGTGTTTGTGGGTGTAAGGAAGAGAGAAAATGTATGGAGTAATATGTGCGAGTGTATGAGTTGAGTGTATGTGTACACAATAACCTACTATGTCAGTACTTTCAATACTGCTGATATGAACTGACTAACGACTCAGATGAAAAATATCCAAATCCGAAAATTCTTCATTGTATTCTCGCAAGCATCGAATCATAGTGGAGTGGTGAGCATAGTTAGTTCTAGTTCTGGAGGTATGAAATAAGGTCCGAGCACGAAGACGTAAAGGTCCGCAAAATTTGTATTTTCGTCACTTATTTTGGCAAAATAATTTGTGGCAACGCCCGTGTGTCGAGATGTCAAAGTCAAAGTCAAAGTCACTATGTGCGGTGCACGGACAACTCTTGTCCAAAGACAAGGGGATACATCATAAACAAACAAACAACAAACAAAATATTCTTTATTGTACAACAATAAGGAGCATAAAAAGAAATAAGACAAATCATACCTACATATTAGAAAGACTTAGGTTCCAGACCTCCGTCCGCCATCATGCGCCAGACCAGAGAGATTTTTTTTTTTGGTTTATTCTCCAATAATGTTTGAAGGCAAAAATATCTGAGCCCATACAGTCTTAGTCTTCCATAGAATTCTTTTTTCTTTTCTTTTTTATTTCTTCAGCAGAGTGACAGAATCCATTACGGAAGATTTTGGCGGCTTGTTGAAGGAACCTGAAAGCTTTGTTACGCATTTTAATTTACACTTCCCTTCATTTGTACACCATTACTGACTTTTGCCGTTCAATATTCTGCCGATTTTAATCCAGAATGCACAAGAAATAAAAACAAGACTTTTGAAGTGAAAGGTGTCGTTAGTTTCATCTTGATGCCCAGGTTGTACATAATTTTAAGGTTGTTCCAATATGGTGCCCACAAAATATAAAGTATGCTGTGGGGGGTTTTGTTTTGAAATTAAATTGTTCTTATTTATTTAAGTGGCCTCTAATCTGACACAGATCCACCAAGCCGCATTTGGCCCGTATCCTCCCCGAGGAGGCTGTCCAACAGTGAGGAATAAGACTATTATTGATTAAAACGAGCATAAAAAGGTTTGACCTAATTTGATTCGAAAATATCGACGTTTAGACAGTTTCATTACAGCGAGTGCGGCGCAATTTACAATCTAATAAGTAAGTCATACAGACGAATATTACTTACAAAACTTTTGCCTCAATGAAAGGCTAATAATATGGGAAAACCACTATTGTATATTAAAATGGATACTATTTTAATAACATAGCTTCAAACACGAGATACTGATAGTAACATAGTAAAATTATTAATCACGAATTTATTCGAATCGGAACGTGAACGGTACAGTAAATAAATCAAACATATACGTAATTGGACTTCTTGGTATGCTAAATATATCTCGCTGCGCCTGATTCAACAGCGTCATCATACAGATATAAACTTTCTAAATTTAAACATAAAGCAAATATACCACCAGCGTCATCTATTAGGACCAAAGAAAATACGTGCAACTCTTAATAGTAACTGCTTAAATATTAAACATCCCGAAATTTGTGTCGTTGTAGACCTAAAAACGGAAGGAAGTGCCCAACAGTGTGAACAACTTTTATGACCGTCTTTGAAATCTTGATAAAATAATAAATAATATCATATGGTGTCAAGTTATCTTATTCACATACTCTTCTAGATGTATTGAATAAAAACAATTCTGGTTGGTACCTCAATGGTTTCCTGGTAAATGTCCCGAAGATGTTCGCTGTTCTAACCAATTTGGTGAATATTTTATTTTAATACTTTCTTCTACAAATACCAAAACGTTCACAGCCAAGTGGACGTGAAATTTACACAACGAAACAACCTAACGATATGCAATTTGTCCCAAAGGTTGCGGGCGCCTGCAATGCAGCCGGAAGTAGTTAGGCAAGATGGCGGCCGGTCACGTGACTACGGATTCACCCCGCACTTCCGATTCAAACATGTCAAGAGCGGGTAGTCCGATAATTATCTACGCAAGTGCCCCTAATGTTGTTTTATGACGTTTAATATGGGTACATCTGTTATGATTTTGCCGTACGCAACGTTGATTAAACAAAAAATTCTATTAAAAGAATATTCTTCGTTTTGGTGGTTGGCTATACTTTGAAAATACATTTAATTATAGGCTAATTAATTTTCAAACCCAAAATCACTGTATTTTATTTTACGTAGGTGATCCATCGCTAATAAAAATATGTTACACAGTTGGCTACAGCTTATTGTGAAGTTTTGTTACAGATTACAACTCGTTCGGGCAAAGTCAATCTGGAAACTATACAGGATTCATTAATCACTAGAAAAGTCTTAAAACAGTAGATGAAACAGTCAACTTTTGTTGTGCGACCTTTGTAATTCCGCATTTATTTTTCAGGTGTTCCATACAAAATGTACAAGGCCTTTTAAACAGAATGTAGAATATGTAACAAAACAAATAACAATTATTTGTAAAAATCTATATGAAAAATAGCTAGTTTTATTAACACAAATTCCATGTTAAGAGATCTTATTTATATTTCAATGTATTTCAAATATAAACTATGGCATTTTGGCACAGTTGCAAACTCTATTCTCGAAGTTGTAGACGAGTACATCTACATAGGACAAGTGATAAGTCCAACTTCGAAAAAGAGGTCAATCGTCGAATCCCATTTGGATCGTCAGCTTACATGACTGCGAGTCGTTTCCTTGACTAAAATACTTCAGGCATTGAGCTAAGCAGAGGGTGATGCTTCATCATCAAATCAGGAATGAAGACATTCGTTAAAGCAAGAGGGTCACTGACATATCCCAGCGGATTAGTAATTTGCAGCGGTAATGGGTTAGTCTCATAGCCATGGGACTGATAGCCGTTAGGGCAAGTTCTAGAACGGTAACTACTCACTGCCCATTAGAGCCTGGGTCGTCCACCCCCAAGGTGGATGGATGATCCAATAGAAAGTGAAATCTAATTCGTGTAATTCCTGTTTAATACTGAGACCACTCCTGATTACGACCAACTTTCCACTAGGAACCATATCCGAATACAGTCGAAAATTCTTGGACTTCCACATTAAAGGCGGTTTCGGAATGGTTTACTATGTAAGGGTTACCGATTTTTTTTAAAACAATTCGACTACGGTTCCTTGGGGTAAGTTAATTGTAATTAAGAGTGTCGTCGAGTTAATGGGAATTACACGAAATCAAATTCACTCTGTAGAGGTCGCGGGAAGTCGCAGGAGTAGGCCGCTTCGACGCGTTCACTCTGGAGGTTCAATATGATGATAATGAAGTTTTCCGAAAATTCTCGAATTAAATCATAAACACGCGTTCGCTTCCGCTCTCTCCTTCTCCCGTATTAGAACTCTCAGGCGCACGACTTCGGAATATTAAATAATCTAGAAATAGTTCTTACAACTCAACGACGGATCCGGTGTGAATTTGTAAGTCATCTACTAGATAACTAACTTAAGAGAGCTAATGTTATAATGGACGTGGATGATAAAGAGCTAGGTGATACTTCTATTTGAGTTTTGTGTTTAGAGAGAGATTTATAATGATAGCGACTAAAATTTAATAATTTTATTCAATAGGTACGGTTGCTACCACAAGCGTATTGGCGGTCGTAGACGTTGACTATTTTTTGGTACAGTTTTTTGACATTGTCAAAATAGTTGACTTGCACTCTGTAAATTAGATCATCACGCACGTTATTTCTATTCCGAGAGGCTATAACGACAATGATTCACTTACTTTATTTTATTTAAACTACTCAACATAAGTTACCTACTATCGCCTCAAATTGTTACAACAAGAAAAGTAGAAAGAAGAAACTCCTACATTGCGGTACGCTTTACAATTGTGGCGAGAAATTCAATTTTTAAACAGGTTTTACTTGATAGAGCAAAGTCGGGTAACTAGTGAATAATATAACAATGTAGTACGAGAAGAAAACAATCTTTAAAGACGGGTATACACTGGTGGGAATGTAGGTAATATCAGGCAAAGTATCATCGCAATGTAGGAATTTGTCACGCAACGAATCGAGCCTAACTCGATCCATCGATTGCGTAGACATTGGGACGAATACAAAGGGGTGCGGAGAGTCCGCGAGGTAGTACCGTGCCCACGAATATACTTATTAGATATTTATATTTTGCGGTTTCACCCACATTAAATAAATATTTACTGTGGAATAAGAAAAGTTTCCCTTCAGGATGCAGTTGTCTATGTCCTTGCCTTATCGAAATCTATTGATCCTATATCCTAATAACAATTTAAGGATTCAATACCCAAGAAACACGATTGCATATAAAAAAGGAATTACAAAACTAGAACCACTATTAGTACTTCAAGATCCGTCAAATCAGTCGCTGAAATGCTTGGGAACAGACACCATTTTATATTTTACGGGCGCCATATTGAATTTTTCATCATAAAATTTATCCTATAACACTCTGGGGATCAAGAGTAATTGGGGCAGTCGGTTTAAAACAGTAAACGCAATAGAAATTAAACATACAATATTTTTTTATTTATTTTTCAAATAAATGTAAGTATAGAAACTTTATATACCGCATTTCATAGAAAAAATATTGAAATTAAATAATGACGAGACATGGTTCAAATTCTGTTTATGCCTAGTTGACTTAGAACTCTGACCACAGAAGTATTAAACTATGTAGATACCGCTTTTCATTCTAAATTCAGTATGGATTTTTTTTTATGTACGACGGGTTTCTACTTGACCTCAATCACACCTGATGTTAAGTGAAGATGAAGTCGAAGGTGGAAGCGTACTGACCCGGAAACCCCAAGACCTTTGGGGGACTGGCTATCTTATCTCTGACAACCGGAACACAACAATGCTATTAACATTGTTGCTTGGCGGCAGATTTAGATAAGATAGTGATAGAAGATGGTGGTAGCTAGCCAGGCGGACATTTTAAAATGCCCTACCACCAACCAAAGAATATGTTTCTCGGACAATATTTAACTTTTAGAGCGGGAATATACGTCCGATTTTGTTTCCGATTGTCTGATCAGACTATCTGATGCTATTTACTCGATACACGTCCGATTGTTACGCCAGACTTGAGCTACTATCCCGCAGTGCTTGTATGCGGAGCAGAAATAAAAAATGGACGACGAACTACTGTTACTTATTGCATATTTGCTAATGTTGACGCAAACGAAGAAAAAACTGGTAATAAAATAGTAAACACCTAGGCGCTGTTACCGATTCTGACGTCCTATCCGACTGTCGGGTCGGACGTGTATTGAATGTTCAAACAAAATAATGGCTCCTACGCCTTCCGATAGTCGGATCAGACGTCCTATCCGACTGTCGGGTCGGACATGTATTGCCAGCCTTAATTTCATCAGATTCTCGCGCGCATACACCGTATCGCTTTTCTGTTTCATTCTGACAGGTAGCAGTCTGGTCTCGGCCATAGTCGTCTAGTTTCTTTTGTATTAGAAGGAAAACTAAATGACACCACGACACGAAATGAGTGAAGAATATTTAACTTTACTGGACTAAAATATAGGCATTCTTTCGTATAATGAGCGAGTATGGAACATAGTCCACCACGCTGGCCCAATGCGGGTTGGGGACTTCACATGCATTTGAATTTTTCACGATGTTTTCCTTTACTGTTTAAGAGCAGTCTGATAAATGCACATAAGTAATTAAATTAAATCTAAAAACTCATTGGTACATGGTCTGCCTGAGAATCGAACCCGGACCTCCTAAATTGGGAGACCGCGTCTTAACCGCTCCTTTTTTTATGATTAATTGGATACCCGTTTGACCATAATCCAACCTGATGGAAAGCGACGATGTGGTCGATAAGTAAATGCCTATTCACTTTGCTTTTGAAGATCCCAAGGTTGTAGGGTTCAGGAAAGACTGCCGCTGGAAAGGACTTCTATGCCTTGGCTGTTAGTATTATGAAGGAAGAGTCGAACTTCTTAGTGCGAATGTTCGGTATATTAATGTACAGAATGCATTTAAAAAAGACAAATTAAATCACCATAAATAATCCTCAGGTATGAACCGCGCTTTACGTAAATACAATTAAGCGGACAATACGCAATTAAGCGGACGATACGCAATCGATTCTTTCTGCCCCCAATATTTTTATAATTCAAATGGATCTTCCAATCGATTCCAAACGTGTGCGAAACAGCGGTTATGTGAAAAAATAAATGCACATTTTTAATACCTCAAAGAATGCCAGGTAAATCGTATCGCAGGCTGCGAACATTATCCCTGTCAAAAAACAAACTGTATGTGCGTATAATCCGTTCTATTCGAACTTGATAAAAAAAAACGGATTAGTGCGATGGTAATTCCCAATGAAAAACAGATTTGTGGGGATGAAAAATTGCACGCAACAATTTGTAGACGCTTTTTGGCATCGAAATTGTATAATCCTAAAATTATTCAATCCTTCGCCACAGTGCATGTACAATAGTTTTGTAGTGTATGAGTGATTGATTGCTTCCAGTTATGGCAACGTCCATATATTTATATACCTATGTATGTACATTAGTAAATTAGTACATAACGTCACGGCCTTTATCCCAAATGAGGTGATCATGAGATATCCCATACATAAGCGTTTGGGTGTTCCAAATATTAAATCGTTCACTTTTCGATACGTATCAAGTCTGTAGACATTTTTTAGTGAAAAGTCCCATAGTCGCCTTTAACGACATCCACAGCAAGAAACACTTGGGTCAATTATTTTTACGTACCGAAATCACAACAGATTGTTATTCTACAAAAACATTGTCCAATACTTAATCACTTTAAAGAAACGAAACTCTTTGAATTAGCGAAAATTAATAAAAATCTATGACATTCCACCAAATTGCGTGAAATGAAATCAACCCCCTATAGGTGGAGACAATAAAAAGCCGCCAAAACGTGCGTCTGGCCGTCCGCTTGTCTGTGTCAGTCAATCAATTAGTCGGGCGCAGGTTCACGGCTGGCACGCAGCGTCGGATCGCCCCGCCCACTATCGACCCGGTGTGTACCGCCCCAATGCGCTGAAAATTCGTGGTACGCTCACCCCGTACTCCTGTTCGGGACCACACTGTGACTAGGTGTAGCCCCAAAAATGTATTCACAAGACCAAGGAATTTTGTTAGTTATAGTAGTTGAAGGTTAGTTTTTTATATGGAAAAATTAATGCGTTGAATGTGTGCACTGTTCCAATTTAATTGATTTTCAAATCTAGTTAGCATTCATAGTATCAACCGAAAACAACGAAAAAGGTTGATATTTTAGTGCCTGCGACACGTGACGAAAGACGAAAATCAACATTCACAACAATTTTCAGAAAAGGTGGCGATAGCTCATGACATTGAAAGGGACTTGATTTTTCATAGTGCTGTTATACATAATTGTACCGCGATATTCAAATTATTCCAAACACATTTCTCTAAAGTGATCCTTTATCATTTTTAAAAACTGCAGATGGTACAGCTTAATTGGCCAGCTTGCTATCATAAATTAAATAACCTTGTATGATTAATTATGGAGCGAACTGTACCTAAATATAATCTACCAATTTCAGAGAAAAACGCGTCCGCATGATTGTAAATGTAAAATGCGCTGCCAGATGATTTAAAGGTATTGACGGGAAGACAGTTTAAAAGAAATATACGTCAATCGCTTGTCAATAAGTGTTTACTGAGTCAGGGATTAAATTGTTTTCCGCGCGACTTTGTATGTATGTACTCGTGAGTCTTTATCTTTTGTAGCACCCAAACGGATGGATGGATTTTAATTAATGGGGTACTTTATATATATATATATATTTTCTTACTGCTCCGTAGGCAAGCACTTTGGATAATAGCTCGAGAACGACTGAGTTCAGATAAAGTCTGACGGAAGAATCGAACTTGTATCGAGTGAATACGATCAAATCGGAAACACAATCGGACGTATATTCCCAGTTAACGGTCGTAAGAGTCAGTTAGTGAAACTGAAAAAAAAAAAATGATTCAAGGAGTTGAATATGGGTATAAGAACGGTGACCATGCGTAGAGATGAGATTACTAAAATGGAACAAATAATTTCAAACCAATATAATGGCACTCGGGATTTTTAATTATTATATATATTTTTTCGTTATTTCTTCCTTTTTCTAATTTCATACGCTCAATTTATATTTATATTAGTTTATACTGAAATAAATGTTGTCTTATCTTGTCTTGTACTTCTGAAACTTAACCATAATTATTATTTAGGCGGCTTTTGAACGGGCCTTGTTTGTGGGCCACCTATTATATTGTACCTAAAATTAAGTAAATAAATTATTTTATCTCAATTTTTTTATTAGTAACGTCGACCATTCGACATGGGACAACATTATTGTCACCATTGGGTATTTAATACGTTTAGGCACACCGTACCAGACAGAATAGACGTTTCAAATGCTCTACTTACTTCTGATTAATTGACGATCTGTTTGGTGTAGTGATTAGAGAATCTGACTGGGATGTCTGGAAGTCGCGGGTTTGAATCCGTTTGGGCATAATGTTTGTATGATGGATTCAGACATGTGTACCAACCCGATTTATTAATGTTTTCATTTATACTGTATATAAATATATAAAAAATGCATTTGTTTAATTTATCAATCATATGGTATCGTTAATACAAGCTTAGTTGCTTAGTGTGGAAGTAGGTGGCGCTCTGTGTATATCCAAAATTACTTAAATCACTGCCAACTTTCTATAAAATGGTTTTTCCTTCTGTAGTGCAATAACAATAGTTCCATTTTTATTATATGGCAGATAATGAGTTTTTATAGTAATTTATTCGGCCGCTTAACAGGACAGATAAGGATTCAGTTGACCAGTACGGCACTTGTAATTTATTTCGAAGAAGGTTGTCAAAGTAATGCTCAAATTCCATAAATATTTGACAAAAGTGTTTTTGTAGTTATACTCGTATGTATTCATATTCGAATAAGGTTTAGCTATCCGTCTATAAGTCGTATGGTATCCAAAGTCAAGTAGTAGTTACTAGAGAAAAGGGAATCTTGTAATTCATGTATGAAAACTTTAAGGTAGCTCTAATTTTGTATGGTAAATGAAGTTGTAAGAAGACATAGTAATTTTGTATGGAATACTTAAAGTTGCTCTAATTTTGTGTCGATCTTAATCACTCTACTTTAGAATGTAAAATAATTTCAAATTTATATAAATACCCTTAAATCGCTGTAAGTTTACGATATGGAAAACTTAGTATCTCTAATTCTAAATGAAAACCGTACACCCTAATTTAAAAACATAACATCGTTACCGTTTTTGTACTGTAACCTAAAAGTTGCTATAATTTTGTATGTAAATCTTAGTTACTCTAATTTTGTATAGAAATCGTAGTCACTCTAATTTTGTATGGAAACGTTTAAGTCGCTTATGATGAAGTTCTGATATTGCACTAGGAAATTGAAGTCGATTGTTTCGCGAACTTATTATGAGTAACTAAATTTAATCTATAGGTATTTGAATACGAATAAATACATAATTATAATAAAAATACTTGACAACTACTTATTAAATAAATAATCTAACTAATATTATAAATGCTAAAGTTTGGATGTTTGTTTGTTGCTTAATCACGGCAAAATGGATGAACGGATTTAGATGAAATTTGCTATATAGGTAGAATATATCCTGGATTAAAATATAGGATACTTTTATCCCAATAAGGTGAGTAGTTCCTGCGAAATAAACAAATTTCCGCGATAAAGAAATTCCACTCAGGCGAAGCCGCGGGCGGAAAGTAAGTAATAAATAAATATTTCGAACACTTACACCAATCATCTAGTCCCAAACTTAGCAAAGCTATGGATACTTGATACTAGATATTATTTGGGTTAATATTTCTCTAGACGAACAAGCGTTCTTACGCTTCTTACGAGGAGTCTTAGCGTCTATAAATAGAAATCCTAGCTCCTCGCTCGGTAACTATGGTAACCGACGTTTACTATATTACTCTCGGGTAGCCAGAACGACGATAGTGTTATATATATTCTTTTAACAACAACAACAACAAGCTTTTAATATTCCATCATGACAATATTAGTCTGGTCTCACCGTGTATGTAAAATTTCGTATTAGCTATTAACTGCTGAGGAGACTCTGAGACAAACCTGTCTTGAGGTTTATCAGTAATGATCAGAAGTTGAGTGAAAAAAAAGCAGCTTATCAGCCAAAACCTAAATAAATTTCATCGGTATGAAAATGTTTTTAAAATTATATATTAATTAAAATAAATAAATAAAAATACATATAGCTACTAAAAGTATGGACACCCTACGTTAGATTCATTCATCATTATCATTCATAAATACTTCAGTTTTACTTATAACTTGAATAAAATTTCAGTCCGCAAATAGGTTTGTTAACATAAATGTTTGAACTGGTGATTCAAAAAGGTTTTATACTACAAGTGGGTTTACGCTCCTTCCGGAGGGTTCGTCCAGTGGCGCCCTCATTGAGCAAATTAAGATTTTCTTTTTAAATACAAAATAAATCAAAAAATTCGCTCTGACCTGCACGCAAGAGCCGAAAAACAAATGTTATCAATAATACCTATTTATTATTAACGACCTGTTTTGGTGTAGTAGTTAGAAACTCTGACTGCTATACCAAAAGGTCGCGGGTTCGAATCCCGCTAGGGGCATATATTTGTATGATGAATATGTGTTCCCGAGTGGTGGATGTTTTCATTTATATATGTATTTATTTACAAAAAAAAATGTATTAGTGTTAACCATCTGGTATCCATAATACAAGCCTAGTAGCTTAGTGTGGAACTAGATGGATGGATTCAAAATTCACGATTATAGAATAAAGTGGCCGTTTCTATCATTAATTTTAAATTCTTGAAAATAACCTTAATTAAAGCTATTTAGGTATTATTTATAATTGCCTCTAAGGCTTCTCAAATGCGACCTGCAATATTTTTGTTTAATGCTGAATTTAAAAAGAAATCTTAATTTATCCAATGACTACTGGACGAATTAAGCCCTCTTAATAAAACGATGTCAAGATTAAAATGAACTAAAATTGATACTTGATATACTGTTATGTATTTAAATAGAATATTATATTACTAATTATATAATTTTGTATAATTTCGCATGATATGAACCATACGAATCCCACCAGTCGCATATCAAGCTCGAGCCGGCGAGTGTCCGATTTTGGTTTTGAAAAAAAAAATTAAGCTACCTACGCCAATAACTTCTATTTCTCTTACCTAACATTTTTTTTCCCTTAAAAACTCTTCCGCTATATTTTCAGATAAATTACTTCCCATTCATACATATAGTCACGTCTGTTTCCCATTTGGGTAGGCAGAGACCATATACTTCTACACGCTACGATCCTGACACACCTCTCAATTTACCACTATCATGACGATCGATGTGAGTTAGCCTTTCCGGAGATACCGGGACTCAGTTTTTGATTATACGAGAACTCTTTCAATACTCTTGATAAATATTGAAAGTTTAGTAAAAATCTGAAAGACTATCAATCAAATACACCAAGTTATGTTAAAAGTTAAATATCTAACTTCGAAATGACTTAACGGATTTTCACCTTTTAGACTTCTCGAGTGCACGTCGAAGCGATTTTATTTATTTATTGTGTATATAAAAAAAAATCTTTATTTATCCGATGAGGGCGCCACTGGACGGAATATACCCTCTTAAGATAATCTTATAATCGCAACCGCAACCGGTGTGTGAACCGCATCGTTGTCCCTGCGGCAGGTACGTGGACCAATACGGTAGTCACGGCCTTCGTGTAGTATAAGCGCTGGCCGTTCTTACCGCCATGGAACCATAATTGATTTAATACGTTGCACACTTGCTAGTGCGGGTGATCCCTCGTCCGTCGAGGCGTGCGGTTTGTGCAGAGCAAACGGCAAGAGGCCTGACGGGGCGACTTTGGTGCCATGGTCACTAGGACGGACACTGCTTTGGAATGCCATATGCGTCGACACTTTGGCACCTTCTCACAACACCAAAACCGCCACGAGAGTCAGGGCCGCGGTTGAGGAAGCCCAACTACTCAAGCGCCGGAAACACTCATCGCCAAACGGTAACGATGAGTTTGTGGGGATTGCTGTGGAGACTATGGGCCCGTGGTCATCGGACACGTAGAAGTTCGTCCACGATATTTCAACCAGATTGGTTCTGGCCTCGTGTGACCTACGGGCTTGCGCGTACCTCGCTCAACATCTTAGTCTAGCTGTACAGCGAGGTAACGCGCCAAGTGTGTTAGGGTCCATGCCCCAAACGGGAAGTCTGGATGACGATTTTGTCCTTTAGTTTAGCTATAGTTTTAATGTTTTGTATTTAAAAAAAAACTTTGTGTACAACAGATTGTCTTATAAGTGAATACTTTATTCTTATGTGAGTAATAGTAAATTATTGCAAAGGCCGGGAAATAGACAATTGCAGGTCGAGTATGAGTTTGAAGGCCGAGCCGTAGACGAGGACTTCACTAATACGAGACAGGCAATTGCCATTTCCGCCAAGGTATATATAGTGCTTTTCTCAAAAGAATGCAGGGAAATAATAAATATTTAAATAACAAATCAAGACGAATTTTCAGCTTTGCCGCCGGTTTTCTATTTATCATCTGTGCCGAAAGGCAAACGCATTTACGCATAGAGCCACGTGAACACAATTTCTACTAAGCAAAGAGATTTTGGTATGCCAAGAATGATAAAAGAGATCCAATCAAAGAGTATATAATAACCCCAGCACGCCGTTTCATACAACATTGCTGGAGCGTTGTAATGTTCGAAAAGTTAAAAAACGCTCCTGCAATGGATTTATTTTTCGCTGTCCGTAAATTAGATACTTCGCGTGTTCTTTTTTCGAAAGTAATGACAATATTTCCATGCATTTTTGAGAAAAATTATTTGACTAGAATATCGATGTAATAATGAAGCTTCTAGAGTGATCCAAATAAAGTAAACTAAATCAGGATTAATATCATTATAATGTATGTGTATGTAGTCATGCTGGTGCCCAATACATCAGCACAAAACTAGATCTTATTGTAATGTTTGATATATACTACCAAACAATCCACAATTAATTTTTTTCATGATGCTTCTAGTATATCCCGAAGGAACCGAGAAATGTACTTATCTATGTAATACATAAACGTAACACCCCTTACCCGGCCAAATCCTACTCCGTTATGGTTGCAATAACAATTAAGCGTTAACGGTTATAGTTACTGCTTTCCCTCTAATGCAACGTTATAGCACTGTTATTTTCAGAATAGCCCTATCGCAGTGACACAAATGGGATAATTGAGCCAATTTCAACTTGGCTTTTCAGTATTTTTCTTTTGTGATATTGTTTATTCGCAGTTTTTCAATTTTTGGCGTTAGAGACGGACATGATACTACGTTTGGTTTTTTATATTAAAGGCAAGTCAGTTTTAACCGGAATTCAGTCACAATAAATGGAGTTATTTCGTCTTGTTTTGATTTTTCATTGGTATGTATTAATAATCGTATTCTGGCTTTCATAAATTTTTTTCAAGTTTTTATTTAAAGTATCTGTTACGGTGAGAGTAATAAATGCATTTAGAATTAATAATTATTATTATAATAAGTATTAATAATAAACTTAGCACTTGACCTCAATCAATAATATAATAATAGTTATTATTATTATTATTAGAATAATAATTTTTAGCGGCTGTTATTAATAATTTGTTAACATGTTTGGTAAAAGTAATCTTCTTCTTCAATTTAAGAGCTATGCTCTTGTCAGTGCAGTAATGACCACGTCTCCTCTACTTTCCGCCGTCGATTTAACCTCTTAGTACGACACGACATTCACTTTTTCTTTCACTTAGTCAAAGTAATTGAGCCTAGGTCTTCTCCTTCCTCTCTTTCCTTCAATCTTACCCTCAATTATGTAAAAGTAAAAGAGGGTAAAAGTAATAAAACACGGTAATTTGTATCACAAGATCTTTATTTCAAGAAAATCAGGAACATAATTAAAATTCTTCATACCTATAAAATAATCCAAACTTTGAAAAAAAAATTAGCCAAGGTAAAATTAAATTCTAAACGTAATTAAAAGTTCACATGATGTTACCAAAATTAAAATTATATTGTAAATAAAATTAAATTTATAAAATTTCTCCTCATATTTATTAAATTAACGGTCAATGTGATAAATATTGCCTAGGAGGGGAGGGAAGAGACGAGACACTACCCTCGAAGTTGTTGATGAGTAGTCGAATCCAACTCGACTGCCCGCGTTTGGGAAGCTACGTAACATCTTCTCGTTCTAAATACCGCAGTGTCTCAAGACGAAAGTATATAGCCAGTGATGACATATGAAACTGAAACATGATTGATCACTATGGGCCTTATAAGAAGGGTCAAGGTCACTCAAGTAGCAATGGAGAGAGTTTGGCGGCGGACTTAGATAAGAAGGTGGTAGCTAGGCAGGCGGACTTTTAAAATGTCCTACCACCAACCAAATCGTGTACTACATATATACCCCGACGGGGATCGAACTCGCGACCTCTGATTCATAAACCCTGTTGTTCAAATTGAGCCTAGGCGGTTACTACACTAATTTTACGTTCGTTGCAATTAGACAGATAAATTATTGAACAAAAGTGTATCATTAAAAAAAAATGTATCCGTTTACAAACAAAATCCTAAAACGAGTTAGATGGCACACAAGATTCCCTTTCTTTTGGGATTTCAACTTAATTTTTCTCATTTGGTCTGCAACTTCTGATAATTTTCAATTTTTCTTTCAACGATCTAAAAGACACCCTTTCTCTAAAGCAACTGTTAAACAGCGCTATAATAAATTGCTATTACAACAACAAAAGACGCTGGTAGTCATAGCATTGATGGGTGATAGTGATAGAGCCATTATTATTATAGCGTCACACTTCGAAACGTAGCAAAATACCTTTTAATTATGCATGACATTTTATATTTAATATTACAATATTTTATATTATATAATTCTATAATAATCTCAATACCTACCCTGATGTAGTTCCTCACGCTAAAGGATGAGTATCCTAAACGGGTGCTACAGAAAACCAGCGGCTTGCTCTACGAACGAAGCATTATGCTGAGTAGTTACCCAGTCTCTACAGATACATAGCAATGTTTATGCATTTTCGGTATTTTTTTATAGTTCGCAACAATGTCATTTCTAATTATGTTAATTGTAATTTACCCCATTGTCAAGTAGTGAATAAACTATTTTCTTTCTTTCATCTGGTAGATCTGGAGAAGACACGTCTCTTGACACCTCACTCACCCCCTCACTCTCAGATTGTCAATGCCTCTACTTCCTAAAACTTGCATTTACATAAGCGATCGAAAGGACATTCCCAATGTTGAAACTTTCTGTTAGTCTAGCGGCTAAAGTAATGAAACTGTCTCCGAGTTAGCGTCCACAATGGTTTACCTCTGACACGGGGTGTGCAACCACTGGAGAAGTTAGAACGCGACTAATGAAACACATTAGCAGTTATCCGGTTATACAAACACACACGGCTTGCGATGTTAGTGTATAAATTACTGTAGTGTAGAAGCGAGCCAATACAAATGCTACATATATGGCCTGGCCTTCGTCCCATCACTCGAAAATCGGCAGTAATGTGGGTGGGTTCGTAGACTTAAATATTACTTATGTAGGTTATAAATATATATTTATAAATTATTTTAGGGTAAATTATTAATCACTATTGTTTATTATTAATGTATGGAAAACTCAATTTCAATATTTCATGTATTTAATGTCTGTGTTGGTTGACGTCCGTGAGTCATGTGAGGCTCCTCTGAAAATCAGCGTTGTAGTTATTAAGTAATTACAACTCATGCTGAAATGGAGACCTTTTTGGCACCACTTTGCGACACCAGAAAATATGTCCAAGGAATCGAAGTCTATTTTCCTTTGTGTTTTTCATTTACCATGAAATTATTTACTTGGGTTTGTAAAAAAAAAAAAAAAATATTTGAAATGTTAATTTATAATATAAGTTGTATCATGTTAGTTTGTGTGTCGTTTATTGGGTCAAATAATTTTTCTATTCTATTCTATTCTATTCTATAATTTTTCGTTTCGACCTGATTAGTTCGCAAGCTGTTATCACGGTATACGGAATACAGGGTGAATTTGAATTCGTGTAATTTCCATGAAATGGTGACACCACTCTTGATTAACACTTACTATACTTCACTAGAAACCATAGCCGAATTCGATTTAAAAAGTTTTCGATTACCCATACATAGTAAACAATTCTGAAACCACCTTTAGTGTAGAAGTCCTACATTTTTCGGCTGAATTCGGCAATGGTTCCTAGTGGAAATTGGTTCTTAATCAGAAGTGGAGTCACCAACCGAAAATTGTTGGACTCCCATACTAAAGGTGGTTTCAGCATGATGTACATTGTATGGGTAATGAAAAATGTTTTGATCGAATTCGACTATGGTTCTTGGGGAAAGTTGTTCGTAAACAGGCCAAAAAGGACAAAGCAACCACGCTCTGCTACCATTTGATAGAGGTAGATAGTAAATAATACGAAGATACAAGATCTAGATATTATATAAACCAGCAATTTCAGCTGAATTCGGCTATAGTTCAAAGTTGTTGGTATCCGTAGTGAAGTAAATCAACAGAAGACACTAGTAAAAAGTAGTCACATTGTGAAGCAAACTGTGTTATACCTACTACACATTCTATATATGGGTGAATTTCATTCTATATTAGTTCGAGAAAGGGGTGTGCAAAATATTTTTGTGATTAATCTCGCCAGCTTATTACTTATGGTATAAAAGGGACAAGCACTTAACACGTAAATACACATAAGGAGGTTACCAGAGAAGTTTGGGAGACCGAAAACAAACCCCAAACTATAAGTCATAAATTGATGTGTGAGAGGTAAATAATCATGAGCAAAACTATTAAACGTTCCTATTGAGTCTAGTCGTGTATGATGTTATTACGTTCATAATACATGGGGCACACCAAAAGTTTTGCACTTCTAGCTAATCGGAACTATTTGAATTTCGAATGTTTTATTTTTCGAAACGATTTGCAACCTTAATAAAAAAAAATTGGCGGGTAATCATTTGTCAATTGTTTTTATCACACATCAAAGTTCTACGTACGCAACGAAAATGGAATTAAGTCGAAAAGATTTTAGAGCGATGATTTTTTATGATAAAAAAGACTGTGCCGCTAGTCTTCAAAATGCTTTTGGGAGAGAAGCACCCTGTTTGAGCACCGTGAGGCGATGGTTTGCTGAATTTGAGAGAGGTCGGGTTTCTTTACATGACGAATTTCGTGCAGAGCGGCCTTCAACTGCCGTCAACGAAAATAATATGGCTACTGTTAAGCGGCTAATTGAAGAAAACCCGCGGATTACCTATGAGACAATTCGAGGACTATTGGGGATTGGTATGAGCCAAATACAAAAATTTTACACGAAGAATTAAAAGTTCGGAAACTTTGTTGTCGTTGGATCCCTCATGAACTGACAGCGGAGCAGAAGCGGGCTCGCGTGGAATGGTGCTCACAGATGCTACTGAAGTACGACCACGGACATTCCAATGCTGTTTATGACATTGTCACCTGTGACAATGTTATAAACAGATGAAATATGGATTTATTGTTTTGAACCCGAAAAAAAACAGCAATCTTGTGAACGGGTGTTTGAAAATGAGAACAAGCCAACAATAGTGAGGCAGGCGAGAAAGTTGGTTAAAAAATGATCGCGTTTTTTTTCTCAGCTACGGGTCCCATCTGCACAATTCCACTTGAGCATCAAAAGAGTGTTAATGCCGAGTAGTATTCTACCATTTGTTTACCCAGGGTGTTAGAAAAAGTTCGCATGTTCGCGAAAGACGACCAAAAAGCCGCGTTCTCCTACATCATGACAACGCTTCTTCCCACACGGCCGACAAAACAAAGTCATTTTTACCTTCCGAAAAAGTACAAGTCGTCACCCATCCTGCACATAGCCCTGTGATTTCTGTATTTTCCCCAAAATCAAAGATTTGATGAGAGGATTCACTTGTACCAACTCCGAAGGGGCAGTGATAGTTTTCAATCAGCACATAGAAAACATGCCTTCGTGGTCCTCCTGTTATAAAAAATTGTTTGATCTCATGAAAAAAATGTTTAAAATGTAAAGTATTAAGTAAAAGAGTAATATTTTGGTTATAACATGTTGTTTTTTTAAGTTACTCAAAACTTTTAGTGTGATCTACGTATTTCGGGAGCATTCTAAACTTTCCATTAATTAAAAAAAATATATATAATTTATATTTTTACTGGTCAGTACAGTCAGTACGATTGCACCTTCGGCATCATCTTCCTTAACATATGGGGTGAAATGGGTTCAAATGCTAACCAGTTGTGCATGAAAGGAATAAAAAAAACCGACTGCCCATAAAACTGAAAATAGAAAAAGAAGCTCTAAAATCTGGTACCGAGATCCCCGCATATATACTTAAACGAGAGATAAATTTTCTTTAGAATTTAAATCATTACAATTGGCGATTAAAACTCGTTAGCGCCACCCTCCCCCTAAGCGTATTTTCGGAATGGGTACGTTGGAATACGAGTCTACACATTAGCAGGCACTAGACAGGCGTAGGCGCTATGGAGAGGCTGCAAATTCGAAACACAAATGGAGTGCACCCCAATATATCAATTCGTGAAAATCCCACTCCTGCAGGAGCCTAACACCACCTACCTATCCACCCGCTTCTGCACCCCCATCACTCCCGAAACATTAAATACAATATCTTTAAATTGCTGCTAAGTACACCCTCCCCTCATTGAGTATTTTTATCGTCATTACCATAATCTGCCAGATGCTGTCTCTCTCCCTTGTTCTATTTAACGCGATTTCGTCTCGTTCTATCAAAGCCTCTGTCGGATATTTAAGGTTCATTCTCTCATGATTTAGGTAAGATTGTTCGGAACTCTTAGGTACTTCGGATGCGATTATGACGTTGTAATTGTAGGGAACGGGCGACTGGAAAGTGCTTTGTAAGACCTCTGTCCCACTACGAGCGATATAATATCAGTAATTTATTTTATAAATAGAATGCGTAAAGGCCGACGGCGAAACTGAAATCAATCATGGGGAATTTTTGTTGTGCATTTCTACTGCTCTCTGCACACTCTAAAACCAATAAAAATTTATAAAACAACGTTTATTTAAAGTGAGATACGGGTACGAAAAGTTAAAAGGTCGATATTATTGACATCTCCACCGACAACATGTTTTCAAATCCCACTTAAAGAGGGATGTTATTAGTTTTAAAGTTTATACCTCAATGTGTGTTTGTGGCATTTTAGCCTCAATTTTTTTTATACACGACGCGTTCGTACTTGAACTCAATCACACCTGATGTTAAGTGAAGATGAGGCGGAAGGTGGAAGTGTACTGACCCGGAAACCCCAACACATTTGGGGGACTGGCTATCTTATCTCTGACAACCGGAACACAACAATGCTATTAACATTGCTGCTTGGCGGCATATTTAGATAATACGGTGGTAGCTAGCCAGGCAGACATTTTAAAATGACCTACCACCAACCAAACCGAGTACTAAACATGTACCCCGCTGGGGATCGAACTCGCGACCTCCGGATCGTAAGCCCAATGTTGTTTACATTCGTGTTCGTGTTCGTACGTGTTATAAGTGTTCGTATTTGTCAAACAAAAATTAACCCCTAGCCGAATTTGAAACGGCACTCTGTGGTTTCGAACGCAGTTTTGCCTACTACACCAATCAATCGTCGCACAATTAATCTACAAGTATTATGTAGTTACGTAATTCTTAACGTTACATTCCTTCCTGGACTCGTATCAGCAACCATTACGACCAATTGGTGTAGTGGATAGTGACCCTATCAGCGAAACCAACGGTTGTGGGTTCGAATCTCGCGAGGGGTACATGTTTGTGTGATGAATATAAACATTTAGTCATGGATGTTTATATAAATATTTATGTATGTTTATCCGTTATCTAGTATCCATAGTACAAGCTTTGCTTAGTTTGGGACTAGATGATTTTATCCGAAATATTTATTTATTATTTATTATGTAAATGGCCACCATATTTTTGGTTACAGGTATTCGTACAAACAACACAAGTCAAGCTGCGCTTATTAAACATTACTATATCTAATAATTCATTTGAAACATAATCCGAGTTTATTTTGTAACATGACACTAGAAGCTAGAGATCATCTGCCGGCTTAAGTCCCAAATCTCTGGACTGAATCGATCCTCGACAGTTATGAAAAGGCTATATCCGAGAGCGGAAAAAGAAAATCTAACCAAAGCCGGGGAAACCTCTGCAGGTTTTATCAAGGAGAAATATTTTCTTAAATGCTGCGTAAGCCTCCCCCCTTAACAAACGTTACATTGAGCCACGAAGGTGGTTAAATTCCTGAACGGATTTAAAAATGGTTTCTTATTTTGGAAAGTTGGGAACCATATGCGCTATTTACAACGGTTTTTGTTGTAATGGAACACTTTTGGTTGTGGTTTAGCTTTGGTTTAGCTGTTGTAAAATAAATGGTAACTCGCCATTTATTCTTAACGATTAAATAGTTCATTTAGAGATTACCACATTGGTAGTATTGAAAAATATTAAGCTAATTTCCATTCAAAGATAAGAATGATACGATATTCGCTTAAAGTAATGTTTTCGGAGGTAGCGATGGTAGTATCGTTCAAATTTAGCGCGTTAACCCGTATGCGAGATGCGAGAAGGAGATGGATAGTCCAGATTAAGGTCAAGAGCGATCCCATTCTAATAAAAAAAAAAAAAAATGGTGCCCAACCATGTTTGTTGGAAATCGGTTGAAGATATTTAGCTTTCATATAATAGCTTGCCATAGTAGATCGCTCGCGGTGTGCGAGCAGAATAATTTGGAAGTTTTGCGAAATGGAGTTTCTAGGGTTTCTCCTTTGCTTTTCAAATGATTAACACAAACAGGGTTTATTTAAAGATTTCTGTAACAACAACTGGAACTCTTAAATTAACTTTCGCGTTCGCAATACTTTATATTGTGTTACTCGGTTGAAAAATTTTTTTACCTTTGTATTCATTTTGAGAGGTAAAGAAAAGGTCCAGCTCTCAAGTAACAAGCCAAAGCCCCCACCGAAAATAAAATGGTATATGCTAGAGAAGGATGAGTGATCAGGAGAATTTAGAACGAGAGTCGTGGATAAAATATTGGAAATGAAAGATATGGAAGGGAAGTCAGTGAATGAATGTTGGAATGAATTGGCAACATGTAGGCGAGGGATGTCTTTGGGGAAACGGAAGGAAAAGGAAAGATAGATAAGAACCCTGGTGGTGGAATGAAGAAGTACAAAATGTTTTGAAAGAAAAGAAGAAGCCTTTTAGGAGTGGCAGAAAGTTGATGAAAGGGATACAGTTTTAAAAGAGGAAAAGAAAATAAGGTATACAGAAAGTAAGAGGTGTAAAATGCATAAAAGATGGAGGAAAAGTTCTGACGAATGAGGAGGATATAAGGAAAAGTTGGAAAGGGAATTTTGAGAGACTTATGGCCGAAGAGAATGATTGGAGTGGAGAGGTAGAAGATTGTCCAACAAGTGTGGGTGTGGTGCAGGAGGTGACTGTAGATGAAGTGAAGAAGGCCGTGCAAAGTATGAAGAAGGCCGTGCAAAGTATGAAGATTGGAAAAGCTGTGGGAGCTGATGGTATATACCAGTGGAAGCATGGAAGTTTTTAAAAGCAGATGGATGGATGTGGCTGAGTTTATTCTTCAATAAGTTGTTACAACAGGAAGTGATCCCAGAAGAATGGTGCAACAGTTTTCTGGTGCCCATTTTTAAGAACAAGGGTGATGTACAAAACTGTAACAACTATAGAGGAATAAAGCTCATGTCATATAGCATGAAGATTTGGGAGAAAGTGATTGCGAGACGATTGAGAGAGGAAAGTGAGGTAACCCAGATCCAGTTCAGGTTTTGGCCCGGTCGAGGAACAATGAACGCCACATTCGCACTACGCCAATTGTGCGAAAAGTACAAACGTGCGCATAAAAACCTGCACATGGTATTCATTGACCTGGAGAAAGTGTACGACCAGGTACCTAGAAAGGTTCTGTGGCGGGCTTTGAAAGAGAAAAGAGTGCCTGGGAAGTACATGCGGCTCGTACGTTCCATGTACAGCCGAGCCGGTACACAAGTCCGGTCGGAAGCCGGCGTTACCAATAGGTTCAACGTAGCGGTGATCTTACACCAGGGATCGGCTTTAATCCCCTATCTGTTCCTTCTGATTATGGATGCACTGACATCAAATATACAGGAGGAGGCACCCTGGTGTATGCTGTTCGCCGACGATATTGCCCTTGTCGGAGAAAATGCGACAGAGGTTTAGAGTAGGTTGGAAAAATGGCGAGAAAGACTGGAGAGTGTCGGACTGAAGATCAGCAGAACGAAAACCGAACATCTGTTCTGCGACTTTGGTGGTCCATCCAGTTTTTCCAATATAGCCTTAAGCCTCAAATGTCCGGTACCTAGGTTCATTACTTCAGAATGACGGTAATATTGGGCAGGACGTGAGAAACAAAATAAATGCAGGATGGATGAAATGGCGACAGGTTTCTGGGACTACATGTGACCAAGGATGCCCCTGAAACTCAAGGGGAAAATTTAAAATGATGACTCATTTTGAGCAACTTGTATGAGATTCAATTAGTTTGAATTCATCTTCTTCCTACCGATCGAGTGGAAACACTTAAAATTCCTGAAGATCAGAACGCGGCCACACATACGGTATTGTCTGTGTCGTAGAGATAAACGTAAAACGACTATTATCCTGAGAAATATGAAAGTTTAAGCCCAGCTTACTTATTCGGGGTATTTGGCATAGCTGGAAGCGCGTCGTTTATTAACGACCTTTCGGCGCGCTTGGTAAAGAAACTATTACTTCGTAAAAAAGCGACACGGACCTCCCAAGCCAATTTTTGTCGTTTGTGACGAGGCAGTCAACCAGGCAGTTAATGCCGTGCCCTACATAGTTCAAGCACACATTTGGAATGTGTACACACTTTGTGTGTATTATGTAGTAGTAGCAAGGTATTCAGGGCGGGTGTTTATATGGAGTATCAGGGACCTGGTAAAAGTATCTGATGACCAAAATGCAGGCAGCTATGTACATCTGCCAGTGCATAAGTCTAGGCATTGAAAGAGGGAACGCCGTCTGCCTTCTGGGCACCATGCCCCCAGGTAGTCTTTTGGAGGACATGTTTCATTTGTAAATACTTTTTGTATTGTGCTTCGGACAAATATGATTTCAAACCTATTTTTTTCTGTTTTTCTGCCTTTGTCCTTCAAACAAGTAGCTGAAAGGTCTCTCTTCTCTGGTTAGTGAAGCCTTATATTTAGAATTGTAAGACCGTTATTGTAAGGGCAAAGTTTTTCTGCCTTTGTCCTACGGATCGCTAACTCGTGACCGCGATGTGAAGACCGTGTCGCAAGCCGCCTTCTTGGTTGCGAAATAATGATGTTGTATAAAATAATGTTAAATATTAATTAAATAATGATGTTCTTGTTCAAGTTGTTTGAGACAACTGAGTTTTGGGCAGTTTCTAGCCAAGCCGAGGCGCCGCGGCGTCAGCGCGTTAATATAATTTGGGTTACAAGCGCGTTGCTGGCACGGCCAAAGTGTAACATAATGTACGTTGACCGTACAGTTATAATCATCTATTTACATAGATACGTGTTGGGAAGGACTTCATTGTGACAAAGCGACCGCGATCTATTCGCAATAACTTGAAATCTATGCGAAAATCGTATTTCAATAGAATTTTAGAGTACAATTTTCTCAAATGTACTGTAATGAGTATATGTATGTATGTATATACATGTATGTATATACATGTATGTATATATATGTATGTATGTAGTTTTGTAAATACCATTGTTCCACTATCCACCACTTGTCTCCATCATCAGATCGTAGTCACGAAGTGCAATATATTGGACTCGTCAACATGAATACAAAATACAAAAATCTTTATTTCAGCCTAAAATAATAGTGACTATGAACAGTGGATGGAGTCAACCTAGTAAGCATAATAAGTATGCTTGTGGCAAAGTAGGCTTGTGTTAAAAAGTTATCTAAGTCTACCACCAAACAGCAATGTTAATAGCATTGTTGTGTTCCTGTTGACAGAGATAAGATAGCCGGTTTCCGGGTCAGAGTACGCTTCCACCTTCGGCCTCTTCTTCACTTAACATCAATTGTGATTGAGGTCAAGTGGTAACCCGTTATGCATAACATTCCAACATCCACCTTCTGGCTGCATCATCAGACCCTTGACATCAAGTGCAATATATTGGAATCATCAAAACGAATCATATAAGCCTAAACTCGAGGAGTTTACTAGTAGCCACTGGAGAGTTCGACTATCCACCTCCTGGCTCCATCATCAAATCAGCTCCAAGATACCAAATTATAGTATTGCTATCTGAACTACTATACGTATCAAATTTCATTTCAATGCGGCAATTACACGTAGGGGGTTCTTAGATGTTCGTAGGTATGTGTGGAACACGTTATGGTTAAAAAAAATTATATCGAAAAACAAACTTTCAACACCCCAAGCAAAAAATACCGATCAAATATTAGAAGTAGGTTAAAATGCAAAAAAGATTGATAAATATTATTAATCTACGTTAATCTGCGTATTATTATTAATCTACGTATTTAATCTACGTATTTTACTTAACAAGAACATAAACTAAACTTATATAAACTTATACAGTCTGGAAAGATAAATCGGACCTGGACGGAAACTAAAGCTGGCTCATTTTACTTATTTTTTTACTCATAAATAGCCAGTGACAGTAAAATAGTGAGACTGTGGAACGCACTACCGCATGCAATCCGCGCAAGTACGTTTCCACCTTCGGCCTCATCTTCACGTAACAACAGTCCATCGTTAGAAATTTTCAAGAAAAGAGTAAAAGAGCATTATTTGTCGTTATGATTTCGCCTCAGTATATAGTGGTAAATAATTTTTACCATAATATGAGTATTGATAATGTATATACTTATTTATACTTCGTATTATATATATGTATATTTGATAGGTTATGTGGTGTATTAATGTTATTTATTCGGTATTTTTTTTTTGGGGTATTTATTTATATATATATTATTTTTTATAAAATAATTTTCAAATGTTGTGTACACTATTATCTGCCCAATCTGATAAACACTATGTATCTCTAAGGTTAAATGCATATTTCTGTAACAATTTTGTGTACAATAAAGATATTACCAAGTGAAGCTAATAAATGCCTGTTAAAAACGATTTGGTAGATAGGTGCCTCGAACGCATTTTTCATCGGTAGTATTTTTCCCTAATGGCATTTTGCCACGATCGTGTTTTGTTACGTGTACTTTACGTATAATCGCTTTTTTCCTTAGTCTCACATTTCATAATCTCAGTTTTTCTAACCGCATTTAGTCATAAACGCAAAACAGATACCGCGATTAAAAATTGGTTTCGTTTTCCTTACATACTTTTACATATTAGAATAAATGGCAAGAATAGCATAACAATAGAATAAAAATAGCTGCACGTTTTAGTAGCTCTACGTTATTTTTAAATATGTTACGAATTCATTAGCGATGTATGGTGTTATTTGCGGATGCCGTACAGGATTGAAATATGTTGTGTGAAAACGAATAAGGGCGAGAATATGAATGATTTTGTTTCCGATTGTGTGATCAGACTATCTGATCGTCTTTACTCAATACACGTCCGATTGTTACGCCAGATCTTTTCTGAACTCAGTCGTTTTCGAGATGTCATCCCGAGTGCTCGTATGCGGAGCAGAAAGAAATATGAACGAATTACTGTTACATATTGCAAATAACATTAAAATTGCAAATTTTTGCTCGTGTTGACGCGAAAGAGAAAAATTGGTTAATAAAATCGTAAGCATCGCGGCGCCGTTTCCGACTCGGACGTCCAATCCGACTATCGGATCGGGCGCGTATTAAATGTTCAAACAAAATAAAGCCTTCCGATAGTCGGACTCCGACTATCGAATGGAAAAATCGGATGTATATTTCCAGCCTTACAACACAAGTTCTTGACAGATTAATTTACATTAATTTTACCGGTGTTCAATCTCACCATTCAAACAATGAGATCTCCATAGCTATGGAAATGCGCGGTATTCTACTCCTAAATCGAATCAGAATAAATACATAAAATAAGTAAAGCCCAGCGGATTAGGAAGTTTAAGTAACAGTAGCGCGTAGGACTGAAGCGTAGGCTGTTGGGACATAAAATTTCTAGGTTGGGAGTAACGTGGCTTGTGACGTCCACACACAAGGTCGCGACCTTTATAGAACCGATATTGGATTAACATTGCGATATGCATATGTGTGCTTCATCAAAACCTTTCAAATTCCTACGACTAGTTTCGAGAAGGATCTCAATGACAAACGAATAGACATGAAATATTATCCGTTCTGATTCTCATTTAAAGGTTGGGAGCTCTAAAACCCTTTAACAGAGCGGCGACTAAAAAAGCCTTTTTCTCAAACATGCGTGGAAATATTGTCATTACTTTCGAAAAAAGAACACGCGAAGTATCTAATTTACCGACAGCGAAAAATAAATCCATTGCAGGAGCGTTTTTTGAATTTGGAAAATTACAACGCTCCAGCAATGTTGTACGAAACGGCGTGCTGGGGTTATTATATATACTCTTTGATTGGATCTCTTTTATCATTCTTGGCTTACCAAAATCTCTTTGCTAAGTACAAATTGCGTTCACGTGGCTGTATGCGTAAATGCACAGATGCCTTTCGGCACAGATGATAAATAGAAAATCGGCGGCAAAGCTGAAAATTCGTCTTGATTTGTTATTTAAATATTTATTATTTCCCTGCATTCTTTTGAGAAAAGCACTATATATGCCTCGGCGGAAATGGCAATTGCCTGTCTCGTATTAGTGAAGTCCTCGCCTACGGCTCGGCCTTCAAACTCATACTCGACCTGCAATTGCCTATTTTCCGGCCTTTGCAATAATGTAATAGTACATTTTTTGTCTTCGTTAAGATACAACTGCTATTACTAAACCACTCGTGTACCAAAGCATCACAAAATTACATAAAGTATGAAGCGGTGTTCACATAACCCTGTCCAAAACTGCGCCTCTCGCGTGTCCCAAAACAAATGTTGAGCAAAAGTTTTTAGCGAACCGAAGAGGCCGGGGAGGTCCGACACTCCCCTTTAGTCACACCATTTAACTCAGTGGCAAAGGGCTGCCGATTAATTATTAAAGCGAGTAGGACTAGACTCACGAAAGATGTCACAGCTCCGCTTCCTCATAATTCCCACTTGTTTTGCGAGCACAAAATACACTTAAAAAGGATTACGTTTTGAGACTGGGTATTTCGGAATTTTGTTTAAAGAAGGTTATTGTGCAGGCTCTTGGAGTTGGTGTTATTTATACGGACAGACTTACGTCCAGTTAGTGAAACTGGATATCATTAAAAAAACTCCTTTGTTAACTCAATACACAAAATGTTCATTCCCAGAGAGTGAAATTAACAAATTATAGTTGTTATTGCCAACCGGACACACGCATCGATTTTACTTAAAAAAAGGTACAGTCATCAACGAATAACGTAATAAGTAACGTTTGGCAGTGTCAGTCTTTATATAGATAATAATAATAAATACAGCTTTAGCTTAATGTAAATAAAATAGGGTTTACGGATCGGAGTTCACGAGTTCGATTCCCAGCGGGGTATATTATGTAGTACTCGGCTTGGTTGATCTTTTCTAAATCGGTTTTCAAACAGCAATGTTAAAAGCATTGTTTTGTTCTGGTTGTCAGACATTACCAGTCCCTCAAATAAGATGGGGTATCCGGATAAGTACGTTTCCACCTTTAGCCTCATCATCACTTAACATCAGCAGTGATTGAGGTGCGTAAAAAAAGAAATATTTGGACATTTTTTCTAGTCTCAAACTACGCACAGTCTGTACTATGGTTGCAAGATTGCAGATACACATATATAAATTCAACATCAAATATTCTTACGCTTCACAATGAAGAAAGAGTAAGCTCTCTACAGACAATAAGCTACTTATAGAGGTATACAAGTCTAAACCAAAGACATCGCTCTCAATAACTGATAAATTACTGATAGAAAGAAGAGCAGATGACTTCAATGGGGAACACACTCAAAATGAAAATAATTAACAAAAAATCTGCTTAAGTTTGACTGATAGCAGGTAGCGGCTAGACAAAAAATATTAATAAACTATATACATCGCACCCCTGGCTAGCTTCTCAAAATGGCTGTAAGCGAATCTTACCATAAGTTTTATAATTGACCCGCTAAAAATGGCCTAAACAACCGACTTCAGAACTCAGTCACTAACCGCCTAACGAACTTTAACCGCCTCCGTGACTCAATGTAAACAACATTGGGTTTACGATTCGGAGGTCGCGGGTTCGATCCCCAGCGGGGTACATGTTTAACTCGGTTTGGTAGGTGGTAGGGCATGTTAAATGTCCGCCTGACTAGCTACCACTATCTTATCTAAATCTACCGCCAAGCAGCAATGTTAATAGCATTGTTGTGTTCCGTTTGTCAGAGATAAGATAGCCAGCCTCCAAATGTGTTGTGTTTCCGGGTTGATTGAGGTCAAGTACCAACCCGTTATGCATAAAAAAAACATTATGTCGTCGAAGTATACGACTAATTACATCCTAACCACATTTATATAGCCAATCTGGCGGTAAACCCCATCAAACAAAAAATAACCATCAAATTCGCAAAACCAAAAAATGCCTTCAAATTGTAAACCTCTCCTGTTTGGAAGTCGGTTAAAAAATCGCTCTGCATCAAAATACAACTTTTCGCCGCGCTAATCACATAGGGTTTACGAATCGGAGTTCGCGGGTTCGATTTCTAGCGGAGTACGTATTTAGGTTGGTGGTATTGCATTTTGAAATAGCCGCATGGTTAGTTACTACGTTTTCTCTAAGTCTGCCGTAAGGCACCCAATGTTCATAGCATTATTGTGTTCCGGTCGTTAGTCCTCCAAATAAGAGAACGCTTCCACCTTCGAGCTCATCTTCACTTAACATCAGGTGTGATTAACATCAAGTGCTAACGCGTGATACATAAAAAAATACAAAAATATATATTTACAAAATGAGACCGCTTTTTAGGATTAAAGCGGAATAATTTAAATACATAATATAACACAGTCAACAATTACGATTGTATAATAATACCTTTATTATAGGATTCCGCAGCTTAGGGAGACAGCACCAGGATCAACTACATCACTTTTATAACGCAAACTTATTACCTAGTTAATTATTATTAAGCCATACTCTATACAGCAACTAAAAGACATAGTGTTCAATATTTTCAGAGGTCGCAGTATGTGATAAGGATTGCGTTTTAAAAAAAAACACGAAAATGTAACAACATATTTTTATTTAATGGAACATAAAATCAATGACAGAATGGAGGGTCAGAATATCAATCACTTTAAAAGTAAAACAGAATAAAACCCCAACGTTGGGTTTTAATAAATAGGTCAATATAACTTACACCTCCTAAATTATTGAGCGGTATTTCGATTACACCTTATATAATAATAAGAGGGCAGAGGAAGAGGCTTTACTAACATATAAGGAAAAGAATTCGAATACATACACATGTTCGCGCCTGTTTCCCGTTGGTGTAGGCAGAGACTATTGATTTCCATTTGCAAAAATTCGTGTAATGATGTATACTTTTGTATATTGAAAGACGACCGAATGGCGGCTCTCGAATAATTTATAATAATAAAATAAATAAAAATAGTTTATTTGGAACTCAAATACAGTTTTAGAAAGTAAACGTAGCTATAAGAAAAAGAATAAAATAACGGCACATGTCACTAAAAATTAGTTTTAAAGGTGAAATTAAAAAAGAATTGACGTAGACGGAGGGAAACGAATCAGGAAATTATTCATTACGAACGAGCGTCAGTAGCGCAGTGTCTTGTTGCAGACAGACACAGACTTCGAACTTAGAAGAGGTTTTATAGAAGTTCAAGTTTTGAATTTTAATAACATCTACAGGATGATGCTGTTGCATATTGATACATCTAATGCAACATGACCTAATGTTAAACAATCACAGAGTATTTATTCCTTTAACAAAAAATGCTTTTAAAAACCGTTACCGAGTCTTAAATTAGGCAAACCTGTACAATTTTGGATGAAAATTCATAAACCTGTTCGTGATGATAGAATACCGACTAATTGGTGTAGTAGATAATGTCAGTGAAAGCATTGGTTATGCGTTCGAACCCCGTGAGGGTTCAATGTTTCTGTGATGAATACGAACATTTATTCTCGAGTTAGGGATGTTTATATAAATATTTATGTATGTTTATCCGTTATACAGTATTGTACAAACTTTGCTTATTTTGGAACTAGATGATTGGTGTACTACACACAAGGACACTTATCCTACATATTTATTTATACCTTTAAAAGTACTTTTTTTTCTAAAAAAATTAATGCTCTAAAACTGCACTTACAACAATTACCTAGTTCCAAATTAGGCAAAGCAAAGCTAGCTTAGATTTCGGATAATTCGGATACATAAATATTTATTTACATAATCAGTCATACTTTTATCTGCAGTATAAATGATATCCGTTGCTGTAATCCTCATTTGTTATACGCAAAGACTAATTTACCTCAATAAATTGTATCTCAATAAATTGGACCGAAAAATAAAAGTCCCGGGTGCTTAAGAAAATAGTAATCTATTTTGACTTCTTTCTGAGGTGCCGCGAAAATAACTGACTTTTTGTCCATCGGATATTGTCTGCGAGCATGGAATATGTCGAAGTCTAAATTCCGATACGAACGACATGAAATTTCGGCAGACAAACATTTACACCTAGTCGGAATTACCCACAACGGTTTCGGAGGCAGGGTTAACAAGACTCAGGGCCACTCAAATGAAACATCCTCCAAATCCACCAACAAACTGTGTTAAAAGCTAAAATATTTTTTTTTTATGCACAACGGATTGGTACTTGACCTTAATCACACCTGATGTTAAGTGAAGATAAGGTCGAAGGTGGAAGCGTACTGACCCGGAAGCCCCAACACCTTTGGGGGACTGGCTATCTTATCTCTGACAACCGGAACACAACGCTATTAACATTGCTGCTTGGCGGCAGATTTAGATAAGTTGGTGGTAGCTAGCCAGGCGGACATTTTTTTAAATGCCCTACCACCAACCAAACCGAGTACCCCGCTGGGGATCGAACCCGCAACCTCCGAATCGTAAACCCAATGTTGTTTGCATTGAGCCACAGAGGCGGTTAATATATATATAATATCTTCGAAACAGCTTAACCGATTTTCACCAAACGTGTGCCTTTCGTTTAGCCTTTAACCATTACTTAGATCCATCCGGACAAAGACTGACCTGAATGTATAACATATACTCGTAACTCCGTCAAACATACCACCGGTCGTTTTTCGTTGGGTGTTAAAAAACGCTACCCTGTATTTTCACATAAATAATTAAGTATCATCAGTTTCAGTAAGCCGGACGCAAATAGCTTGCCTTACAGGTGGCTGCAATTTGTATTGTTGGAATAAATATTGACTGTTCGTCGTCTCGACGTCTAGTAGAAATTGGTCCGTGGTGGCTTAATGATTAGTTCACTTCGAATTTATTACAATGCTATTATTCCACTTCATGCTGTGGGCACACGTAATACGAAGAGATCCAACACGTCTCTTTCTATGGGCATCGTAATAGACAACTGTAGAAGTTACCACTAAAAACATTGAAAGTAGTTTAGTGATTGAAACAACATCCACGGTAACGTGAAAAACTATAGACATTGAGTAGACTTTTTTTTTTTTTGGCCTGAAAGTAACATAATACTACTGTGACCCGGTTGTTTTTTGGATTGGCGATGCAAGGATATTCTATCTATAGATTGTTTATAATTAGATTAATTTTTCCAACTGTTCTCTGATTGCAATGTATAGTTTTTTATTCTTTATTAAGTTTAAGTAGGTTCTATCAGTGGAAACCTCTAATTGGCTTTCAGTTTCTTAGTTTAAGTGATAATTTGTAAAACAGCTGTTGGTTTTCCCAAGAAAATAAAATAAAATAAATAAATAAAATAGATGTTTTTTTGGTGTAAAGTCCCTTAGTCGCCGTTTACGACACCCACGGTAAGAGACGGGTTGGTTCTATTCTATTTGAGCGCTGAAACCACACAGCACATACCACCCAGGGTGTATTGAAAATACCATTCCTACCATGGCATACCATGGGCCAGGTGTATTGAAAATAAACATTGTCTATCATAGGTATAATTTTATTCTGATTGATCGGTTCAAACTTCAAACTTCAAGCATTTATTTCAACGTAAGATACATGATATCATTTGTTGAATGTCAATTTAAATCTACTGGAAATAAAAAAGGTTTATTTCATCTGTCTGTCGGTATGTCCAAGCTACTAGCGCTTCGGAAAGGGAAATCATTTGTGGGAAAAGAAGCGGCGCAAGAAACCCATAGGATCATTGTTGTCCTTTATTTTTTTTTAACAAATTATATAACTAATACAATTTTATAATTTTGGGGAGCTAGTCGAAGTACATCAAGCGTGTTTGTCATTCAGGTAGTCACTAATTTTATTATAACCTCATTTTGCTAATGTTATTTAGACATGATCTTTAAATTTTTTCTCAGTTAGATTAATGATATTCCCAGGTATAAGGTTATAAAAGCGTATACAGTGTCCTACAAATGATGTATTAACTTTGCTTAGTAACTGGGTCAGACGCATGATTTGATTAGTACTTCTTCTTCTTCTTATTTTTGAGGATGGCAACCAGTCAACCTCACTGTCGAGGGACATTACTGCCAGTTTCGAGTGATAAATTTTATTTCTCTTATTTCTTCAGTTAATAAGTGAGTCTCAGTCAAAACAAGTAATTCGTCGTATACTTGGCGTAATACAGAGTCTAGTCACGGTCAAGTCATTCTTCAGTAAAGTGGCAGAATGCTTTACAAAAGATTTTGGCGGCTTCTTGTGGCAACCCGAAAGCTCCGTTACGCACTTTAATTTACACTTCCTTTCACTTGTTAGTGATGGTGACTAACGTTTGCCGCACAATATTCTGCCATTATTAAGCTTCAAAAGTTAGAATGCACAAATTATAAGAATTATAAAGAAAAATGCAACTTTACTCGCCGAGACCCCGCCAAAAAGCCCGATTAGTACTTGGCATAGGTTCTTGTTTCTAAAATATACGAAGTAGAATTCAGGTATATTGACAGTTTCAAAAAACTGATGAAGTGCCAAATAGCGCCTAAACGAAAAAATAGTGCTACTGCAATTTAACAGTTATTCAATATTTTAAGTGAGCAGTCTGTCAACAAAAAATCCGTCACTTTCACTGCCTCTTTTCACAAAGACATCTAAATGACTTCGTTGGTCTTGGGACGTGTATGTTTCCGTGGCACGATTTACGTACAATTTTTTTGGGATATAAATTAAAATCATAGGTCTCTTCGTATTCGAATGAGGATTCCATTAACATGTGACGCCAGAATAACTCTTAAACTACAATGGCACTTTTTTTCCTCTATTTTACACTGTTTCAGCACAGTTTTGTGACGTTGTCAAAATTATTGAATTTCCCTGAGTGAATTCTAGTACCACGTATGTCGTCGCATCGGGCCCTGCTGTCGCGCTTCATTCCGCTCGCTCATTGCGGTGTGAGGCGCGACAGCGCCCCCAGCCGCCCTCCAGGAACGGGCCTCCTCTTGTGACCTAAGGTCCTCTCTACTGCCGAGGAAGGTCGCCGCGGGGTTTTAGTGGCGTTTAATGCGTTTCCCAACGTCAAAAAAAAGGACCACGTGCGTCATAGAACTTATTAATGTTCTAGAGGTGTTACAATAAAAACAAATTGAAACGATAAAATACGAAAATGTTCTAATTAGACATAGCAGTATCGATTTACTGAAATGTTTTTCATCTCTCAAACTCCCGTTCTATTGAACGGGAGTTTTATTCAATTACAGTTATGCACTTACTTACTTTATAATAATATACGGTTACATGTCAACTTTAATAATTCATGTTACAGCACAACTAAGACAAATTAGGTTGACCGATATTTGCCCAGTCGTTATGTACTGTTAAAACTTTCATTGATCAGTAGAGGCGTGGCGATTGCATACCAAATGTATTTCTAACTACCGGTTTAAGAGAGCTCCCTCGGTTATTAATCAATTTGAATTTTAAATACAATTTTCACTTGTGTACTTTACCAAAGGATGATCGAAGGGTCTTTTATCGATTGTCAACGCGTAACTTTACATTTATAAGACTTCTTTAAACTTACTCCAAATTATGATTTAGTTCATTTTATAAATTAGTGGTTTAGGCACTCAAATAGAATAAAACCAACTCGTCTCTTCACGTGGGTGTCGTAAAAGGCGACTAAGGGAGTTTGCATCAAAAAACATCTATAGTTTCGCACGTTTCAACGACGATGGACTCACCCCCTGTCACGTGAGCATTTCTGTATATTCATAAGGTGAACCGTGGATATTGTTTTAATCATTAAACTTTTAATGTTTGGAATAACCAAACACTATTGTTTGGGATATCTCTGGCCATACCATTTGGGATAAAGTCGTGACGTGATTTATAGCGTTTAGATATTGTATAGGGTGTGTAGAAATCAGTGATTTTCCCTGTAACCACGCGCTGCTGCTAATAGAGAATTTGTTTTGATAAAATTGTATTAGCTTTATGATAATAGACATATATTTATTTGACAGCAAACTATAGCAACAACAATATTAATAACAAGAAATTTATTACAATAAATTACTGTAATAATTACTATAATATTAAGTAGGCTTAACTTTCAAGCAGAAAAAATGATTTTTGCTTGTTTCATAATTTAAAGCTTAACACGAAATATGCCAAGCCTAATTGATATTATATATATATTATCATAATAACAATATTACTTTATGATTATCAGGAAATGTGCCATCATTCTATAATGTTTTATAGATATTTATAGCTAAACCTAGTATAATTTGAAAAGCGACAGATAGTTTATTAAGCTCATGTCATTATGAGTGTATATTAACAACTTGTCTAGAATTAAAGACTCGTACGCCAAATCACCGTTCATTTCTTAGCCGCATAGCTGGTGGCCAGTACAAACCTAGTGCCGCCTTGCAACACTGCACACTTAAATGATGCTAGCAATGATGGTGGAATTCAGCTATTTTGATGAGTAGACGACTGCGCTACCCCTACTGCTCTACTACGTTATTTTTGAAGAAATATTATAAATAACTTAAGAGGGTTTATTCGGTATTCCACACAAACTTTCAAGTTCAAATTTTTCGAAATTAATAAGCCGATTCTAATGAAACTGTATAAGCATGAAGCACGTACATAAATCTAAAAAGTAAGTAGAGAACATTTTTGGAAAAGAATATTGGAACTAAATTGGAGCTATTTTAAGTTTTCTATAGTAACAGAAAATATGCAATAATATATTCTTTCAAATGCGATATTTTGAAAATTTTAGATCTATGTATACAGCTTATACGCATAAAGTTTCATTAGAATCGGTCTATTTATTTCGGAAAGGTTTGAAAGTTAGTATGTAAGTTAGTATAGTGGATAAACCCTCTTAAAATGTTGAATTTGCCTGATTTTGAGTACAAAATTGGATGTCAATAAAAAATACAGTTCCATCAAAATCTGCTTAAAATCTAGCGTGCAAATATTCGTTTTAGGTTAATTATTAAACATTACATAAAATTCAGTGGCATAAATTTTATCCTTTGGCCACTATTTGGCACTACTTTAGGACAATTTTTTGACATTAGCAAAATAGCTGAAAGTCACTTAGTGTATTCTAGAAAGTACGTCACTTGAGCTGAGGGTGTCAGCATTCCAGTAAACCTTTAATTCCCATTCTTTTTAATTCCCAATAAACAGGTTTAATTTAAAAAAATCATGAAACTATTAAGAATTTTTCTTTCGCAGAGTCGAATATTGGAGGATGCATCGTTGATGTGCAACTCATGGTCACCCCGGCACAATGTAAGTTGTCCTTTCTTTATATTACGTAATAATCCTAAAATGTTATGTTACATTAACCACAATCCTTCAAATATTACTGACAATGCTCTAGCGAATGTCGCTTGCGACTGTCTTTGGCCAAAGATGTATCTATTGAGTTGTTCATAATTTATGTTATGCTATTTTTTTTTTCTGATATTATAAAATAATTTGATTATTTATTTTTAATTTCGTGTCCGAATATTTTATTATTATTTAATTTTATATTGGATTTTAGACAGTGATTATCCGATTTTCAGAAGAACACTAACACAGACCACAGTAAAGTTGTTTATGACAATTAACATCAGCACCCGTAGCATGACATCGTTTGTCGTGCGCAACTCGACGAGAGAGCGGGATAGTTGTATATTTCGTCCTAATGAATGAGCAGGACAAATGTTATATCTCGCGATATAAACGTTTATCGCGCTTGCCATGCTATTAGTGCTGATCAGGGAGTTTCCAGCCCAGGTTTGTATATGATAAACTTCATTTAAGAGAATTTTGTAAGACGTCGCCGTATGAACGGTCAGTTTTTTATCGAAAGCATGATCTGCGCATGACCTGGCGTTTGAAAATCTTTTTCCATCCATGTATGGGTTTTATGAATATAGGTAGATATTTTTCACCACTAAAACTGAAACGTTATTTTAAGATTTCGTAGTCAGAAAAGGGCTAAAACTGGGATCCTTGCAAATGTGTCAAAGTTCCAGCGCCATTCTATCTGTCTCAACGAGGTCATTGAAAGGATCCTTTTTGATCACAATCTCATCTGGGCAAAATTATGGATGCGGAGTGCGATCACAGTAAGTGCCTGTTCAAGTTATAGTCGGTTCTCCCAAGATTACTGGAGTACTTTTTCTTAAGACGCCACCGCCATCTGTTGGGGTTGTACATGAATATCTAAATGTATGCATTAACGTTAACACTGTATCTAAATTTGTATATTAACATTACGTTGGAAACGTCGAAATTTCAGCAATTTTTCCACCTATTCCGAAAATGAGTACTCGGAAATTGGCACGATCGAACTGCAAGTGACGAAGACGAGCAGCCGTAGTACGTAAAAATTTGTCGATCGACACGTAAGCGCGTTTTTTTTAATTCCATACAAAAGTGGTCGGTCAGCTGTACAAACAAAATGGAAAAGTTTTACTAATTTTTGGGCAAAAAACGTTTCCCAAAGTATCACATTCCAAAGTGTGTTACCCAAATTTTCATGTGGCAAAAAAACATTTGACTAACAAGTTTTTGCAATTTTACAGTTCTTTTCGGCATTTTATTGTTTAACAAATAATTACATGGCAATGTTTCATTTTACCAAGTATTATGTAGTCAAATATGGTTTGGCATAACATGCTCTTCCCAAAATATTGCATTAAGATCCAATTTTGAAAATATACTGCTGCATGGATGTTTGTTTCACCTTGGACAAATAATTTGCAGGTAAGAACTTCTATAATAATTATATTGTTATTGTACCAATCAATTCGGGCGCTTCGGCGGCCGCTGCCGCGGCACGCTCGCTTAGCTCGCTCAGCTCGCGCCCTGTTGGGGTCACAGTTCTAACATAACCTAACCCACTTTTCTAGCAGTTGTAATCTAGCCTACGTAACCTATATGGAATTAATTTGAACGAACTTTTATTTGGAATATATTTTTTTACAAAATAAAGCATTAATGTATATTTGACTTAATAAAACTTGAGCAAGTAAAAAGTTGCCAAATTAATATTTGACCAAGTGATTAAAATGCGAAATATAAATTTGCTAAAGATTCTTTTGGGAAATGAAACTAGTGCGATAAGTTTTTTGGGAAGTAAAATTTGACGAAAAATATTTTGCCAAACATAGGGATACCGGAAAAGTTGAATAAAAAAAATTATCATGGAAACTTTTGTTTGTAATAGTACCTTCAATCCAACGAACCTTGTATTATATTATAATATATACTTATAAAAACAAGCTTTTAATACTCCACCATATTATTCTAGTACATAGACGAGCATAAAGTCCATCAAGAAGTTCCATTGGCAATCTTCTAGCTCTATGTTCAGATCCTCGTCATCGTAATAGAGGGTGCTCATGGCAGCAAAATGAACTAGCCCAAATTGTACTATCTTGACATTTGCCATCAGGGAGTTCCTACATCCCAGCGCCATCATCAGATCAGCTCGGTGGTACCATATTATAGCATTGTCACCGATCGTACATAAATTTGCCAAATTTCAGCTCAATCAAATAGCAGCAAGTGGCAGAAAAATGGTTTGCAAATTTTGAAACGGACAACTTACTTACCTACGAATATTGGAAACTAAATAAAAGCTTGTAAAGAACGCTTAGAGAAAATGTTGCACGACAACTCGTCTTGGTGGTTGTACCTCCGTACTCCGGATATAACTCTCACAAAAGCACTGAGCAATATTATTTCAAGACATAGTCTATCTCGGTACCATTTTTACTAATACTGTTATTACAGTATACAATTTCTGATTACATATCGATTATTATTACTAAATTACGTGTCCAGTTTAGTCATTATCCATTTTACAATAACTTAATAAAAGGAATATGATACTTACCTATCTTTACGTATAGTAAAGATTTCTCTTTACTATACGTAAAGATAGGTAAGTAGTAGTAAATATTGTCAAATAGAGAAATTTAAAAATTCCGACATCCAAACCACATTAAGTGGGATAAATATCATCCAAAAATGATAGCGATAATATACAGTGTGGAAATATAAGTCGGGTCCTGGAGGAAACTACTTTAAATCCTTAAGCTGGCTCATTTTACTTAAAGGAGCCTTTCCTTTATTTTTAAAAAGGAACAAAATTGCATTCATTGATTTTCTAAAACTCACTTGCCTCGCCCGGGACTCGAACCTTTGTTTTTGTTTTTTTTTTTAATAAAGGAAAGTCTCCTTTAATTAAATTGAGCCAGCTTAAGGATTTAAGGTAGTTTCCCTCCAGGGTCCGACTTATCTTTCCACACTGTATACTTAACATTACCGAAGTCGAAATTGGAAAGCCTGCGTCAATTATAATTAATAATATCACAAAGCTCATCATTGGTCACTTAAAGCAAAATAATATGCGTTTCAATTTTCCAATTATTCCGAGTTGCTTCATTGGATGATTATTGACATAAGTGGTAGTAGAGCGGACATGCAGTCAGGCGACGAAAGTGGAATGAATTTTTTATCAAATTTGAAAGACCCAGCTGTTGAAATGTCAATAAACACGTCTATATAATGTTATTGCGGGTTATCTATTACATTGATAGATTATATGTGCTAATAAAAACTAAAAGATATTTTAAATAAAAGTCCCTAATTTCGAATGAATTTCACAGCTTGTTAGGTATATGTTTTTCCTGTGTTCTTTATGAAACCTTCTAATTGATGAATAAAAACATAATAATAAATCAATAATATTTATTGTCTAATTAAGTATGCACATGAAACAACAAATTTTTGGGATATCTCTGACCACCCCATATGGGATAAAGATAGTGACATTATACAAGGTGAATTTGAATAAGTGTAATTCCTATTAATTGGTAACTTAATTGGGCCGAAAATTGTTGAACTGGGTATTTATAAGGTAGTCGAAAATTATATGGGTAATCGAAATTTTTTTGAAGGAACTCGTCTATGGTCTTTGGGGACAATTGTGAATCGTAATCAAGAGGGGCGTCATCACTTAATAAAAAGTACACGAATTATTATTTCGTAGAATTAAATTTCACCCAGTACATGTATGTATATAAGTTATACCTCTATAGTGGAAATCGCGTAAACGAAAGTCTATCTTAAAAATAATTAATTTTACTAAACGTTATAATAACTAGTTAACGAGCAAATATTTTTAAAGAAATTTAGTTTAAATTTACTTTGATTGAACTAAATATTCTCTATGCACTTTGCTCTTTTGCTACAGGAAATATAAAAAAAAATAGATTGACCCATTGACCGGGGGTTGTTGGTTTGACATTTCATGCAGCGCCGTTCTACACGAGGGCGGCTGAAAAAATAAAAAGTAATTAAAGTCCATCGCTATCGTGATATGTCAGCGAGGGCTGCAGCGAATAATTTTCTATTCCTTTAGAAACTTAGCACGAACTAGGCTTTAAAATTAATACTACTTCAATGTAATTAATTGGGTTAAGATTTTAATCAAAAGTACCTTTTAAACAAACCTTCAATCAATCAGGTATACTTTATTGCACAACAAATACGGATTACCGTTGTTAAACAAACTTTACAATACAATTGTACAACTAGGCGGTCTTATTCCGTTAGGGATAAGACTCATTATCATTAAGGCCTTGTTGTAACCGTGTAATATAGAAATCAGCCACAATTTTTTTTCTTTCTCGTACCGTTCTTATACAAGTCAATACTTGATTCCCATACGACCTGCGCAAACATAAATGCAAAGTAGTAGCTTCCCGAAGGCTACAGACCCGCAGTTACGATGAATCTGAAGCCTTCGTACAACCACACTCGTGAAGGTACTACATAATGTACACATACATAAAACCATATTAACACATACTTATGTACTAAATTGTAATGTTTACCTAAATATGATACCACTTACTAATGTTGTTGCAATAGTAATAGTTATTGATAGTTGACCTTGAAAGACAGTCGATACTGCGAATAGTTCTACCGAAAAAGTTTTGCGACACCGATAACTAGCCAATTCATACCTACTTATATTAAGTTCCACATTTCTATGTTGTGTTATATAGTACATAGGTAACAATTAAATGTATTGTATAAGTGTCGCTAAATGGATCAAAAAAGTTTTCTTATTCTTATTCTTAAAATATCGAAATGCTGCAATACTATCGATAGTATTAGGCGATACTATTGAACTTTGTCGATGCTATCGATTCTATCGATACTATCTATGATCTATCGACGCGTTTCGATAGTATTAATGGTATTGCTTTAGTAACTATCGAGGTGTTGTCTATACTAACTGGGAATAAAGCGAGACCTAATGTAGCACAGTATTGTCAATCTATTATAGCAACTAGATGAATGAACTGCCAATGTGCCAATGCCAATCGACGACAGATTGGTGTAGTGGATAGTGACCCTGTCAGCGAAACCAACGGTTGCGGGTTCGAATCCCGCAACGGGTAAATGTTTGTGTGATGAATATGAACATTTATTCCTGAGTCATGGATGTTTATATAATTTTTTATGTATGTTTATCCGTTATCTAGTATCCATAGTACAAGCTTTGCTTAGTTTGGGACTAGATGATTGGTGTAAGTGTCCGAAATATTTATTTATTTATTATTATTATTATTAAAAATAAATGTATAATATCATGAATGGCGGAATAGATGAACTTTTTAACCACCATCCATATTACCTTTTATACGCAAGCATTAGGGTCTGTTTCACGACCTTCTGATAGAATTTCAGATAGCAATCTAGCAGATAGCTTATCCGACGGTTAAAACTAGCTGATATTTTTTCTCCTGTTTCACCATCTAAGTGTCTGATAAACAACTGGCAGATAATTATCCAATACTTTGCTTGACAGTCTGAGTAGCAACGTCGCATTTCGAGTATTACGTTCCGTTACAGAAAACTTTTATAGCACAGTATTTTTTCCAAATAAAGTCTTTACGAGTGCATGTTAACATTGTTTATTGAATTATGGTTTATTATTTACTCATAATTCAGTTTATAAAAGTTAAAAAAAAAACGTTACATATTACAAAATTTCATCACGTAAAACGGAACGCTTATACATCCATCATTTCACTCACTTTGATCCTTTCATCTTCTATCAAAGACAACACATAAGTTACTGATTCTATTGTCAATCGAAATCTAATCCTAAAGTCTTGCTCATCGTATAGCGAAAAATAATTTGGACGATTCTGCACCACTCGACGCCTCCGAGGTCGTGCTATACGACCAAGAAAGTCGTCAAATTCGTCCTCCATAAATTCAAATAAATCCATTTTACATGTTAACTTATTTTCAACCCGATTACAAAGCTAATACTACCGACATACAAAAAGCAAATTTCTTCAATTTACCCGCCATGTCAAAACATTCCAATTATCCGTCAGATAAAAACATAATATATCAACCATTTGAACTGACTGTTATCTGATATGACACTTTATCTGCCAGTTAAAACTAACCGAGAGTGGTGAAACATTAACGTGTTTGTTATCTGTGAGATAACTTCTGGATAGACTATCCGGAGCTTTATCAACAGGTGGTGAAACAGAGCCTTAGTATCGTAATATGTTCGACTATCGATAGGGCAAAAACTGAGGAGGAATTTCTGTGTTACATGGTGCGCCATTACAAACAAGGTCCTAATGAGCCCTTAATGATAATGAGTCTTATCCCTAATGCGATAAGACCGCCTAGTTGTACAATTGTATTGTAAAGTTTGTTTAACAAACGGTAATCCGTATTTGTTGTGCATTCTGGCAAATGAAGATAAGACTGAAAGTGGAAGCGTACTGAACCGGAAACCCCATCTTAATAGGGAATGGCTATCTTATCTTTGACAAGCGTAACACAACAATGCTATTAACATTGCTGCTTGCTACAGACTTAGATAAGATGGTGATTTTTATATTCGTACCTGTTACATGCTACCATGTTGAATTGAAAAACTATTAAAAAGTATCACCTATTTTTAGACTAAATGCTAATTATTTATGATCCCTAGATATTAATGATTGTTATGAATGATTAATGGAGGTCGCACAGTTTCTATAGGACTATCGATAGTATGACTGATTTTCAAGGCCTCGATACTGTATACACGATACATACTGCCACTCACTATTATATGTATTCAGCAAAAATCACAATTATAGTATACATATATAATGCATAATTATAAGTTGTCCACACATAATACTACAGAGAGGCACGCTGATCTCTTTAATACAGGCCTCCCGTCTAATATAGAGACCAGAGAACCACTAATAGATATTAATTCGCAAAATAGAGCCAAAATTTAATCTGTACCCTCATACTAACTAAAAACCCTGTAAGAAGTAATATTATCACTAAATAATTGAGAAATTGGTCACGTACTTTAACAGAAATATTCGTATAAACTACGAGTATACGAACCTCCATTGTTCATTCATAACAATCATTAATATCTAGGGATCATAAATAATTAGCATAGATTAATCTAAAAATAGGTGATACTTTTTAATAGTTCTTCACTTCAACATGGTAGCATATAACAGGTACAAATATAAAAATAAGTCTGTAGCAAGCAGCAATGTTAATAGTATTGTAGTGTACCGCTTGTCAAATATAAAGATAACCATTCCCTATTAAGATGGGATTTCTGGTTCATCTTCCACTTTCAGTCTTATCTTCATTTAACATCAGGTGTGATTGAGGTGAAGTGCTAACCGTTGTGCATAAAAAAAGAAAAGTAAATAAGTAATTTTTTCCCGACGTCTTTAGAATCATGTGGTTTTTTAAGGGACGACGAGAAAATATTATTCCCGAACGAGTACGACATTGGAACCTTCGAGAAACGAACCTACACCTTCCTCAAAGGCCGGCAACGCATCTGTGACCCTTTTGGTGTTGCGGGTGTCCATGGGCGGCGGTGATTGCTTTCCATCAGGTGACCCGCATGCTCGTTTGCCGCCCTCTCATATAAAAAAAAAATATCTGACGGAGAAAACTTAGTGTCCCGTTGTTTGCGGTGCACTTTGGTATGGAATGCAACTTGTGCGGAAATACTTTGGCACCGTTCCATATACAAGGTACTGCCTTCAGAGCTGGCACCACGGCTGAAGAGGAGCCGTAAATATACACCACGAAAATAAACCACGAGGTTGTCCTGAGAACTGGCGCCTACTTTGCTCAGCAACTGTGCTTATGCATTCAGCAGGCCAATGACGCTAGCCTACTAGGTACTAGGTCTCGAGGAATTGAGTTAGAAGGCGTCGTTAAAACGACGAAATATGTCTTATAGTAAACTATAAGGTAATAAATTAATAACAATAGTCACGTTAACGGGACAGGTGATATTTCCATACGTCTATATCTCGTTTTGAAGAATTATACACTCGGTACCAGTTGTTTTTAATTGAAGGCAGTCGTAGTAAAATCGAAACATTCGTAGCGCAACGCACTTTACTTTCGTTCTCGATTTGCGAAGTTAAGCAAGACCTGGATTTGTTGTCGGGCTATATTTAAAACACGTTCACAAATTTGTATGAAATTAGTTTTCAATTCGCCAACGCATCGTGCGTCGGTACATGCTTTAACAGCGGATTGTAGAATTATAATTCTGTCCCTTTTCCGCCCCCACATAATGGTAATACTAAGTGCGAATCGTATAATCCTGCCGTTCCTACAATGAAGTACAGACGCGATGACAAGTGAGACTCAATTTTCTTTACCCAACTGCCCTAAGTAGGACAGACAGTGTTTCTCAAGTATATGTAATAAATAAATAAATAAATAAATGTCTTATCCGCTGAGGGTCTTGATACATTTTATGGAAAAAAATCCAACATGGCGCCCGTAACATACGAATGTGCTGTCGGTTTTTTTTAAATTAAATAGTTATCTATCTAAAACCATATCTGTCTACACCTTGATCAAGAGATGCGCGTTGTGAAAAATAACAATGAAGACATTTAAATTATTATTATTATTAAGAGCCCATAGTGTCCCACTGCTGGGCAAAGGCCTCCCTCATCTGTTTCCAGTCGTTTTTGTTCTTGGCGAGTACAAACCATCCCTTATTAAAACTGTCAAGCTCGTCTCTCCACCGTTTTCGCGGTCTGCCACGTTTACGTCTGGCGGTTGTAGGAGTCCAAATAGTGGACGCATTTGTCCACAACTCGCACGGCATACGGCCCACGTGACCCGCCCAGTCCCGCTGCAACGTTTTCCCTACGTTAGAGATCCGAGTACGTGAGCGTAGTGTAGCATTTAAGTTATATATTTTTTAAATATTTCAAAGTGTTTAGCCAATGTCTTTGGATACCCGACACATTGTTCCTCACTGTCAATGTTTTGGGTCCCTAGCGTCGCGGGGCCCAATTTTTGACACTGGCTCTAGTTTGCATTTAAGTTCAGGGTATTAGTTGTTTAATATTTTTACTTAACACAAAAAAAACTAATTTTGCCAAACTAATTTTTTTTATGCACAACGGGTTAGCACTTGACCTCAATCACACCTGATGTTAAGTGAAGATGAGGCCGAAGGTGGAAGCGTACTAACCCGGAAACCCAAATATTTGGGGAACTGGCTATCTTATCTCTGACAACCGGAACACAACAATGCTATTAACATTGCTAAATTTAATATTGCTAGATTGGTGGTAGCTAGCCAGGCGGACATTTAAAATGCCCTACCACCAACCAAACCGAGTACTAAACATAGAACAAATACAATTTATTTGTATTCCTAAGATATCTCTGTTGTATAATTTTTTATATAACCTTTTTAACATTTCTTTCAGTGTATTATAAATTTTCCAATCTAAAAGTATTTTTACCAATATGCTTAATTAAAATTAACATCTAATGTAAGTTATGATTAACATACATTTCTTGATAGATAGAGTACTATTTAATTATTTATTTCATAGTAAATATATATCATTGAACACTTTCCATGGGCGGCGGTGATTGCTTTCCATCAGGTGACCCGCATGCTCGTTTGCCGCCCTCTCATATAAAAAAAAAAAAAAAAAAAACTTTCCCACTTTCCACCAAATAAATTTATTACTCATTTCATACCATAATTTAACAGAAATAGGTATAATTTGTTTATTTTTTTTCGTAAAACTACTAAAATCTTCCTCGTGTCGACAGAAGAATATAACATCATCGTCACATGCTGCATTTAGTCAGTGGCGTAGTAGTTCGCTCTACGGTAGCCACGCAATGGTCCCCTGTCCAAATCCCAATTGTAGTTTAGAAGACAAAATGTGTTAAAATGGAAAAGTCTCAATTTTAAGGTCAGGCTATCGTTTTAAGTTTTCGAAGCACTCATGCAGATTACACCATGTATCCATAACGTTTAAAAATTAAACAAATGAGGCATACAATCTTAGATGGAACAGATGATATTTCCATACGTCTGTATCTCGTTTTGAAGAATTATACACTCGGTACCAGTTGTTTTTAATTGAAGGCAGACGTAGTAAAATCGAAACACTTTACTTTCGTTCTCGATTTGCTAAGTTAAGCAAAACCTGGATTTGTTGTCGGGCTTTTTAGTCTTTAAATACTTATTGAAGAGTCATATTTGTTGGGTGTTATTAATTACAAACACGTAACACTTCTCTGCGCGTCTGTACATAGGTACTATCCACCTAATCGCGGCCCCTCCCGGCTTTCAGATCTCTGTGACACTTGATACAGCATCAGCCCAGATGTGGAGGGGCTCAAGATGTCGCCATTTAGCACTAAAATTTGAGTTGACGAGTAATAATAGTAATGGATTAGGCTACGGGGTGATGCTCTTTGTTTTTGGTTCACGGCTAATTACAGAGTTTAATGTGTGATCACCTTGTAAATTGTTTATTTCGTGTAGGTGTCGTGGTGGCTTTAGGTTTAATATTATGTTGCATGTATGTAATTATGATGTATTGTTGGGATGTCAGTGGGTGTATCTCATAGTTTATCTGTTGCCGAGACAAAATGCTTCTTCGAAACAACAAAGAATGACTCTATCTTATATTTAAGAGCTATGCTCTTGTCGGTGGAGTCCTTTCCACACTTCTCTACTTACATTCCGCCTTTTCTTTGACTTCCTGATACGACACGGCATTTACTTTTTCCTTTACTTGTACCATGTATGTTCTTCTAGGCCTTCCTCTATTCCTCTTCCCCTCCACTTTTCCTTCAAGGATGTTCTTGATAAAGTTGTCGTGTCGCATCAGATGACCCAACATCTTTCCCTTTCTGTTTTCAATGATCTTCAAAAACACTATCTTCTCATTAACTATCTGCAGGACCTTCTCATTGCTCTTTTTTTCGATGCAGCTTATTCTTTTCATTTTTCGTCAACACCACATTTCAAAAACCCTCGACAACATTGATGGAACAAATGATTATATCGTCCAGGTAGATAGTATTAAATATTAAATAGGTATATTCGAAGCGGCTTAACCGATATCCATAAAACATGCCTCTTTTTTATGCACAACGGGTTTTTGTACTTGACCTCAATCACACCTGATGTTAAGTGAAGATGATGTCGAAGGTGGAAGCGTACTGACCCGGAATCCCCAACACATTTGAGGGACTGGCTATCTTTTCTCTGACAACCGGAACATAACAATGCTATTAACATTGCTGCTTGGCGGCAGATTTAGATAAGATGGTGGTGGCTAGCCAGGCGGACATTTAACATGCCCTACCACCAACCAAATAGAGTTCTTAAACATGTACCCCGCTGGGTCGAACCCGCGCCCTCCGAATCGTAAACCCAATGTTGTTTACATTGAGCCACGGAGGCGATTAAAAAGTAAAGTAACTTAACACGTTCCGAAATACATCACTAGACACAACAGAAGTTTTATTGTTATAATGTCGAGAAGCGGGTGGTGTCCCGGAACGTGTTAAAAATAAAAAAAATTGAAAACCCTCGAATCAAGTGATATCATCGAAATACGTACACCAAAAACTGTGTTTAAAAATCTTCTTAACGACTGAAACGATTTTCATCAAATACGACTAAGAACCTTTGTCCGGTTGTTAATACCTACTAATTTCGTCTTTCTTTTTTAATTTTTTATAGGTGGTTATTTACTATCGTAGTTGGGTTTTATAATAATTTTTTTATAATTTTAATTAATGTCTATGGATTTATAATATCTACGGAGAGCTCGGAATATACACGGAAAGTTTGAGATAAATGTCTCTCGTCTACTAAGAATTTTGTACAAATGTTTGTGAATTTTGTGCATATGCTTGTACAATTCATTTTTGAGTTTCTATACTTTCATGTTGTATAACATGATAGGTGATATATATATCACATACAAACAAGTAGCACGTAGAGTCAAATAGAGCACTCACCCTCGACTAGCTTATGCTCCTGTAAATGTTTTTCGACTTTTAAATTTAAATCGCTTAAATAGCCCAAATCTCAATACCGTGTTTCGTTTACTATGTACATTTTTTTACCGTACAGCTCTGAAACGGATTAATGAATATCGCTGATATTTTTAGCTCATATCATCAGAATTCAATTTAAAATCCGCTCGTTTCATTTCAATATTCTGACGGCTTCGACGATATACATTTTTTTTAATCATATGGTCGTATTTTATTTTACTTTGATCTTTAATTTAATATAATAGTTTCATGTCAATTTTTGCATGAATCGGACGTAAAACTTTATTGTTGTGGACGGTGCTAATAAATTTTTTTAATTGTGTTTTGACATAAGCGAATACATTGTATTGTTTTTTTGGAGAAATTGCATTGAATTAATAAAAACCTCCAGTCGACACTCGGATAATTAGTTTTACACATACGTTCTATCAGTTGTTTCTCTGCATTTGTAAAAAGCAAATATAATGAATAAGTATTAAGTACTATTAAAACTGAAAAGTATTTATTTATTCCTATTTGATTCAGTGAAATATCTGGCAATACACATTGAACGAAGACTCACCTGGAAATGTCATAACGCTAAAAGGGATCAGATTAACATAAAATACAGAAACTTCACAGTCTTATAGACAGGAATGTGTGTGTGTGTGTGTGTGTGTGTGTAGTTTGTCCGGAGCGTGATTTTTTATATTTAAAATCAAACTTCGGGAAATAAATATTAAATAAATATTTTGGACACTCACACCAATCACCATCTAGTCCCAAACTAGCTTGTAGATAGATTATCTAAGTCAATATTATATAAACATCCATGACTGGAATAACAGTTGATCTCACAGGCAAGATCACACCGATCGGTCGTGTTGGAGATTCTTAGGTACTTTTGATGAAAATCGGTTCAGTCGTGTCGAAAACTTTAAATTTTTAACATAGTTGATGAATCCCCTTGGTACCATCAAACCATGGATATCGCAGGAGATTAGGTTGGGTCGATCGTGTCGACATGAGTAGACGAGAAGTTGGAACAGCCCTGAAGGTTCGCTCTGGTCACATTCTTTTGAATAAGTTTGGCCATTTAATAGCAAAGGTATTGTTGGCTCCAAATTATGAAATATGTGAAACAGTAAAAGACGTTATCCACATTTCAATGGAGTCTGTTCGGAGATGGATATCGCAGGAGATTAGGTTGGATCGTCTTATACCATATACCTCTGCTTAAAGATCTTTTATCAAAGTATTCCTTCCATATTTCATGGCATCTGTCTTTAACCATGAAATGGAAGTATGGAAACTTGGTTATTACCAATTTATTTATTCAGATTTACAATAATTCATTTGAAGTTTTAATTCATTTTGAATATTGGTACCCACTACTATCAAATTTTAATACATTTGGTATCAAGTAGACATAATAATGTAGCGATGTGATGATTTTATCATCATTAGTATAAAAATATTAGTGACGATACTAAAATCCGTAGTTCTGTGGTCAATCGCTATTCATTGACGAGTGATTGGTATAGTTGGTTGACCCTGCCTTCGAAACCAGTCAATGGTAAGTGCCTCTAACCTTTGATTGTGTAAAGCTGAAAATAATTGTTATTATTACGAGGGAGTGACTAGTCAATTGAATTAGGAGGTCGCAGAAGGGAGGCCCTTTGATGTTCAACGATGTATGTGAATGTGATCCGAAATTTGCATATATTGTTCAAACAATAATGTCATCACAACAAAACATAAGGAATGCAATACAACATGTCAGAATATATCGTGAGTGGGATCGATCTATTATATCTATCACAGAATAACTAATTCAAGACGATATAGTACTCGTATATTGCTGAGTCGTATAGCCTTATCAAATTTATTTTAACCGCCTCATTGGACTGGGTTTACGACAAAACAACATTGGGTTTACGATTCGGAGGTCGTGGGATCGATTCCCAGCGGGGTACATGTTTAAGTACTTGGTTTGGTTGGTGGTAGGGCATTTTAAATATCCGCCTGGCAAGCTACCACCATCTTATCTAAATCTACCGCCAAGCAGCATTGTTGTGTTCCGGTTTGTCAGAGATAAGATAGCCAGTCCCCCAAATATGTTGGGGTTCCGGGTCAATACGCTTCCACCTTCGACCTCATCTTCACTTAACATCAGGTGTGATTGAGGTCAAGCACAAACCAATTGTGCATAAAAAAAATCATGAAAGACACTTCTACGTTCATCTACTTCAATTCTGCATTATACATCACTTTCTATAGGTTAAATTGATAAATACGTACTTAGTCTTACTAAAAAATAACCACGTTGTTTGTCTATTTATAATTTAAAAGGACAAGCGACCATCAATAATATTTAATTACTGTAATTTTTCAAAAGCACGCACCCTAACTCCGTGTGCGCACAGCAGCGGTACCCCGACGTCCAACTCCCGTGCTGCATCCGAACAAATAATCATGTATCTCATTCTCATATTAAACCGGGGTCGCTACTTTAGCAATTACAATTAGACAGGCGGGGGATTTCACTCCTGTAACACGATGCTAATGACGCCTGCGAGGGTAGGACAAACTTTTGTTCCCACGGTCGATTGCGCCTCATTTTTTAGGGATTACTGAGTTAGACATTAATTCACACTCGCTCCATTGTACTTTCGAGTGCCTTTGATAAAGGTTTATTATGGGCTCGGATTTTGATATGAGGACCTGGATAATACGAATGTCAAATAGAATACAATTGTGGGTCAAAATGTATATTATAATTAAGGGAGAGTTATTTTTTAATTACTAATTTTTTTTTATGTTGTGACTCATGTCGCAAGTTTGTTTTAGATATACAATCAATCGATATTTATATATTTTCAAATATAAAATTGACACTCAAGTCTTTGGAGTTTAGCAGGCGTTCGGAATTTACAATTTTCCTATGCGAAGGAAACTCGAAGATTATTCTTTTAAATGTCAAAAACTTGAATGAGTATCATCATCCACAGCCTTACACGTCTCCACTGTAGGGGACAGCCTTCTCTCACTACAGAGAGACCATGAGCTACCACGCGGGCCCAGTAATCCGCACTGGGCTGGATTTATATCAGACTAGTGACCACCTGACAGTCACTGGTTTTGAGCCGGCCCTGTAGATAATAGTCTTCAATTGAACACAACTGGGACCGACGCGCCTCCGGAGCACGGAAACACTCGTATTAAATTATCCATTGATTGACCGCGCCAAACATTGCTTAATACAATACAATACAATACAACACAACACAACACAACACAACACAACACAACACAACACAACACAACACAACACAACACAACACAACACAACACAACACAACACAACACAACACAACACAACACAACACAATACAATACAATACAAATACTCTTTATTGCGCAAAATAATTTACAATAATTTAACTTCGCTAATCGAAAAAGGATAGCGATTGCGACTGCGCCACGAGTGTATGAGTTTTTTTTTGCCGTAAGGAAAAAAATAGAGCATATTATGTAAGTGAAATAGAAGTTATTGGCATAGGTAATTTTTTTTTTTAAGCAATTATCGAGGTACTCGCCGTCCGGAGATTGATATACGGCTGGCGGCATTCGTAGGGTTCCTATCATGCGTAATATATTTGGAACTCACATTTCCTCCAAATTTTTTTTTTATTGGATTTAATAATGTAATTATGGGAAATAGGCTACTAACGCGACCGTCAAATGACGCTTTGTTCGATGATGGTCTTGAAAAAAAACTAACTATGCCAATACCTGCTATTTCACTTACAAGGCCCTATTTTTTCCTTACGTTAAACTTACGAATACTACTACAAATGAAAGAGGCAAATTGGTAGTCGAGCAGTTACAAATCAGAATTGTTTGCCGTTGGACTAAACAGAAACCACAGGCTTCCACTTGCTACGATCCTGACACGCCGCGTTTGCTTCATTCACTCTCATATAATTCATGCACATTGTTCTATTTAGGGTTAATGGCAGTGAAGTTGGTCATGTTATCGGTTCGTTTGTGTGGTTCAATATATCACAGTAATTTATATAATATTAATTAATTAGTGGACTTTATTTTATTTTGAACAATTTAGTAATTTATTGTTATTATGGATCAACGTTAAGTTCTACTGTCAGTTTCTTTAATTTGTTGTGATGGTTGTTTTCCTTTTGATTCAGATCCATCAAATTTATATGGGTAAGTATACATACCTTCCTAACTTGTTGAGTTTATTTCCTCATTTTCACCATCTTAGAAAATCAATTGTCGTCAAGATCAAATGTAGTATCGTAAATTACTTATTTTTTTTTATCCAATTGGTTATCTCTAAATTAAAAATAATGATTTTGAGCATACTTTCAGCAATTTCCTTTGTTGTATTACAGATCTAAAACACTGGTTATCTCAGACACTGTTCTAAATAGTATTTTTTGTAGTAAGACGCACAGTGTTTAGTAAATATTTTATATAGTCATCGGTTCCAACCGCTTCTGTTCTTTGCTATTTACATCAACGCTCAATCTGGAGCTGTTCCACTAGTTACAAATGGCCTTTTGGAATTAATTTCACTTCCATTTGCTGACTGGGAACTGGGACTGCCGATATTCCCTAATCTTTCACAATTAAATTCTTTCTTTAATTACTTTGGGGTTTAATTGAGTCACGGTGGGCAGTGTCTACCACAAGTAGAGTAACACTATTGAACCTGACTTACAGAAATTACGATGAGAGGACTGCGGAAACAGGATCTACTTTAATGTATGCCACCACAAGCGGTATATCTGTTTCTTTCAGTCAATTTCTTTGTATCCTTCCAGCAATTGCTTCAAACTACGAATTCTGCAAACTTTTATATACTATCATAAATATAATAAGTTTACCTTCTCCAATAGTTTTTACCCACGACACAAAAGCGGGACGTTATAAATTTCAAATGTATTGTGCACCAAAACGGCTGAACAGATATAAAAATGGTTTTCTTATTTACAAGATGGTTCTTAATCATGCTTCATCCGGTACTTCTATCTCGATGATATTTGATAACACAGTATCCATCCGTTTGGCAAAATATTTTTCGTCAAATTTTACTTTCCAAAAAACTTATCGCACTAGTTTCATTTCCCAAAAGAATCTTTAGCAAATTTATATTTCGCATTTTAATCACTTGGTCAAATATTTATTTGGCAACTTTTTACTTGCTCAAGTTTTATTAAGTCAAAGTAATACATTAAGCAAATGCTTTATTTTGTAAAAATAGTATATTATGCAACTAGTGAATAAAGGACGGATTTAAAGCGAGGGCCGTAGATGAGTCACGAGCAAGTGAAGGATTCTAACGATTGAATCACGAGCGTAGCGAGTGATTTAAGATGATTGAATCACGAGCGCAGCGAGTGATTCAACTGTTAGAATCCTGAGCGACGCGAGTGATTCATGGCCCTCGATATAAATTCGTACTTTATTCAGGAGTTGCATACTATACTTTATACCATGACTGCGAGAAAAAGCGTTCAACATTTTGAGCGGTAAAAACCAGGGATTTTTTCGGTTTATAGCCTTCTGATAGCCTTTTAAGGTAGGCTTGCAAGTTAGAATATGTTTTTATATCAATGTTATGCCTTGTTTTTACAGTACACCGCAACATAGAATATATACTCCATAATGTCGATGACTTCCTTTTCTTCGACAGTTCATTAAAATAAGTTAAGAAAACAGACTCAGAAAATGTGCCCGAAGCTTGATTTTCATTTTTCCATTTACAAAACTCATTTTGGTTTTGATGTAAACCAGCCGTGATTTGTTGGGTAGCAAGTTTTCTACAATATCGGCCGCCTTCTCTTTCATAAATTCAGGTGTTAACACAATATCTTCTTCGTCACTTGAATGCATAATCGATTTAATATAATTCAATCGATTTATTATAAAGTAACACTAAACTTTGGGTCCGTACAATTCACAGTAAGTATTTGAAATGGCGCCAATTCACTATTTTTTTTTCTATAATGGCAGCAAAGAACACAAAACAGTTTTTAATCTAATGCCAAACTCCTTGTCGCAAATATCGACCAATCAAATCTCGAGAATTTATTTGCACCAAAGAGTTTGAATTTCGAATCTTAGCGCAAGGAGTTTGTGTAAGCATTGAAATGGAGATCGGATATATTTTGTGTTCCAAATTCAAACACCGAAACAGTGAATAAAAACAAAACAGTGAATAAAAGGCCTTTTTATTCACTGTTTTGCGTGAATAAAATAAGCTTTTTAGAGTAGGTATGGTATAAAATATATTCCAAAAATAAGTTCGTTCAAATTTTCATTTTAATATATAGGTTACGTAGGCTAGATTAGAACTGCTAAAAAAGGTTAGGTTAGAACTGTGACCCCAACAGAATTGATTGGACCCCGGAATTGATTTGTATAATAACAATTAATTTGGGAAGAGCATATTATGCCAAACCATATTTGACTACATAATACTTGATAAAATTAAACATTGCCATGTAATTATTTGTTAAACAATAAATTGCCGAAAATAGTATTGCTAACTGTAAAATTGCGAAAAGTTGTTTTGCCAAATGAAAGGGAAACATACTTTGGCATGTGATACTTTGGGAAACGTTTTTTGCCCAAAAATTGTCGGAAAACATTATTATTGTAGTCACTCCGCAGATTCTTCGAGAGTTTTCTAAATTTTCAACTAATTCATTATTAAAGTGACTCATAAAGTAGGATTACTAAAATTTTATCTTAGGTAAGTACACTAAATCGATTTAAAACACAGCAATACGGATGCAAACCACACCACAGCGGGGGTCGGAAAATAAAACCCAGAACGTGTGTACCACCGGTAAATCGAGAGGAGAAACTATCTCTTTAAAAGTGGTACGGGTGTAAAACTGCCTGTTTGGAAGTCAAGTCGCGTGTCCCGCATCTGTCGGGCGGGGCGACCGGCGCGGCTACCGAGCCGGGATGTGACTTGCCTTGTGGCAGCTTCTGTAAATCTACGAGTATGTGTATAGATACATATTAAAGATATACACACAACATATACACATAATGTCAGATTTAGTTTTAAGTTATCGGAATGGTGATGACCATATGTATTAATTGATATACGAGGTTCTAAATCTGTCGCTGTGATTTTATGGACTGTATAAAGATAGAAGAGGGTTCTTAAGGTGGTGAAAATAATATTTATTCTACTGCAACAACTGGCCCAAAGCCAAGACCAAACAATAAAATAAATCGTCAAAAAGACAGGCAAAAGGTAAAAAAACATAAAAGTAAAAAGTATACAATATTACTATAAAAAGGTGCCTATACGGCACAGTCGCCAAGCAATAATGTTAATAGCATTGTTGTGTTCCGGTTGTCAGAGATAAGATAGCCAGTCCCCCAAATGTGTTGGGGTTTCCGGGTCACCTTCGACTTCATCTTCACTTAACATAAGGTGTGATTGAGGTCAAGCACCAACCAGTTGTGCATAAAAAAATATCTTTATTCGTTTCTCACAGAAACACGCAGAACTATTATTCTCCATGAGAGATTGATGTAAAAACTTTGAAAATACCAAAATCTTAAACCAAATTAAAAGAGCTTTAATGTAGATGGATAAATTATTTAAAAAAAAAATTATTATTGGTCTTTATTAATTAAACAATGCCCCACAAAACCATTAGCACAGTTTGTCTGCTGAAACGCGAGTCTCACGAAAAGCTATGTCACTTAGTTACAATGTTGAAGTCGTCATCTGCATGGAATAAGGAGTTACAGGTTGTTTAACAAGAATTTTTATTATGCTTTTGTGGGCCTCACTTCTAATATATACAGGCAAAGTATTAAGAAGGTAGGATACGCGTTTAAGGTCTGTTACTATAAAATTTTACTCGGGCTTCAAGGTTACTTACTGTCATGGATGGACATAACACTCTTTATCGGAGGATTTTGCCTAATAGCCACGCTGGGCGGGCTTAGAGAGCTCCGCACTGGAGTACTATACTGATGCTTGCTGAATACTATCCCTTAGTTGGTTTATGGGACACCCACGCGAAGAGACGGGTTGTTTCTGTTCCACTCACGGCTCACTGAATGACAAACACTCTTGGTGTACTTCGACCAGCTCCCAAAAGTTGTAAAGTCGTATTTTTATTAAAAAACTTTTATTAAAAAGAAAAACAACAATAATCCTGTGGGTTTCGTGCACCGCTTCTTTTACCACAGATTATTTCCCTTCCCGAAAATGTGTAGCTTGGACCTACTGACTGACACTATTATTATTTTCAATGCAATTAAATTGATATTCCTCGAATGATATGTGCAAAGATATTTATTTATTTATTTAATGTAGGCATTGAAATAAATAAATAAATATATTTGCACATACACACAGCGCCATCTAGGTCCACAGTAAGCATCTAGGCTTGTGTTATGGATACCCAGATTGATAAACTACACAAATACATTTTTTTTGTAAATAAATACATGTATAAATGAAAATCATCCATAACTCGGGAACACATGTCTGTATTCATCATACAAACATATGCTCCTAGCGGAATTCGAACCCGCGACCATTTGGTCACACACACACACACATACACACACACACACATACATAATGTCACGCCTGTTTCCCGTAGGGTTAGGCATGGAATTAATATTTGGAGCAAAGATAAGTTACCAGTGTGGCCCATAAGACAAAAGATGTCTGTAGGCAGAAAAGCTTTAATAGAGATTTTTAGTCGTTTACGGTGACGAAAAAGAAAAGGTATGATTTTATTAGTGTAGACATGTGTATTAATGTACTTATTTACAGATGTACTACTGCAATATCGCTTCCAAAAAGAAAGTGAGGTATATTTTGTCCGCCTGTCATAGGCCAAATGCATATAAAACAAAACCCGGGAAAGCGCGAGTCGGGTCATGCGCAGTATTGTTCCGCAGTCATTCCAAGTAGAAATATATTCTTGCTGTTGTTTTTTATTGTATGGAGTTGCTATGAAATTTACAGACCACTACTTATCTTAGTAGAGTTAATATAGCTGTAATAATTTTTCTTTTAATATGATTATACATATATACTACTATTCTGAATACTTTTAAAATTTACAAAATTGTAGGTTTAATTGGCAGGGGTGGGGCCCGTACTCGAACAAAAATCACCGCTTTCAAGCACAACATACCGTAAACGAAACCCTATATCGAATAAATAGTCAACACAAACTAATAATACGAGATAAATGCCTGGGACATATAGGTGAATATACTAGCGAAACTATAAGGTTCCGTTTTTTCCTTTTTCTACGGAACTCTAAAAAAGGATTTCAAGAAAAAATGACTGAAACATAGTTATCGGACTCCATTATACGTCCCGATCCCGTTTACAAATACAAATACTCTTTATTGCGCAAAATAATTTTCAACAATTTTTGATGATAACAATAGAACACAATTAGGCGATCTCATCACTAAAAGCGATCTCTTCCAAACAACCCACAGCCATGGGACATTTGTAGGTAGAAAAACAGGTAGGGTGCACGACACTACCAACTAAAGAGATCATAGTATGCATAAATATAATAATAATATAATATTAATAGACTTACTTAATAATATAAATATATATAAATATATATAAATAAATAAATACTAAAATAATAAAACACAATAGCTAGAAGCACTTACAGATAGTCAACTAATGTTCACGAGGCGGGAGTCAACGAAAAGAAAAAAGTCAGAGACCTAAAGGTAGTGGGCAGTAGAGAAAAAAGTCAGAGACCGTTTACCCTCGCTAATGTGTTTTTTTTTTATGCGCTACGGGTTGGCTCTTCATCTCAATCACACCTGATGTTAATTGAAGATGAGGGTGAGAAGATGAGGAAGACAAAGGTTGTCTGGTAGAAATCGCTTAATAGGCCGCCTGGTTGTACATTTATTATTTTTATGAAGAGTATTGTAAAATTTTCGTCCAATAAAGTTAATTGATTGATTGATGAGGTCAAAGATGGACGGTGTGTAAACTTTTAATGAAGTTCATATAAGGGCCGACGCACATTTGGTGAAGCGCAATACAAAGCATGCTCCTGAAATTTTCTAAGCTATCGAACGCGGGCAACCGAAAGCGACAGTGCACGAAGTATTTTACATCGCTGTAACTTTCTAATAATTAACTACGTCCGACACCTAAAGAGTAAACAAACCTTGAACTATGAATATAGATAACGGATAAACATAATTTATATAAACATCCATGACTTGAGCAACTGGAAGTTTTGTAGGTAGGTACACTACCCAATCCACCAATCGGTCAACTATAATAGTTGTTAGTTAATTTATTTCAATATTTATATTGCATGCATGAATTGCCAATGAAAATCACTGCGCTGTGCTATGTGAGATGTGCTCCGACCCGAAAAGAGGGTAGATGCTGAGAAACATACTCCGCATCATGACAGGGATCCGAAAGACAAAAAGCTTTAGAATTTGCAAATGAAACCATTTCTGAACTATCTCCTAACAAATTAAACATGGTTAACTAAAAGCTAACTACTTCGTTTTCAGCTAGGTTTTCCAGCGACCCAGCGCTCTGTATTAATCCGTCTTCATTTAAAATTTTATTCACAGCTCTCTGTCCGAATAACTTGATTAAGTACCTTTGTTCTTTTAACTTTAGTAAAATTTCGCTACTTTTACTGCATTTTCTGGCTCTATCCAACATTATACCGTCACAGGAACCGAGGAGGCGAGTAACGAGTTAGAGTAATACGAGGTCAGAGGTGCTCATAAATAATTTAAAGTAATCCGGGAAAAACCCCTGTCCGCGGCCCGGCGGTTGAGCGGCCCTGTTTCATGACTATTTGATGTGGCCGACATTGCGTCTTGCGAATTAGTACCGTGCGAACATTAGGCCTTTTTTGTTAGTGTTAACTTAGTTTTTTTTTATGCACAACAACACAAGTTCTAACTTGACCTCAATCACACCTGATGTTAAATGAAGATGAGGCAGATGGAAGCGTACTGACCCGAAAACCCCACCTTATTTGCGGGACTGGATATCTTATCTCAGACAACCGGAACAAAACATTGCGGCAGACTTAAAAATATTTTTAAAAACTGTTTTTATGCCTGTTCATAGTGATGAAGGTGACAGCTAGGGAGTTATTATTTTGCATAATACGAGTCACGGTACCATACTTCAGCTAAAGTAAATTAGGATCTCCCGAAATGATTTTCATTACATTTGCTAAAGGCTTCTCTTAATTTTTTTCTTAAAAATTTTTTTTTACCCTCATCAATTGAAACTAATTTAAACTACATCTGAATCATCTTGATGCACTCAAAGTGTCAAGGTTGGTGATACGTCATCCGTCATTATAAGATCTATTAATTAAAGTCAGATTATATCCGCTTGTACCGTCCATATGCCGAATATTCGTACTAATTTTTCTGGGTTATTATAAGGACTCAGACGACTATTGTCGGACAAAATATTCCGAACCGCCGAATAAATGCGTCAAGAACTTACGATAGGCTCAACGCAAGTGGTGTACGATTAATTCATCGCGCATTGGTACGAGTACGGCTCACGTTCAACGTGGACTGTACATTAAATTGAAAATTTAGCAAAATTCCGAGAAAACAAGCTTGAAGCTGCACGCACACACTCAAACACACACATATACACACAACATTCGTGAAACACAACACCCGTCGGTTCTCATAGGGGGTTATAAATCCGCATGTTAGTTTTTTCGGGGACTCTCCTGTACTATCTTTCTGTGTCTCTCGAGATCCTCTGTTATTCAGGGGATTTTTTGTGTGCTATACATATTTAGCCCCTTGTATGTATTATTTCATGCAGTTGTAACTATTGTAAGGGTCTATTGTAGCAGTCAAAAAGTACCGTGATGACTGTCCTTCTTCTAAGGCCTTCTTGATGGAAACTGCCATCCGTATCAGTTTTTTCTTAATCTAATAAAGAGTGTTCATCCTGCTAAATGTCTGGGAAATTTACTTGGATCGCGTGATTCGTCACTTTCCATCAGATGAGATTCAACTCGATTTCAGCCTATAAATAAACGAAACAAGTACGAGACTGAGTCGCGCACCGAGGGTTCCGTGTAAACTTGTATGTGTATATCGATCGACGTCGATCATGGGAAAGTAGTCTCGAAAAATATGTTTCGCAAAAGAAACCTGTTGGTCTGTCCGATTCAACAGTTTAGGCGTGAAAGCTGGACAGACAAAGTCAAAGTCAAAGTCAAAGCACATTTATTGTGAATCACAGGTAGCATTTGGTCTTACAAAATCCTTGGAGCGCTATGTTCCGCCGTAAAAGGTATGCAATATGACAACATTTTAGCAATTACAATTTACAAAAATTAATTTTATTTACTTATACAATTCTTTATGACAAATAAAATACATTGCATATATGATTAATAGGTACGTTACAATTAGTTACAATACAATTATATGGACTTGTCATCTAAGAATTCGTGTAAGCTGTAATTTTAACATTTTTGGGCCAACAGATCATGAAGTTTCCTCTTAAATACCGGTTAATCGGGCGCTTCCCTAATCAATTTTGGAATCTTATTATAAATGTGGGGAATTCTGCAGTATACGCTTTTCGAGAATAACGTAGTTTTACAAGGACAAGACAGGACTTTATTAGCTGGGGCTTTCGCGTGAGCACGTATTCTCAACTACACCTTCATCTTCACTGAGATAGACAATCAGAGAAATACTATTGTTCTAAAATAACATTTTAATTGTTTCATTTTTGACAATAATCGATTTGTTGATAATTCGAATTTTTGTGTTTTATTTATTTGTGGGCTCGTGGGGGACGAGGTATGGACCGACGATTTGGTAAAGATCGCGGGAAGCGGGGAACCGATCGTTGTGGAGATCTTTGGGGGAAGCCTTTGTCCAGCAGTGGACGTCTTTCGGTTGATATGATGATGATTTATCGAATAATCAAAAAGGTGGATAGATCAATTGGCAAATTATGTAGTAATATATTGTTTGTTTTGAAAATTTTCGCAGTTTATTTATAATTAATACCATAGGTAAGTTTATTAAAAAACAGTTTGCGGTTGCCGCATTCTTCAGGGGCGTCATATTGTCAAAAGCGAACGGAAGAAGGAAACCAAAGAGTCGAGTCGGATAGAAGTCCGAAACTAGATTATACTTCGTGAAAACCCATAACAAAATGTTGGCATTCTAATAAAGAAAATTTTAGCATTTTTAGAGCTCCGTACGCACAGGGTGCTAATGGAAGGGTGAATATGCCTTTTGGTCATCCAGCGGTCCGTATCGCTGGGGTGCGGCCGACTGACATGGGCTAAAAAACCCACCCCCCCCTTGCGTCAATATTCTTACATGGTTCCCCTGGACAATATTTGAACAACTTCGTGAAAATTCGGCTCGATCTAATTACCTCTGCCTTTCTTTGGCTTCGTCCTGCTGTTCTAGTTTCTCTTTTGACGACATGACGCTCGTTATGAATGCGGAACCCGCCAACCTCTCCTTTGGTGACAGGAGTCTACAACTCAAGCTTAGTAGCTCATAGAAAATTTTACAGAATTCTTGTTACTATAGCCTCATATGAGTAGGCATCACGGCAAATAAATAATTCAGGAAATTGAAACGAAGCGCGCTTTATGTTTCTCGTATGGACAAGAAACTTGGGAAAGGTAACAATTAATAAAAAATATATTCGCACTTGGCCGGTTTTAATGTGATGGTACAACACACACACGAGCTGGTAGCTTACCTGGTCAAAAAGATTACGGGTAGTACTCATGACATCTGTAAGCTCCTAGAAATAGGGTCAATTCTTTCAGCCTCAAATACAGAGGTTACAGATGCGTTGTCAACCCGAGGGCTGGTAAGCGTTGGTGTAGTCGTAACCTACCTTCGATATCAACATCGGTTGCGGGTTCGATTAATTCCAGAGGCATGGATGTGATATATAAATATTTATATATATTAACCGTTAGTATCCAGAGTAAAAGCTTTGTCTAGTTTAGGAATAGATAATTGGTGTAAGTGTTCGACATATTTGCCGATGTCAGAAGTGACCCGAGAGCTGGCTAATTCTTCCCTCAACGCTTAAATATCTGCATCCAGTGAGGAAGCGCGGTCCTAATTTGTAACATTAGTTCTAGTTTATATTTAAATTCCGTCACTTTATTTGTTTAAATAAATAATATAAAATACAAATACACTTTATTGCACAACAGAAAAGAAAATACAGTTTCAGAAAAGTGGTAAGGACAGATACATTCTATGTACAATTTGTATACTAAAAGCGATCTCTTCCAGGCAACCTTTGGGTATAAGGACAATACATTTGAAATAGGTAGGTTGTGCGGTATTAAATAGGGATGCAGATGCAAACTACGTGAATAAATTTCATATGTTTACATTCATACATTCATAGATCAATATACAAATTCATAGACGAATAGATCAGTTTCTCGTCGCTTCTTCTCCCTAACCATAATACCTTGCGAAGCGATGTAGTTTAAAAAAAAAACATGTTGTCTTTCAATAAGTGATATTTTTGTATCCTACATTGAATAAAATATTTTTGATTTTGATTTTTCGATTTCAAATATACCTACTTAAACGTAACATCTATAAAATAGCAACAAAATACAAATGTGTATATATAGGTGTACTAAATAAATATTTATTGATATATAAAATAATATAATAATAAGCGACAACAGGATAGTAATATACCTTTATTCCAAATATAAAAATTTTAATGCACGCAACAACATTCACGTTTCACGTTTAGAAATATACAGAAATGCAGACGTCACATGTGGTGAGAAACAGAAAGAGATGGCTTGATATATTTTTTTTTTTTAACCCTTTATTGTACACACGCACAAAGAAAAGGTCATTAACAAATATTTTAGAACAATGTACAAAGGGCGAACTTATCTCTATAAGAGATCTCTTCCAGCAAACCCGTGAGAGCGAAAATTGATATTAAAAGGTAGACATAAAGTGTACACGAAACAGAAGAAACAAAAAATGTTAAAAATATCATATAATTATTTTTTTTTTACGTGAAGAAAACCACACTGTTCTGACCTGGTTCCATGTTGTCTATTTTATTGCCATCTCGTTCGCCATTGGTCGAATTTGAAAATGCAAGATAAACGATTGGCCAGATTCGGCTATTGGGCATACAGATAGACGACAAGGAGTCAGAAAGTTGTGGTTAAGTTCCAACTTGTCCAACTCTGGCAACAATTAACTCTCCTTTCTTTCGTGGTGAAACGCAAATTGATTCAAATCCATTCTAATATATGCCTTCGAACACAGGGCGACCTCTTCAGCGGCCTGAACGACGGCCTCCTAAGCAGGGCGGAGGCACTTGCGGCGGTGGACATCAGCAAGCATCAGTCAGGCCCCCAACCGGGGCCCCCGCTGCCACAATTAAAACACGACATGGTTTACCATCACGGCGTCGGGGGCCCACCACCGCATAATGCGAGACCACATCAGGTATATTTGTAGCCTTCCTGTGGGAAACAAAATTTCCATTCCAGTCCATTTTTTTTAAATATCTGCTATTGAAAAAGCATAGCTGCAAAATTGTTATATCTACAAATTCAAAAATGTTATATGACTTTCAAATGGCGTCATCACATATTCTATGATAATTTTGCCTTTGCTTTCGTTTAACGGGCAATTAAAAAATAAAAATACAAACGCCCGAATCGAGAACATCGTCCGTTTATGTCGATTAAAAGGTAGCTTAATTCTGATTGGTCAGTCGGTAAACTAATTGGTCCGAGCGCATGCCAGCTTTTCCTTTTTAATCTTATTATGAAGTTAACATCATAGGCCATATTTTCTAAATAACAGATAATGCCCGTTACATAAATAACTCTTTGCTGATACAACCTTATAATACAGAGTGTAATTTAATTAATGTAGTTTCTGTTTACTGGTGATTATCTATGGTTACCGACCGAAAAGGGTTAACGAGATCACTATAGTTTTCAATTAAATCACCATCAACAGCCTTAAAGGTCGAAGCATTTGCTGTTGCAGTTGAAGCAATGGCGACCTGTTTGGTGTAGTGGTTAGAAACTCTGCTGGTATAGCAAAAGGTCGCGGGTTCGAATCCCGCTACGAGCATATGTTTGTATGATGAATGCGGACATGTATTGTGTACACTAGTTTGGGATGTTTTATTTACAAAAAAAAAGTGTATCAGCCATCTGGTATCCACAACACAAGCCTACAGGCTTAGTGTGGAACTAGATGGCGCTGTCTGTATATGTCCAAGGATATTTTATATTTATATTTTATATTTATTTGCATGGCACTACGCTGCACTTTACTTCACAGCACCTATACCCGCAGAAAGCGGCAGCTTGCGTCATTTCTTTGCCGATTTGCGTAAGAGCAACCTAGACACATAGTGACTACGACAGTGGTGAGGATTGTCTCTCTCTCTTAAGAATAGGATATTAGGCTTCCTTTCATGTCGTTGTAAAGAAATAGTTTATTCACTACCTATACACATAACAATGGGTATAAAAAAATTGTACAATTTTTTATTTATATAGAAACTTAAGTAGGGGAACTCTGACTCCTAAACTAGGATGCCCCGTAGGAGTCAGCGCTCTTCACAATTTAGGAATATAGGTTAAGAAATTAATGAGCTGATTACAAAGTTAACAGGACCTTATTATGTTACTCTAAAAACGAAATTACAATTATATAAGAGACTGCGGATTATGCTGATCCTGCAGGAGATTATATGCTGTATGGATTGGTGGTTTTGTGTCAGACTGGCCACCTAACTGTTACAATTTTTTATTTCTGTAGGTCACCGTCTTACCTTAACGTCTGGCTTTTATTACATCCGTGTGTACGTTTTAATGTGCTCTCCGGAAACACGGATGCACTTTAAGAAAATGCTTCTAGTAGGTAGTCACATGTACAAGCAATGATCGCGATAGAGGTCACCTTACTTTGCTAACCGAAATGGATTGAGATTGCACATGAATACTACGAGCTACGAAGGATAAGAGGGCCAGGGAAATTACAGGTTTAAGAGGCGTTCCTTCCAGTAGTCATTAAATATTAGTCAATAACTAGAAATTCAAAATTTAGAAATCTTTCAGATACATACCGTCCAGATAAACTAAATGCACAGGTTTAAAAATGAAATATCTACGAAACGGATTAACCGTTTTCCATTAAATAAGGCTAAGAAAACCCTGGAAATACAAAAGTACAAATACATCAATAAACTATGTAAAACGAAATATCTTCGAAACGAGCTAACCGATTTTCTTAAAATATGGTTAGTGAAATGTCGTGTCGTTTTTTTTATGCACAACAGGTTAGCACTTGACCTCAATCGCACCTGATGTTAAATGAAGATGAGGCCGAAGGTGGAATCGTTTATATGCATACTAGCTTTCCACCCACGGCTTTGTCAGAGTGGAATAACTTTATCGTGGAAATTTGTTTATCCCGCAAGAACTTTATCGTGATAAAAAAAATTCTATCCAGGTTATATTCTACCTATATACCAAATTACATCCAAATCCGTTCAACATCCAAACTTTCGCATTTATAATATTATATATAACATTGCTGTTTGGCGGCAGATTTAGATAAGATGGTGGTATAGCTAATTTAGGCGGGCACATAATATGGTTAGGTCTTTAACATTTAAAAAATCGCACGATATCGGCGCAAGCATTTGAAAGTGTTTGTTGCATGCAAAGTTTGACTAACAAATGATCAAAATTTCATTATACTATATTTATTTATAAAACACAACTATGTTTAAGACAATGAACAAACTGACAAAAATCTTTAAAATCCGAATAGCAACGACAACATTTCAGTTGCAGCAATTTACCACCCGACGCCTGCACGGACGGACGTACGGAGAGCACCCAGAAATAGCACTCAACGTAGTTCGGTGATTTTTTAGTGCAAGTGTCTTCAATTAAAGAAATACGAAAAAACATTAACTTATCGCCGCAAAACTCTGTTATGTTAACACGAGTTCCTAACGTAGGTATCGTGCAATTCTGTACACGTGACGCGGCGTCATCTGTGGGATCGTAAACTGAACTAAGAAACCCATTTAATAGTCCTTCACGTCACCATAGGAATACAAAAGAGATTCGTACTAGAAGCTTCTGAAGTTTGTTAGAAACACTAAAAAAATTTAAGTGACGTTTGAAATGAAAATGAAAAATGAAAATGATTTATTGCGTAACAATAATTGAGGTAATAGTTGAGGACCCCTATTAAGTAAATAAATACCTGTACCAGGAGTCCCCGCTCTTCGTTACAAGTTCAAGTTACAGCAACATAGGAAAGTAAAACACAATTTTTACAATTAAAATATAAGTAGTGTGTGTGTGTGTGGGTGTGTGTGTGTGTGTGTGTGTGTGTGTGTGTGTGTGTGTGTGTGTGTGTGTGTGTGTGTGTGTGTGTGTGTGTGTGTGTGTGTGTGTGTGTGTGTGTGTGTGTGTGGGTGTGTGGGTGTGTGTGTGTGTGTGTGTGTGTGTGTGTGTGTGTGTGTGTGTGTGTGTGTGTGTGTGTGTGTGTGTGTGTGTGTGTGTGTGTGTGTGTGTTTCATCATCAAAACATTGAATGTCGTCACAAATCAAAACAATATCATATATTCACATCACAAAAGACTTCATGCAAACCATAGTAGTTAAACATAGGTACCTACAATCTTTTGTGATAGGCTAAACACCTGTGTGACAGATCGTCAGGTTCCCACCAGTATAATTTGATTAGTTTTAAAGCCACATCTGAATGACGCAACAAGCAAAACTTAAGATATCAATGCAATATGCTTATTCAAACCATTTTAACTCGTATATCAGTACGCTGAACATAACATTCAGGGAGGCAATAAAAATATGCATCCGTCCGCGGCAGTCTGCAAATCCATACCAATCATGGAAATCGAATTGTTAGATCAATAAAACTAAGGCGCGCTCGTAAAAATGTTGGCAAATTGGCTCGATCCGCGCCTCCTTCGGCATAAATAATAATAATACAGTACCTAAATGCACGACTACGAGGGGTCATACATACATCGCTCTGACGGGCGTAGGACTTTGAGCGGTGCTCCTGTAATTTCGAGTAGTTGTAACAAATTGGTTTTTTCTTTACTTTTTTGGTTTGTATTTATTTTAAACTGATTTCATTTTCAATAGGCTCCAAATTTAACCTTGTTATAGCTTTAACACGTTGAGTGTTGGTTGCTAAGGAAAGTGTCTCTGTTACACTATAAGCGACCCGAGGCAGTAGCATTCATACAACTATTTAGATACAGGTCACACAGAAAACATGTGATTCTGTGTCGTGTCTCATTGTAAACCTTATACATACACAAAATAGATAATTTGTAGCTGTAACATAACCCGAGCACTTACTCGTACAAATAAATTTAATTGTAAACCGTGTCAGACAAATTTCACAATCGTTGAAACTTTTTTGAACATAGTATTATATTTAAAGTTACCTATTTAATGAGACTGGTAACATTAATAATTCAGAATGCTTTATAATAAAATGTAAGAAGAATATTCGAAAGTACATGTCCGCGGTGTCGCCGTCAATATAGTAGAGGAGGCATGGAAAAATATAAGACAAGATATGCCACGCTGTAATTTCTAACAGCTTATTAATACATATATATATTTAATATATTATATAGCTATCATAAACTGTGTATTGAACAGTGCCATACCAATCATAAGAGAACTACATTTATAAAAGTTACGACAGGTGTTCTTTAATTGAAATAGTCCCAACTATATTATACTTTGGTACGTATTTTAGATTTAAAAAGTAATTTATTGCACCAACATTCGTTGGAAAATCGCGGTATGTTTATTTAATGATAGTTTGGTTGAACATTTTACGATTCCCAGAGAACTCCGCCTTAGTGTCTATTCAGATATTATTATTACAATGAAATTACAGAGTATAGTAATATTAGTTTTTGTTTGAATGCGTTTTCTATTAAGATATTTGAAATATCTTACATTCCTACATAGAACGTGTTAAATTTTTATGATTATTGAAAATTTATATAGTAAAGTTACTAAGTTATAAATATTTAGTTTAGTATGACGACCGATTGGTGTAGTGGATAATGCTGTCACCAAAACCAATGGTTGCGGGTTCGAATCCCGAGAGAGGTAAATGTTTGTGTGATGAATACGAACATTTATTCTCGAGTCATGATGTTTGTATAAATATTTATCCGTTATCTAGTATCCATAGCACAAGTTTTGTTTAGCTTAGGATTAGATGATTGATTTATGTGTCTGAAATATAAATTAACAATTATAAAAAAAAAAAAATATAGTAGTTTATTTTCGAATTGTGATCCTTTGAGAAAATGAATTTAATATTTTTTTTTATTAAATAAAAGCAAAGAAATGGGAAAGTACCACTGCTCATGACATACCTTCTGGAGATGAGAAGCTGTGCCACGTAAATTATGGTAACTCGATACGTCTATCCATTAGACGTAACGAGTCATCTCCTTATCCTTACTTCTAGAGCGCCTACGTGGTACCAAATTTAGCAATCGAACGCAAGAAAATTTTAAGTGGTACAGCTGGTCAATCCTGTAGTCCTAGTACGATAGGATATAGTGATGGGTTTACAACAATAGGCTATCGTCGACTGTACCTCACAATAACCAATGTTGTTTGTTAATGTTTTTTTTTTTTGGCTTACCACTGCACTTTATAAATTGTAATACTTATATTTCTTAAATTATAAGTGTATAAAAATTGTGGAAACTATAGATCTAGATTTAGTTCTTTTTAAGTTTTGAATTTGTTTATAAACGACTGTTTGTTTCATAATAAACAAAAAAAAAAGTATAAGTCCCTAGAACCAGTTACGTATTGTATTCTATACCCCTCATCCCCGTATCCACACCACAGTGGAAATCTTTAAGTCGTGCATATCGGTGGCAGGGAGGGTCTGCACTCCTTTGGGACAAGGGAGTGCCGGGGGGAGGGACCGGTAACAAATACACGCGCTTCGCTATAAAAATGAGGTAATTTTATGCACTAGTCGATGTAATATAGTCGATTGTATCCGCCCTTTCGATTTCTTTCATATGCTGTTGCTATTTGAAATGCAATACGGTTATATATAATAATAGTTGCAGATAAATGACAAACTATTTTCTTTTGAAATTAAATTTCAATGAGGTCTTAAACACTGGACATATTGTCGATTTTAGGTCGTGCCAAATGTTATTATATAAATAAAATAAATATATAATTAATTTGCATATACACACAGCGCCATCTAGTTCCACACTAAACAACTATCGATGATGTTGATCGATGTCGATGCACTGTCCGTCATTGTCATATCGTAACACAATGACAAGGATAGACAGTATTGATATCGCTATCGCAATAACTTTGAGTTAGGCGGTAGAGCTCCAGGGCCTGCAGTCTCGACATAGATAGCGATCGTTATGTTATCGAAATCGGTCGTTAAGTCCTAACAATGTTATTTTAATTGGAGAATTAGAGTCTTTAGTATCAAAATATCGGTTTCCATTGAAACTACGATTCAGGCTTCCAACAAAAACCGATATGATTATGAACACTTAGAATAATATCGTTAGGAGTTAACGACCGAAATCGGTTGCTATCTATGTCGAGACTGCGGGCCCAGGGCGTGTAACCGGTTTCAAATATACCGGTAAATAAAGATTCATACCGGATTTTAGAAAAGGAACGCGTCCGAAATGAGAGCTCCACCTAACACCTGAATAAACCAGTTTAATCCAGATAGACAGGGCACGCGTGGGTGTCGTCGAAGTTTTTAGTGCTACGGCGTCTATGTCGTCGCTAAATGCGAAACGAAAACCACTAAAAGTACTCGCTGTCTACTTTTACGTTACCTCATCAATTTGTCTCCTTACTGAGGTTTGCTGGAAGAGATGTCTTATAGAGATAAGCTCGCCTTTTGTATATTTTAATATTCTCCTGTTTTTTGTTTTGTTTGACGTGTATGCTTATATACAATAAAGTGTAAAATAAATAAATAAATAAATAAAAACCGCTTAATTGATTCAAAACCTATTTGGTTTCACTACATTAGAAACTTCGAACGACACCGACGCATGCCCTGTCTATCTGGATTAAACCGGTTTATTAAAGTTTTCGGTTGAATTCTCATTTCGGACGCGTTCCATTTCTAAAATCCGTTATGAATCTTTATTTAAAGGTATTTTTAAGGTTAAGGTAAAGCTAAACCTAAATAAAACACTGCTAATGTACTTGACGCTGATTTAGTTTTAAAAATAAAAAACATGCAGCATGGTACTATTATTACACAATTATCCTATAAGTTTGATTCATCCTCTTCTTCATTTCAAAATTATCGACCCTTGAACTAGATACGCTAGATATCTCTATACGTATTCAACACAAACTATTAAAATAAAGTAAGTACATCAGGTAATACACGTACTCATGTATAACAGATACGTATGTACGTACGTATACGGAAAAAATATAAAGGTGGTTTCCGACCTCATAAATAATGTATAATGAATGACATTTCCCCAAAACTTACGACCTCTTTCACGGTCGTCACATTATGCAATATGTATAGCAACGTGTAGTACAAGGATATCGATAAAACTTTAATAGTAACACTATATTTTATTTAAGAGTATTTTGAATGGAAATAATCGATATTATATACCTATATATATATATATATATATATATTAGATACCTCTACATCTGGTGTTCATATTTATTGATGACACCAGTTCTAAGACGTTCCTTTCTAACCCCAACTGAAAAACGACGGGTGTTGTATTTGACGTCATTATATGTGTATATTTCAAGTGTTTATGTGTTTATCTCAGGAATGCGTGATACGGGACTTTTTATATTAAATACTAAAGGAGGAGTCAGATTATTAAGCCATGTCATGAACATTGGTTAAGGCGTTTCGAAGGTATTCACCTTTAATACCGATGATATCACAACTTGGGTTTTAAAAATGTTCAATACCTATAGAGTTTATAAGTCTTTAGTTTTCATATATGTTTCCTTGTTATTGAGCTCGAAGGTATCAATTTAATTTATAGAAGCAACAGGCATAAATAAATAAATATCTTTGCACATTCACACAGCGCCATCTAGGTCCACACTGAGCAACTAGGCTTGTATTATAGATAGCAGATGGTTAATAAACTACACAAATACTTTTTTTTTGTAAATAAATACACATATAAATGAATAACATCCAAACTCGGGAACGCATGTCTGTATTCATCATACAAACATATGCCCCTAGCGGGATTCGAACCCGCGACTTTTTGGTATAGCAGCAGAATTTCTAACCACTACAGCAAACAGGTCGTATAATATGAATAGTTCACCGGAAAAACATTAATCTACTTTTACGTATTCAATTCAAAAAAGATTTATTTCGTAGGATAAAATTATCACTTGAAAACGTCACATTTTTTTACTTAATATTAAAATATTTGACATTAAGCTTCATTCACGAAGCTGACTCCCCAGAGAAGAACGAGCAAGAAACTCAAGCGTCGCTCTTTTTGAGGTTTTGGGTTACAATATGTAATATTATATTGTTGACTGAATATTGCCTAGCGGTTTATGTCCATACTTGCCTATCATCCAGATAGAGTATAATGTCTGTTTTACGATGTTTATTTCAAGGCAAATTATGATTATCAACTGGAGCCTTATAATAAATGCCCTTTAAATGACTTAGTGACTTTGTATAAACGGCTGACATGAACAGCAAGGATATTTTGATTGTATTAACAATATTGTATCACTATTTTTTTTTTAATCGATTTTAGATTTTTTCTTACTAACATTAAGTTCTCTTAAACTTATTGCAATGTAAATAGGTAACACACAGGATGAACTTGAAGTTGAATAAATTCTTGTAAAAAGATACCCCTAGCCATAATGAGTAGACGATTATAATCTGTCGTTCATTATTATCAATTCAATTAAATAACTTACAAAGAGGTGCCCCTATAGATTTGATAAAAAAAATTAACCCTTCAAAAGTGTCACTCTAAAAACAGCACCCACTTTCCTCGATATTTCGTCGAGGGTCGGACCGGCCGCGTAATGCCTGCTTTATTACCCAAGGATCCCCAAAAGCAGTTTGGGGTCCCTTACATGTGAGTAATCTGTAAACATACTTGTAGGGCACATTTCGGTGGGGTTCCAGAGTATTCTATTAGATTTGATTATAATTTGGGGGCCTTTTTTTGGTGAAACAAGGGATTCCAATATTGTGCGTGTGCGTTACAGTTATTCGATAACATGTCGATAATTCAACTTAGGAGTAAAGTACAAATGAGTCAGGGATATCTTTGAAATTTTCAAAATGAGCCGTGCGTAGATGATATAGAAGCGTTTGGTGCAAATTTCTTTTGTCGCTTTCTATGTGACCCACGTGAAGAGATGGGTTGTTTTAATTCCTTTTTTTTTTGCCGGAATCCACAATAGTTTTCTGATTATATATTTTTAAGTAGCGGCATACCTGGCCTATAGGATTTTAATGATTCACGCGGCTTGCGGGTTAGATCGTAGATTTATCGGGAGCTCTGCACAAATGAGAAGCTCCGCACGGTTGATCGACCTATTCACAAAATATTTATTTTATTTAACACTTTATTGTATATAAGTATATATACATACATTGAACAAACATAGGATAGAAATTACAATACATAAAAGGCGAGCTTATATATATAATACATTAACAAAACATCACTGTTATAGGAATACAATTGACAAAGATTAACATTTATAGTAATGGTTTGATTATAGGACTAGCTTATTATATAATAGAATAATTTTATAAGACCAAAAAGTATATAGATATTACACACAATAAATACATAGTATAAAAGTCTATATACTAAAATACATATTAAAAATAATAATAAATATTTCGGACAGTTACACCAATCATCTGGTTCCAAACTAAGCAAAGCTTGTACTATGGATACTAGATAACGGATAAACATACATAAATATTTATATAAACATCCATGACTCGGGAATAAATGTTTGCATGAACTCGCAACCGTTCGTTTCGCTAACAGGGTCACTATCCACTACACCAATCGGTCGTCTTCATAACTACGTATATACATATCTCTACCATGTATGAATAACTTTATGAGAGGAGTTTCAGGATCGTAGCAAGTGACAGTTTATGGTATCTGCCTACCCTACGGGAAACAGGCGTGACTTTATGTATGTATGCATGTATCTGAACTTTTCGATTATTTACTTTATTTACTTATTTACATATATACATAATGTCAATACAATAGGAACAAAAATCAATTAGCTGTACCTTTTAGTACACTTAGTAAAGTTAGTAAGTCATTCAGAGGTCTTATTATTGTTTTTAAATTTATTAAGCGGAAGATTCTGTATAGCCATGGAAACCTTGTTATAGAGGCGCACACATTGACCTTAATGATTATGTAAAAAGGGATATTACAAAATGTCAGACTACATTAATGATAGTAATCGGTTAGATTAAACGGCTCCTCTACACGATATATAAAAATTGTTGTAACTTTTCTAGATTGTAAATGACTGATTGAAAAAAGACAAACGCAGAGAGTTTCTCGCTAGCTCTTCTCAGTAGTGGTCGCGTTCCGAGCTAGTGGTAGGTTAAAAAACAAGTGAAGTTCATAAGTGCATATTGTTGCCTACATGAATAAATGATTTTCATTTCATTTCACTCATTTCATTTCATTATAACATACTCTGATCTACATATATACCCTACTACAATGTTTCATTGACGCTAGAATTAATGTATAACGTCCACCAACTCGTTAATTGGACTATGAATGGAACGGCGTAATCGTTTGTGATGAAACTGGTTAATGACGTCATGAATGCTAATTTCACTAAACGGAAAAAAAGGAAGGGGAACGTTTAACTTCCACTTTCTCCGTAAGGGTCCGTAGAGTTTGCTAATCAAACATTAGTTATTTGATTGTGCAACGACTTCCCTTATAACACTTCTTCTTTTTCTTCTTTTCGAGTCAATGACAAAAATTATAATGACAAGTAGTTTGGTCCAAAAAGTAGCAACGTCGATGACTCTTTGGTTTGCTTCAAAAAGGTCCTTCCTTACAAGAAGCTGGAGAGGCAAGGCACAACAACACGTGCGCCATAGATTGCGTGATGCCGCAGTCCCACTTGTCTTCATTAGAGATCCCTTTCGGAATTTGCAACACCTGCCAACGCCCGACCAAAGTCTGTTCAGGGACTTCCAATTGGGTCAAGGGAGATCTTTTCCTGGTGGCAGCTTTTCCGCAATGGGATACAGGTGTTATTATGAAACCTCTTTGTAGCGCTGAGAAATACAGAAGCTCTTCGCTTTTCGTAGAAGGAAGAGCGGCGGTTGGTCTGCCCAGGGGCTCACGAGAATCAACCCCTTAGCTGCTTTCATTTTCTATGAATGTTAGCCGAGTAGGGAGAAGAAGGTCGGTGCCTTAGTTAACAACTAAAGGAACGTAAACGTAAATAGATAAAGCGTTTATTTGTTACTCCAGTCAGACATATACATAAAGTTTTAAGAGAATTTCTATGTGATTGCTCAAAGATTATAGCATTTAGATATCTCCAGAAGAATCATAGCAACTTATTGGATTAGTGTATATAATTTGAGAACAATATAGATATAAAGTATATTTTTGTGTTTATCAGGAACGACCAGTTGCCTTTCTTCACTGCGAAATTGCCATAGCAATATTTCAAAAGTCGATCGTTCATTGCAAAACTATGTATTACGCACAAGCGTTTCACTTTATGTAAAACTGTTCCTTGAGTTTTCAATATGAACGTTATAGGTACTAGATCAAATTAGGAAATGGACATCGTGAATCGGATTATTATAACTAGGAAACACCATCTCCGAATGGAATTTCTCAGAATTCTCGGCATATCTCGGTTTTGAATCCAATTTCGATAGTAGTAAGTAGCATGAAATGTAATACCGTCGGCGCGTTAGTAAGCCCTTGAGTATAGTGAGATTAATCTCGAACATATCTAAACACACGACGGAATGCTTGGTGCGATTTCTCCCCGATAGTTACATTTCAGATTATCTTTTCAACAACTGAAAGAAAATTCTCCTTTATTTTGGTTGCAATGCCATTAAAGTAGCGGCCTGTACCAAAGGTCGCGGGTTCGAATCTCGCTAGGAGCATATGTTTGTAAGATGAATACAGACACGTGAACCCGAGTTATGGAATGACATCTCTATAATCAGTTATTGTTATATTATGAGTCAATTGGAAATTATTATTGTTACTGTTAAATTACTAATACTCTAAACCTTTATTTTTAATAAGCAACATTTGAGCATCATCAATTATTGGCAGCGCATCTAAAAGCCCTTTTCATAGATTTATTTTTATTGTAGTTATAGTGTGTAGTGTATAAGCCTGAAGAGGTCAGATCCAGAGATCATCCCAAAATTATGTATATATTTTTTTAACCTGGTTCTATGCACGAATAAACATTTCATTTCATTTCATTTCATGGAAGTTTTTCATTTATATATGTATTTATTAAAAAAAAATATACTTGTGTAATTTGTCAACCATCTGGTATCTGTACTGTAATACAAGCCTAATTGCTTAGTGTGTAACTAGATGGCGCTGTATGTATGTGCAAAAATATTTATTATTAAAGTATTGTAATCCTCTTGGACGCACCTTTTAGACCATCTTATTTTAATTTTGTCGCCAAGCAGCTTTGTTGATAGCATTGTTGTGTTTTGACTGTTTTAGATAAGATAGCCAGTCCCCATATAGATTGAGGTTTCAGCCCTCATCTTCATACTTAACGTCAATTTTAAGGTTTAATTTATTTTTCAACCCCCGACGCTAAAAGAGGGGTAATATAAGTTTGAATCCCATCTATAGGTGTATCCGTGTGTCTGTTGAGCTGACTTGAAAATGGTTTTTTTTATTTTCGAGAACATGGTTATATTTATTAATAAGAAACATTCTTACCTATATTTGATAGAAATAGATAGGTTAAGCCGTTTGAGAGATATTAAGCTTCAGTACAGTTGATTTGTTTATCTGAATGACATTATCGTTTTGAGAAACTCTCGGAGGTTTTCTAATTTTGCAGGTTATACCAAAAAAATAAGACTATAAACATGAACAAACGAAATTCAGGATTACTTTGCTGTCCGTCTGTCAACCAAGACCCGTTTACTGAAGGACGCCAGCGGCGTCAAGTTGAAATTAATGTCTGTCTAAAGCGAAAAAATACCTTTATTATTTCGTATTAGTTGAAGGCTCCCCTTCAATTTCCACTGTTTCAAAAAAAACAACAAAATAAACATACAACTTAAACACAAACTGTGAATAGCTAGAAAGGGGGCAAACAAAAATGTTTCGTCTCTAGGGACTGCGACATATGAGCATTTTTGTTGCCCGACGTGTTGCCAGCGCTGGAAAATAAAATTGGTACAATACTGCTGGTGTTTTAAATAATTGGTTATGTAGATATTTAGTGATGGAAGATATATACAGATAACTATTAATTGAAAAACTAGAAAATCTCCGTGAAAAGAAATGTTTATATTATCTAGATAGATAAGACAAAACTATGTTAAATATCTTCGGACGGCTTAATCGATTTTCAACAAATAGGGCTAAGAACCTGTCCCCTCGTTTAGTATTTAGTCTTACTGAGATACGTCGCACTTTACTGAGATACGTCCGTACAAAGACTGGACACACACAACCCGTCAAACACCATAACACCCGACGTTTTTCGTCGGGTTAAACATGTGTTTACGTGAGGTCTTTATAAATTTTTGTTGCTCTTGACTAGTTATTGACATTGATAATAGTTAAATTTTCTTAGACAAACATTTGATGTTTTGACTCCTTCAGTCTTTGTCATTTATCAAAAGACTTGGAAATATTTTATGAACAACTGGGTCCCACGATGGTTATCGATGATCCCGCCATGGATAACTTTTAAACTCAAATACCTACTACCTGACCTTTGTACATTTGGTCTTTGAACGGTAGAGGTAGAATCAATGAACCAAAGGCGTGTTGAAAAAAGTTTTAAATTGGAGTTATCTATCCACATGGCAACCCCAGTCGTGCCGTAGCGATTGTCGCTACTGTCATGGGGGCACACGCACCAAACTCTATTGTTAGTTTTATGGCAGTTGAATGTTGTTTAAAATCAACCGTGGAACAATTTGATGGCGTTCTTTATAGCTCGATTACGAAGCCAAAGGGGGATAATACGTTTTTAGTGGTAACTCTATGTGTAATATCATGAAATTTTTGTCCATAATAGTTTTTCTTAATGCGCTATAGACTAGCACGCCTAATGTTAGTGAAGCTGAGTCCGAAGGTAGAAGACCCACCTTTTTTGAGGAACTAGCTTTTTTATTCCAACAGATCATAACACAATAATGCTATCAATATTTCTGCGATAGATTTACATAAGAAGGTGGTATCCGGCCGGGCAGATATTTAAAAATGCCTTACGACCACCAAATGTAATACTAAACCTCCGCCTCCGTGGCAAAATGTAAACAACATTTGGTTTACGATTCGGAGGTCGCGGGTTCGATCCCCGGCGGGGTACATGTTTAAGTACTCGGTTTGGTTGGTGGTAGGGCATTTTAAATATCCGCCTGGCTAGTTACCACCATCTTATCTAAATCTGCCGCCAAGCAGTGTTTGTGTTCCGGTTGTCAGAGATAAGATAGCCAGTCCCCCAAATGTGTTGGGGTTTCCGGGTCAGTACGCTTCCACCTTCGACCTCATCTTCATTTAACATCAGGTGTGATTGAGGTCAAGTACCAATCAACAATATGTGCATAAAAAAAAAAACTACCGAAAAACGACGGGTGTAGGTAACCGTAATTATTTTCGCACAACGCTGGTTTCAATTTTACTACCCAACATGCTAATCTAAGTTTATTACCAAAGTAAAAAAAACTATTCAATTAATGATTTATTCGGGTATGACGATACAGAAAAATTACCAATTTATAAGACATTCTTTCCAAGACCTCAGGGTGACAGTTTGTAACGAGACGCCATGCGACTCGTTGGTTCTCATTTTGCAGTATTCTCCTTGTTTGTTTCGTTTTCGGTTAAGTCATAATATTTTAAATTCAAAATTTGAACTCTGCCTGTTCTCTCTTTTTTTCAGTGTAGCTTTTTGTTTTGTTTAGTCAGTTCGTGATTTACCCTTGAAAATATTGGACGTGTACTTTTCTGTTATTATTGCTATAATTAACATAAATTCTGTTATTCCTTTTTGTTCACTGTAAAAGTTATTTTTAAATATTTCATTGAGTTATTTGTGTGATACCTTTTCATTATAAGTTGTCACTAACATTTTGATGTCCTAAGCCGTGAAAGTATTATTAATCCTCTTCCAAGGACATTTATCGACTCCCAAAGATTTCCGCCGGCTCATCCTCATCTAACATCTTCTACATACTGTGGCCTACTCCTGGACATCTTCTACAGCATCAGCCCTGGAGTAGTGCTTCAAGTTCATCTGACCCCTGCATTCGCATGTCGCGACTTTGTCTTGAAGAGATTATAGGTCAAATTTCCACCTGCCTCCGTAGAATGACAGGCGGGATGAACATTTATGTCGCCGCGATATAATATTTGGTCGCGCTTTCGCTTCCACAAAATATACAACTACTCGCACTCGTCGCGCAACTAATGAAGTCATACTACGCAGGCACGTGAGCTTATTCGTCATACGTTGACGTAAAATTGTTAAACTGTGGTTACAGTCGTCTAAAATTGGACAAAAAAAACTAAAACAAAAACTTATGAATAAGTTACATAAACTGAAAACTGTAAAGCCTCCGGTGACTAAAAATATCTTCCACGTATACAAAGCAACTACGTTAACAGTTCAATCTCTTCGAAGTGACTGAATCCGTTTCCATAATTAGACGACCCATTTGGTGTAGTGATTACTGATACTTAGTATTTTAATTAACTAAACTAAACGTATACATTTGTGTATCATGATATCTACAATAAATATTATATTATGTTCTTTGTATTTTATTTTTTAATAATAATAATAATAAATATTAATTAAGCACTAATATTTTATTAAGTAAATAATACAGGTTTTGTTAATTTTAAATATCGCGCTGTGGCACCACTCTGCCTTTCGGCTCCTCCAGATTACCAGCGTCGTGGTTGTTTCAACACGACACTTGCTGAGTGGAGACTTTTTGGATTTAGAAACATGACAAAATAACACAAGTCCAAATAAATACTATAGTTTTTTCTGATTAAATACCCTGACTGCTATACTAAAAGGTCGCAGGGTCGAATCGAAATATTTTTATGATGAATACGGACACGTGTACTCGTACCAGAATTATCGTTATTTTCATTAACAATATGTAACTATTTACAAAAAATAATGTATTTGTGTAGTTTACTAACCATCTGGTATCCATACTGCAAGCCTAGTTACTTCATGTGGAACTAAATGAGTCCGTGTGTATGTCCAAGGATATTTATTTATTTATCAATCTCATTTATTCCAGCTTTGGAAAATAAGATCATTTTCAAATATGTCCCTCTACTTTGGCGCTGAAAAGCCACAGATAACCACATAGATATACAGAGGCTTCAAATGTATTTTACCCTCTTTTATTCGTAGAGACGAACGGAGTTGGTGCTACTGTATCTATGCGTCCAGCGTAAAACCGCGGGGTAATCATAAAGCACTCAATTTACACTCGACCATCAAACTGCAGCAACAGTCGCCATCGGCACACACGCGTCCATCATAGAGGGTGACGCAAGTTGTGGCCAAGAAGGCAGCGGGAACACGAGCGAGATGTTTTGTAGTGTCATTTGACACTACATCGATATTCAACAACGTAACCTTGTAACGGCGGACCTACGATCATCTGCACTCGGGATATAACAAAACTTCAACTTGGAACATGCGTAAATTTCACCATAATTAGCAGGTTTTTAAGCAGGTTACGTCAGTATGAAGCTAAAACTGACAGATGTCAAATGTGATCTATTAAATTGGCCCTATTTTAATTGACGATTTTTTACCTGACTGACTGCTGAAAGAGGGTGATATATTTTTTGTATGTTACCTCCTGTAACCTAAATGGCTTGAGCAAGCTTGAAGTGTCGTTAAATTCGACTTGGCCCCCAGAGTGTCATAGTATACATTTATGGAAAAATATCCACCAAAATATACAATCGGGGTTTTGGTTTCTAAATATCGTTATTATCCGACTACGGAGGAAGGATTATGATTTAAAACTGTAGATATGTATGTATTTGTCAAAAAAAATATAATCATTAACAACGTTTTACGGTGACAAGCATTTTAGAGTCCGATATGACTGTAAATAAGAACGCAGCCACATCTATCTGACCGATTGTGAGTTCGACGGACACTCCATAGGGTTGAGATTAATTTGGAGCTCCAGCCAAGCAGACATGCGCGACGAACGCTAACGTAGAAAAATGAGATTCGTGACAATGTGACGATAAACCATGGATATGTTACATACTGTAGTCCACATTACTTTTGCTATTAAAACAGAAAATATGTAACAAAGTTACTTATCATCGTATCAAATCAGCCGAAAGACGTCCACTGCTGGACAAAGGCCTGATGAATATCAAATTATTGATAAAATTTGCCTCTTTTTTTATAATCGAGAATTCTAGAAAATAACCCTCATCAAAGCTTAGGTATTATTTAAAAATACATTTTAGACTACTCGAGTCAAATCAAATCAAAAATGCTTTTTTTTGTAGGTACACTTAAATAGTCAGATTTTGCATTTTTAAAGCTACTGCTTGTTCAAAAGGCAATTTTCCCCTGAGAAGAACAAGCACGAAACTCGAGAAGTTGCTCTTTTTGAAAAAGAGGTTTTTATATTACAAAAGGGCACGACAATATTTCATAATTAATTGTGACTTATCCTGGTTATGCGAACGAGCTGGTTATGTCCATGAATGTTTATCATCTAAATAATCTGATATTTTATAATATGCTTTTTTAATAATTTTCTGTTTTGTAGTATTTTTAAATTTATTGAAAGGAAGATTTTGTATATCAACAGGAACCTTATTGAAAAAGCGTGTGCAGGTCAGAGCGATTTTTGTGATTTATTCTGTATTTAAAAATAAATTTTAATTTATCCAAAGAGGGCGCCACTGTACGTAATAAACCCTCTTAACAATAGTACATAAATTGTGTTCCTGATTTACTCGCAATTAGGCTGGATGAGCGCTCAGTGGCTCGCCGAACTGCTCGAGATTGCATCTTTCATTATAGGGATTGCAAATTTCCGTCCCTTTATTTATATAGTGTTTGGTGAATTTATAGATCATACTGATTATTATGAGTATGCACCTCAATCAAAATTTTGCTGATAGAGATCCGTTTTTTATTCCACACTACACTCATATTTCAAAATATCTATTTTCAGTGTTGCGTTGAAACTTTCTTGTAATTATTATCTTGTACCTGTGATTGTGTGATGTCAAATAAATATATTGGATGTCAAAATATTTTCACGTATAAAATCAACGCCTACTTCGTGGCCCTAAACTCGCACCCTGTGTAAAATTCAGCCACTTGTCTAAATCATAGCGTCGTGATACAAATCACTATTAACGGAATATAATTTATTTAATATCCACTTGCAATCGCATCGTGCATGTCGATAGTGAGGGGATGCGATTGGTGTCGATAAAATTAATATCAATTTAATAGCGTTCAAATTAGAATGTGAAATTTTGTGCGTACCTACATTGAGTAGGTAGAGTATGACAAATTTGGAGGTTTGTCATTCGCTTGTGATGCATTCGTGGCGGAGTTTCATCTTTGTATGGGTACTTGTGGCATGTTTAACCGACTTCAAAAAAAGACGAGGTTCTAAGTTCATGTGTATGTATTTTCCTTATGTATTTCCACCCATGTGTTCATCAATTGTTAATCGATTTTGATGATTACTATTACAGTTTGATAAGGTGTATACATAAATTGGGTTACGATCTGATGATGCCTTCCGAGGATAGAGAATAGAACCTTACTGAAATTGGTTCAATTATTAACATGAATGTTAAAGTCCCTGTTATTTTTTATTGTATAACAAGCTGTGGCCTAAACGGCTTCACCGTTTTCGAAGTGCGTAGTGTCATTGGATTAATCTTGATCTCTGAAGTATCTTAAGACACACATTATGGTAAAAAATCCAACATGACGCCCGTGAAATGCAAAATATGTTGTCGGGTTTTTTGATTTTTAAATTTCAATTACATGATTATGTTTTTCGGGTTTATGTATGTAGAATGTACCAGACTTATAGAAAACGAATGTGACTTCTCCACGACAACCACGTACACTAGCGCCATATTTATTAAACTTTTTCTGATTGTTGGTAGTTACTGGTCAGATTACTAATTCTAACCCTAAAATGTAATACCAAACACCGTTTTTTAAAACCACAACCTACGCCCCATCACTAGCACTCGAAATGACACTTGGGGTGGCATCCCTTATTACAATACACTCTACAACCCCATCGTAGGGCGCCGATGGGCAAATTGCAGACGCATTACCGTGTGCACCTGTACGTAACGACATGTTTGTGTGGTATTTGGGCTTCTTCGTGCCATACAGTGGAAAAGGGTTGATCTGTGGCATGATTAGGCAGAGGAGGTGAGAAACTGTTAGTTAGATACATATATTAGGTCCTTACCTATGAAATTGGCCTTTTGTATGAAGAATTTCATTAAGACTGTTTTCTCCATACAAACATTTTTGATTTTTTTTTTGGGAACGGCAAATCCAAATTTAGCTAAACTTTGTGTGCATTATCGGATAACATTAAGTTAAGTATGGGCCGCGTTAATTTTATAAAAGTTTCAGCGAATCTAAGAAATGATTATGAAAAGAGTTCTGCTCAAATTTTTTTGATTATGTGATTTAGCCCAGAAATTAAAAAATACTACTGACCAGGAAATCCCAACACATTTGAGGGACTGGCTATCTTATCTCTTACAACCGGAACATAACAATAAATTAACAAATAACATTGCTACTTGGCGGCAGATTTAGATAAGATGGTAGTAGCTAGCCAGGCGGACATTTAAAATACCCTACCACCAACCAAACCGAGTACTTAAACATGTACCCCGCTGGGGATCGAACCCGCGACCTCCAAATCGTAAACCCAATGTTGTTTACAATGAGCTACGGAGGCGGTTAAAATTTACGTGAATTCGCTCACATAAGTTTCAATCATTGGATAAATAAATATTTCGTTTTAAAAACAGCGTAAATCAAAAACATTTCTCTGACCTGCTCTCGAAAAGCCTAAAGGCTAATTATTAATAATACCTAAACAGTTTTAAAAGCGTTTTTAATGGAAAATAACCGTTTACAAAACTGTTAAAGTATTACTGATTTATTTATTTGACAAACAGTTGCTTATATAAATTACTTAAGTAGCTCATGTACTCTTAAAATATTACAATAATTATTAGCCTATATTGTCCTATATTACATAATCTAAGATGCATTAGTTATATATGACAAAAATCAAATGCCGAAATCTTAACTGATGGTAGAACTGGGTTCTAAAAACTAAGACATTTATTTAATAAAAACATGTTTTGATTTTTCCCAAAGAAAAACTAAATATAGCAACATTGTTGATTGTTGTATTGTTGATTTGATTGAGTTGATTTAGAGTAAACTTCAAATTTTAGAAACGTCAAATTTTTAGAGATGCGACCTACAGTGGAAAATCGGGTTAGAGCGCTCTAAATTCAAATTTAAGTTTTAGAGGCCATTGCAGAATCGACACTATTATCTAATCTATTATTGTATAGCTTACATGTGGCTTGATTAAACCATTGCTCGCATGTAGTACTACCTACTTATAATTAACCTTTAGGCGTTTCGATTTTTTTTATTTGAATTTAAAAACGTCTTAATTTATCCAATTAGAGCGCCACTGGACGAAATAAACCATCTTACACCAATTTATTGTTAAAAAATAAAAAAAGGCAATGACTTTATCGTGTGATGTACCATTACTGGATGCTTTTTATCTGCTACACATTTCTCGCGCGAAATTCAAGGGTGCCAGTATAGTGCGACAGCTGGACGCTCTATAGTGACGTTCCGTGCTGCACGCGGGCCCAGTAATTGTGATCTACTGGCCCTCGGGGACCCGCTACACCTAGTGCTGCCCCCGGCGGTGCACGAAAGAATTTGTACAAGGAAGACTTATGGCTTTATGCTATGAGTGAAATATATAACCCGAATGCCGATTGTTTTTTATAGATATGCAATAAATAAATAAATGTCTTTGCACAAACACACAACGCCATCTAGGTCCACAGTAAGCATCAAAGCTTGTGTTATGGATACCAGATGGTTGATAAACTACACAAATATTTTTTTTTGTAAATAAATACATGTATAAATAAAAAACAACCATAACTAGGGAATACATGTCTATGTTCATCATACAAACATGTGCCCCTAGCGGGATTCGAACCCGCGACCATTTGGTATAGTAGTAGAGTTTCTAATCACTATACCAAACAGGTCGTCTTATCTATTTTAATCTTGCTTATCTATTTTAATAACACTTTAACTTTTTGATTCAGAACGGGTTCGTAGATTAAGCCCTGCGATAAACGTTTATGTCGCGCCAGATAATTTTTGTCACTCCTACGTCGCGCGCGACACTCGATGTCATGCTACGGGGCTGAATGGGTTGCATGGCCATACGCGACATAGTTTATCACATGTAACATCGCGCGGATCTGTCAAAATGCTGCTGTATGACTGCGATATAATGTGTGATAAACGATATCGCAACACTGCAGATGTTTTATGAAGATAAAACGTAAGGTGGAGATTATTCAGTAAAACTTTTTACATAATTATTTACATAAAGTCACGACCACGAAAACCACGGGACGAGATGGGTTGGTTCTAATCATTTTACGTGCCCAAACCACATATATATTGTCTAATGACCAAATAATTACTTTTTAAAAAGAAATAGCCGAAAATTTAACGATGACCGAATGGTGTAGTGGGCAGTGATGGTATCTACTAAACCACCGGTTGCGGGTTCGAATCTCGCTAGCGCCAAAAGTTTATGTAATGAGTGTAAAGTTTTATTACGTGTTTGCTTATTTATTTTCCTTGTTTTTTGTTCACTGGTCGAGCTTAGCAGCCTTTATGCATTCAATTTGCAAATAAATTTTCCACAATCAATAAAGATTATGTCTATCGACAACAATGATTTTGTACATATGTATAGGTATGCATTTATTATAATGAGGTACGCCTAGTTATCGAATATCGATTGTTGATAGAAAGTGCGCGCATATGGGCGCACTAGTCAAACACTCGAAAGATTCATTTTCTCAACAAAGCCGGTCAACGAGCTCGGCATATTGGTGAAACACTCGCGCCCAATCAAAGTCACAACAAACCCCCACCCTCCGATATAACAAGTGTTTGCTCTCATCAACAATGACTGTAAATCGGCACAAAGATTGTTTGTGTTTCCATATCGTCAGCGTCCCAGGGAGCCCCCATTGTTCCCGCCCCACACTGACAGCGTCCCTGTTTTATTTACAATAAAACGTCCGATTTAACATGAATACAGAAGTTAATTCGGCGGGAAATAATAACGAGTGTACACCCTCCAAATAATCCTTTTAATCGTTGAGAATAGGACAGTACGATAAAAACGAATTACAAAAAGCCTTTCTTCTCGCAGATGGGCCACCATGGAATGGAGGGGCTGGATATGCTGGATCCGCTGACGTCATCGTCGATGACGACCCTGGCGCCGATGGGCGAAGCAGCTCCCCCCCACCACCAGCTCCACGGCTACGGCGCTATGAATCACGTGATGAATCACCACCACCACGGCGGCGGACTGTCGCACGCACCTCCCGCACACCTTGGCCATCCCGCAGCCGCCCTTCACCCCGACACAGACACCGATCCCAGAGAATTAGAAGCGTTCGCCGAGAGATTCAAACAGCGCCGCATCAAACTCGGAGTGACTCAGGCGGACGTTGGCAAAGCCCTTGCAAACCTAAAGCTGCCCGGTGTCGGGGCGCTATCACAAAGCACCATCTGCCGCTTCGAGAGCCTCACCCTTAGTCACAACAACATGATAGCACTGAAGCCGATACTCCAGGCGTGGCTGGAGGAGGCGGAGGCGCAGGCAAAGAACAAGAGACGAGACCCCGACGCGCCAAGTGTCTTACCGGCGGGTGAGAAGAAGCGCAAAAGGACATCGATCGCGGCGCCCGAGAAGAGAAGCCTGGAGGCTTACTTCGCGGTGCAGCCGCGGCCATCTGGTGAGAAGATAGCGGCGATTGCGGAGAAACTGGATCTGAAGAAGAATGTGGTGCGCGTGTGGTTCTGTAATCAGCGACAAAAACAGAAGCGTATGAAGTTCGCTGCGCAGCACTGACCGTCGGGCGGCGGCGCGGCGCTTCTGTACCCGGGCGCCGGGTACGGGTACTGAGCGCCGGCCGCCACACCAGCCCCGGCCCTCGCTGCCCGCAACGCCTCGGCCCCCACCATCGAACACTTCGTGAGCAATAAAATGATCTCATTCCGATCTCATTCTTTTAACACTAATTTTCGAGTCGAATCGCAAATTTAGTCATTAGTGTAGATATTGTGTAACGCGAATTCGTGAACCGATTATGTTTCTATTTATACACGACGTTCGTTGACAACATAATAATTATATATTTTTCGAGACACAGGGTATATAATTGATTATATACATATCATTACAAAATAGAATTCGCTTCGTCATAAAATTGTTTCGTTTATATTCTTGCGCGCCGTGTTTTGATGTATTTGGAGCATCGATTGTACATGAAAAATGAAATTCAGGATTTTTAAGAGAATGTGCCTTGCAAATAATCAATATTCTGTGTTTAATGTTAGTAATTTCTTCGCTGCGTTGACTCGCAGGTCTCGGGATGGAAACGCGTCCGCTCGATCCACTGTGACTACTCCACCAATAGGATCGCGGCACTCAGTCGCAATCGTTAACCAAAACCTTTTGATTGTTCATTTGTCGTTCAAAAAAATACTTTTTTACATTGGTGAACTTTAGCGACAGCGACTGAGTTAATACGTAGTTGATCCGTAGATGTGAACGCGTGCGTAGTTTAGGCCAGTAACACGCCAGCGACTGATTTAAATGTACAAACTCCAAAATTGCCATTAACTAGATCTGCCTCCCGACACTGTTCGTTCTTTGTCGCATAATGCGTGTTACTAGCCTCTAATCCTGTGCTCAGGCTAATGTTTAAATTATAAATTCGTTAAGCGTTTTGTTTTAAAATTATTAAAATTGTACAAAATAATTGTAAGAACTTTACTTTCGATTAGGTTGTAGATAGTGTATTCTATAGACTTGTAATTGTTTACGAATTTAATTTATATTTTAAATTAATTTTAGTCGTTATCGACATTTCACAATATGGCACAATTTTTAGAATAAGAAGTTATTAGTGACATTTAGCCAAAATAGTATTAAAAATTCATTTGTAAATAAGTCACATTTCGATCTACAACTAGGCGTTAGTTTAACTATAGTTACTAAATTGAAATGAATTAGTACAACGCGGATGGATTCATGCATTACATATGAAATTTGTATGTTTCTTTAAAAACGCTGGTTTTCTATTAAAAAAAAAGAGTTGTGTAAATATTGAGGAACTTTTTAATTTTCTTATTGTTGTTGCCAAATTATTTATTTAATAATAAATTCGTGATGCCAAAAGGTGAACCAATTGCACAAATACTTATGACAAAATAATATTGTTGGTGGTAAAGTGTTACAGGTATGTTATTAATTTTAAAGCAAAAATATGTTTATCTTATTGTTTCTTGCATGAATCCAACAAATGGTGGCAATGGCACCAAGGCTTAAGTATAAAAAAAAAACTAAAAACGTTTGCGAATTATAAATAATATTTTTAAAAGATATTTTGTAAATATAGAATAAATACCTAAGTTAATAAAACGTGCAATCTAGACCTCGGTAATTATTACAATTATAATTAACTGCTAGGAATTTATTGACTTTTATCTGAAAAAAAAAACAAAACCTTATAAACGCTTTATCGTAGACGCAATCTAGTCAAGCCTTTATTTTATACATTATATTTAATTTTATTTAGGTGTGTGCAAATTTTAATAAACTGCACGTTGTTATATTCTACTTTCATTCATTATAAGACAAAAACATGATTTGTGTTGTGTTGTTTTTAAGAAAAGTAAGAAAATTACTTGGAAACGTAGGCCTTCTCAGTATTGAAATATGTAAATCGCATTTTCCCACTAATCTTCATTTAATACCATTTAATACCAATACAAAGTAGAACAAATGTATGTATGTATTATAAAGTGTATAAGACTATTACCTACCGGTATCAATATCGATTTAATACCTAACTGAAGGTTTATGATAACTATGTCTTCTCTTTATGGGAAAAAAGTGCGATAAATTACACCCTGTGTAGATCCTGGCCTGGGAGACCATCCCATCCACCACAAGAGCGATATGTGAACCACCTCAAAATATTAGAGATCGCAATATAGCTTAAGTTTCTAGTCTAGTTCTGAGGACAAGCATTACTTTGCCAAGTGACTCAGTTTCAGAACGATGCATCGACGTTGATGTTCGATATAAAAAAGCCGCTGTTCTTAATAGGTGATTTCAAAGGTGGTTTCATAAACGATTACAGCAAATGCCATATTAATTTTGCATTTTCTGTTGCAAAAGAATCACGCAAATGAGTAACGGTGTAGTTTATAACAGAGTGAATTTGAATTCGGGTAATTGCCATTGACTGGTGACCCCACCCTTAATTACGAATAACTTTCCCCAAAGAACCATAGTCGAATTCGATAAAAAAAAATTCGGTTACCCATACAAGGTAAACCGTTCTGAAACCATCTTTAGTATGGCAGTCCAACAATTTTCGGCTGATTTCGGCTATGGTACCTAGTGGAATTTTTTTTTTTCTTTTTTTTTATGCATAACGGGTTGGTACTTGACCTCAATCACACCTGATGTTAAGTGATGATGAGGTCGAAGGTCGAAGCGTACTGACCCGGAAACACCAACGCATTTGGGGGACTGGCTATCTTATCCCTGACAACCGGAACACAACAATGCTATTAACATTGCTGATTGGCGGCAGATTGATCGTAATCAGGTGTGGCGCCACCAGTTAACACTAATTAAATTTCAACATGTATAGAAGAAAATACATAGGTACACGCGATTAATAGAGAATCTTTTGCTTTGCTTTTTTTGTATAATTTCTTGATTATGTACACTAATTTACATAGGCATTGTGCTTTTCACTTGTATGAGTGACGCAGTGATTTGTAACGCTTCAAACAGTACTCAAACATTGCATTTAAAATATTTGGCGACCTAGTAAATGACAGAATAGATCTACTCTTTCCTTTTTATTTTTAAGAGAATGCAATGAAATCCAACACGATTTTAGTACGCATTGTAAATTTTAAAAAGTTACTGTTACCACAATCACATTCTTGAACGAATGCTCCATTATAGGTGTGCAGTCGTGATCCCTTAAGTCACCTTTTACTCAAGGTGGGAAGAGTCTACCCTGCCGGAAACCATTCCTGCATTGCTTCAGTATATTTTCCACGGATAACTACGTCATTCTGTTAATGATTTCCTTCATTCTTTTTTAACGGTAATAAATTATATTATTTAAAAAACAGGAACAAATAAATACATGGGAACAAGTGAGTACACCGGGAAATGTACCCAAAACGCTAGCAGCGTTTCCTCGCTAAATGCAGATACTTAAGTGTTGAGCGAGGAAGCACCCAGCACGTTCTCAGAGACATCTGCTAAGCGCTACGAAATACAAAAAAAAAATCGAAGAGCGCCCGTACCCCAGAGACCTAAATTTGCGACTCCGAAAGCAAGAAAGATATATCCGGTGCCGATGTATATATTTAATTTTGGTTTTTTCCGCAGCATGGGCGGCGGCATCCCGCCTTTTTTTAATTGCAAACGCTCTCAAAGAGTTCTCTTTTACTTATGTTAATGGAATATTAATGAAGCAACCGAAACTGCCTTGCAGTTGACAGCAAAAGTGCAGTGATTGTGTTACGTTACTGCGTGTAGCTGTATATGAGGTGACTGAATATCTTTCAAAGGGTATTTGATGATGCACTCCGGCGAAATACAACACGTACAGTCAGCTGCAGAGATAAAAGACCCCTCGTACTTTCAGTCATGGGTAAATAGGAGGTCATATTTATCTGCAGCTGGCTGTACGTGATGATAGAACACACAAAGCGGAATTCAGCTATTTTGGAGACGGTCCATTCCACACAAACTTTCAAATTCAAATTTCAGAAATGTATATACCGATTGCAATGAAACTTTATTCGTATAGGCAGAATACAGGATCAAAAAAGTTTCAAATTTTCAAAAACATTTACAAAATATCGAATTTAAAAGAATAAATTGCATTTTTTCTGTTACTATGGTAAACTTAAAATCGATCTAACTTAATTTTAATACTCTTTTTTTTTAATGCTCTGTACTAACCTTTTAGATCTAAGTAGTTGCTTTAAGCGTACAAAGTTTAATTAGAATCGGTTTACTCGTTTCCCAAAAATTTGGACTTGATAGTTTGTATGGACCACTGTTTGGGTTAAAACCCTCGTAATTTTAAAAATGGTGCCGAAATAGTGCGAAATAGTGCCCAAAGCAAAGTATTTGGGCCACTAGTTTAAAAGTTATTCAATATTTTAGTGAGCTTTCTGGCGTCACATGTTGCTGGAATCTCCATTTGTCATGCCATATGATATTAAAATATAAATGGAGTTATTTAGATGTCTTTATTAAAAGGGCGACGAATTCTTTGAAAAAAAGAAGGAAATTATTCATTTGCCCAGAGTAAAGAAGACAGTTTATACGGTCCTTTAAGAAATGTTTGAATCATGTATCCAATCTGCATGCAGATGTGCAAAATATGATTTGTGACACTTGACATTTCGCTAATTTAAATATTCCTTAACGTCATAGAAACACTTTGAAGCTATTGTACCTGTTCATTGCTGTCAAGGCTCATTTATAATATTGAAAAAGTATTAAACAACAGTGGTATAAATTATTTTAGCACAATTTTTATGACATTATATAAAAATACTGCATTCGACCTAACTTCAAACTTCAAGCATTTATTTCAACGTAAGATACATGATATCATTTGTTGAATGTCAATTTAAATCTATTGGAATAAAAATAAGCATAAATGGGCTTAGGGCTTAAGCATTTTTCGTTCAGTCAGTATGTCCAAGCTACCACCGCTTCGGAAAGGGAAATCATCAATGGGAAGAAACCCACAGGATCATTTTTCTTTTCTTTTTTATATATATATATATAAAAGTATACAACTAATTTTTATACCTAGTATTAAGTTAATTACCTATATATAAAAAGAAACCGTATTGAAGTCGCTTGTTTTTTTTTTAAATGGGCGTTATATTATCTATGTATATCATATCAATGCAAATGAAAGGAGATACCGTCAAATTGATCCCATTGTAATTTCAGCACAGTCGGCTCAATACCTTCTTTGTAATTTTGGTAAACAGCAGAATAGCATTACAAATTGATTATGGCAGTTCAATTAATTGTGTTTCTACTGTTACAGAATGCAAAAGAGGGCCTAAACGAAATTATATAAATATAATTGGGATGTTGAAAATGGAGATTAACAGAGATTGTCTATTGATAAACAGCACAACACAAATTATGTATTGTACCTAATGTTACGTTATCATTGAATATTATTAATTATAATTGAACAAGTTACGCCTATTTAGTTTGTAGGTAATTGAATTAAGGTTTCCATTTATTAATTTTAAATAATATACAACTTACCCAAAAGTGGATTATTACGGTTATTATTATGTTCTATCACCTCTGTCATACATTCCTCTGTAAGTAGGTGTATATCTAGATATTTATTGTATAAAATAATTAAACATAGCTAAGTCATCGACACCTATCTGTAGATATCATTGTAAACAAACTTTATAAATGGCGTAACTTGTTATAATAATAATGACTAATTATTATTATTTCTAGACACTTAAATGAAACTGAATAGGTACATTTAAATAGAACTGATTGTAATTTTTTTTACTATTAGTTCTCAAAGTAAGTCAGCGATAAGTTTAAGTAGACATTAGAAGTTTCTCTTGCAATGATTAATCCTTAATTATTATTATTAATAATAAAAAGAGATGATCTTATTTCGAAAACCAATAAACAATAAATTGGAAATAGAAATATTAGTAACTTGTTGTTTTATTGACGACTGGCTCGTACTTGTCAAGTCGTTACCATAACATCGTTCAATTAATCGAATCAATCGAAGATGGTGGCGTCATCTACCTGCCCTTATCCCGATTTAGCTTATGGCATGACGCGTTTCTTTCTTCAATTTCCATCTATCAACCGTCGCTTCAGTGTGCGAAGTGTGAGGTTTGCCTCGTTTTTAACTTTACCATCGCGTTCGCGTTTACGAAAAAAGTCCATATGAAAAAAATCGTTTTGCAGACTATCCGCTAGAGGCGCTGCACATTTCTCCATACAAATCGCTACGTAAACGTGAACGCGGTAGTAAAGTTAAGTCGAAACCAAACTCACATTCCGCCCTCAGTACCCAGGGCTCCCTTTCTACCATATCGTCTTGCACTATCCATTCATCTACTCTTTAGTCTACTTATACTTTGAGAAGAGTGATTAATGAAGGTGGATGGATATATTACATTGTTATATATTACATAACAGGTCCAATCACACTTACCTGTTACTCCCCAATTATAAAAACTATATTTTAAAACAAATAAATATAATTGTATATCGCTCGGGAAACAAATGAAATTCACTCGTTTGACAGTTAAACATATATAAAACCTGCGAACAAATAAAGCTACAAAAAATATGACCGCCTTCGTGGCTTAATGTAAACCACATAGGGTTTACGAATTGGAGGTCGCAGGTTCGATCCCAGCGGGGTACATATTTAGTAGTGGGGTTTCAGAGTAGGGCAAGCCCGAGTAATATTTAATGAATGATTTGTGGTTTTTACACAGTTAATTAAATTAAATACATCTTGATCCCTTTCTGTTCAATCTGTAGGGTCATTTGCAATTCCTGTACTTTTAAAGATTAATAAAGTTCGAAGTTGATGTTCCTGATCGAATGTTTTATTAAGGCAAAGGCATACGGGACTTTTGGGCTTATATCAAGGTACCGCCATTGTTATTTAGTACTTAGTTTGGCTGGTAGTAGGTCAATTTAAATATCTAGCTAGCTAGGCTAGCTACACCGTCTTATCTAAGTCAGCCGCCATACCGCAATGACAATAGCATTGTAGTGTTCGAGTTGTCAGAGATAAGATAGCCAGTCCCCCAAATAGTTTCCGGGTCACGCTTCCACATTCGGCCTGATCTTCACTTAACAACAGGTGTGATTGAGGTCTAGTGCTATCCCGATGTGCATAAAAAAATCGGATAAGCGCAATAGGGTCGAACAATTTTATTGATACTATACAAAGGAATTCAAGTTCCGATACAAAATTTGAGACGACGATCAGTTGGTGCAGGTGATAGACGACCAATTGGTGTAGTGGATAGTGACCCTGTCAGCGAAACCAACGGTTGCGGGTTCGAATCAAAATCAAAATCAAAATCAAAAAATGCTTTATTTTGTAGGTACACAGGGTACACTTAAAATAGTCAGATTTTACATTTTTAAAGCTACTGCTTGTTCAAAAGGCAATTTTCCCCTGAGAAGAACAAGCAAGAAACTCGAGAGGTCGCTCTTTTAAAAAAAGGTTTTTATATTACAAAATTATTATTTTATATTATAATATTTCATTATTAATTGTGAAATAGCCTGGTTATGCGAACGGGCTGGTTATGTCCATGATTGTTTATCATCTAAATAATCAGATATTTTATAATATGCTTTCTTAATAAGTTTCTGTTTTATATTATCTTAAAATTTATTGAAAGGAAGATTTTGTATATCAACAGGAACTTTATTGAAAAAGCGTATACATAACCCTTTGAATGAATTACTGACTTTGTGGAGGCGACTTATGTGACCTGCAAGTTTATCTTTATTTCTTGTATTGACATCATGTTTATCACTATTTTTCCTAGATGATGCTATATTTTTTTTGACATATATTAGATTTTCAAAAATGTACTGTGACGAAAAGGTTAGAATATTATACTCTTTAAATCTGTCTCTAAGTGACACTGCAGGTCTCAATTGATAAATTGCGCGAACGGCTCGTTTTTGTAAAACAAAGATTGTATTGATATCCGCGGCATTTCCCCACAGCAAGATACCGTAAGACATCAGGCTATGGAAATAACCCGCGAGGAGTAAATGTTTGTGTGATGAATAGAAACATTTATTCCCGAGTCATGGATATTTATATAAATATTTATGTATGTTTATCCGTTATCTAGTTTCCATAGCACAAGCTTTGCTTAGTTTGGTGGCTAGATGATTGGTGTAAGTGTCCGCAATATTTATTTATTTCTTTATAGTGACCGACGGTTGCGGTTTCAATGCCGTTAGGGCAAAATGTTTGTGTGACGACGAACGAACGAACATTTTTCCCGAGTTGTGCATTTTTAAATAAACTGAACTTATAACATACACGAAAAGTTCAGAATATAGAAAAGTGGAAGAAAATCAATTAAATCAAAGACTCGACACGTTTTCAGCCCAGAAAACTCCCTCCGGTTGGTTCGCAAAGTAGAAAACGTGTTCAAGATCGCTATCATGTGGGAGGGTAGCAGCATTACCTCGTTGAAAGGCAAATATATATATTTTGTATTAATGTATTAGGTATTGGAGGATTTTGGACTAAACTGACGAAACTCTTCACTCGTGCATTAAAATTTCGCGCGAACCGAATCCCGCGAGCTGCATCTCACGCGTCCTTGCAGCGCTCTCTTACTAGACGGGTTGTAAACACACAAAAACGATGTAAAAAAAAACTAAAATCCATGGTGAAATGTGATGGGAATTGTCTCCTTTCAAGGCCTAGATGGCGCTTTGTGTTTATGCAAAGACATTTATCATTTATTATTATTAACACAGCCCTTAGATTTGAGCGCGGTACGAACCAATTTGGTGGAGAGGTCGTGGACGAACTTCTGCATGTCCGATGACCATGGACCCATAGTCTCCACAGCAAGTCCCACAAACACGTGGTTAGCGAGTAACGATAATTATTTGGACCACCTATTTGGTGCAGTGGTTCGAAACTCTGACTGCTATACCAAAAGGTTGCGGGTTCAAATCCCGCTATGGGCATAATGTTTGTATGATGAACATGTGTTCCAGAGTTATGGATGTTTTTCATTTATATACGTATTTTCCAAAAAAAAAAATGTGTTTGTGTAGTTTATCAACCATCTGGTATCCATAATACAAGCCTAGTTGCTCAGTGTGTAACTAGCTGGCGCTGTGTGTACGCGCAATTTATTATTTGTTTATTTTTGTTTATTTGCGGCACTTGATGACGTCGCTTCCTCAGCCGTCGCCTTACTCTGGCGGTTTTGGAGATGTGAGAGAGTGTCAAAGCGTCGATGCATGTGGCATCCCAAATCAACATCCGTTCCAGTGACCATATCACCAAAGTCGCTCCGTCCGGTCTCATCCCGTCGGCCTGCACCGCATGGCTCGAGGGATGCGGCAACATCCGCAGGGCGCGACTTATTAAATGATTCATTGTACCATGACTGTAATAACGACCGGCGCTCTTATTTTTCTTATATAAATTGTATCTTTGTTCTGCAGAAACGAGCGGTTCGCGCGATTTACAAACTGGGCCCCAGAGTGTCTCTTAGGAAAAAGTTAATATGTTAACATTAGCATCGCAATATATTTATGAAAACTTAATGTATGTAAAAAGAAATATAGAATCGTTTAAGAAAAATAGTGATATACATAATATTAATACCAGATATAAAATAAACTTGCTGTTCATGTCAGCCGTTTACACAAAGTCGCTAAGTCATTTAAAGGACCAATGTATACGTTTTTATAATAAGGTTCCAGCGGACATTCAAAATTTACCTTTAAATAAATCCAAAACCATCATAAAACAGACATTATTTACCAAAGGCTATTTATAAAATTTCTGACTATTTGGATGATAAGCAAGCATGGACATAGACCGCTCGGCGATATTCAGTCTAATTATACAATATAATATAATTGTAACCCAAACTTATTTAAAAGAGCAACCCTTGAGTTTCTTGCTCGTTCGTCTCTGGGGAATCTGCTTTGCGAATGAGTAATAATGTCAATAATTTTAATATTAAGATAAAAAATGTGACGTTTTCAAGTGATAATCTTTATCCTACGAAATAAATATTTTTGACTTTTTGACTTTTGACTTACTAGGGCAAGATATTGGTCCAAATAGCTGACTCAGGGACAACGATGCACCTACTCTCAACTCGACGGCCATTGTAAGGTTGTCTGTTTGTTCTGCCTCGAGTCGTTTCACAGCTTATCTTGTAAAGGATATTAATTTGGGAATAAGACAAGAACTCTATTCCAAAGAAATAATAGTACCTAGTATAAGTCGAAATTTTCCGAGTCATTCAATTGCGTAACTGACACAATTGAAAACAAACGTATACTAATGGGAATGAAGTAAAACTTGAAAAAAAGTTTGGTATATAAATTACAAAATTATAATGCCTTAAGTACTTTGAAACTGGAAACTTGAAGCATTCACGCACGCAGAGACGTGCGTCAGTGCGTCAATAGCTAAAGTCATTGTGAACTTCCGTGAAAAAAGGGGCCAACTTCTCATTCAGCTGTATTTAGACCTAAAAGTGTTTAAGACGCAGTCTCCCGATTTGGGAGGTCAGTGTTCGATTCCCACTCAGGTAATGTACCAATGAGTTTTTAAATTTAATTTAATTACTTATGTGCATTTATCCGACCGCTCTTAAACGGTGAAGGAAAACATCGAGAAGAAACCTGCATGCCTGAGAAATAAGAATTCTAACCTAACCTAACCTAACCCGCATTGGGCCAGCATGGTGGACTATGGCCCATACTCCCTCATATACGAGGTAATGCCTATATCCCTGCAGTGGGATATTTACGAACTGATGATCATGATCTAGATTAAAACAAGCTATTGATTTGTTACATATTTTTTTATTCTATCACTGACATGTACTCTATTCATGTGCAAAAAATCACGGCCTTTAAGATTAAAGGAAGTTAAAATTGTATCATTACTGGACTAGTGATTGCATGTTTCCATACAATGTTTCCGTACTTTCCAAGTGCACATTAAAATAATCGGTCTAAAGCCAAGTTAGAGGCTTATTAGTGGTCAGAAAAGATTGGTTACGACATGTGCCACCCTCTTCTATTATGCACCCAAACAACAATCAAAGGATACATTTTGTATTACATTGAAGGTTTTATGTTTAGAAATAGTAATATTATTTTCCATTGTCCTTCTTTCTACCAATTACCCCCTTTTAACTGTCAGACTGATTCGCAGGTATTATAGACGACATTACGTACTTAAATAAGTAGGGGAATACACGTTGTGTTTTCCGCACTTTTAGCTATTAGGTATTAATTTGGCAAGTACGTAAATCTTGATTGATATGGGCGGGAATTGCAAAAGATTGGACACTTGTTTGGTGCTCAAACACGACAAAACCAATGCTCCGATTTGACTGAAATTTGGCATTCAAGTAGAAAATGTTCTGGAAGAAGATATAGTATAGTTTTTGTCACAGCCAAAGTTTCCCTAAGCATAACTTACCAACACCAGTAAGCGATAATAAAATTAATAGCGAGTGCAAAGCCATCCGTATAGATTATTACTATTATTAGTATTTCAAATTTTTTTTTCTCCTAAGTTTTCGTCATATAATGCTTGCTTGCATATAGCTTGTAGCCAATAGTATTGTAGTGTGCAACAACTTCTGACGTGTTATGCGTTCTGTTATCAGTGAATGCACGAGGTGGAGACTGAAAAACAGCTATTTTTCTGAGCTCCAACCTATTTGTTCACTACGTTAGAAAATTTAACTATAATTAATGATCATGTAGTATAATTTTTTTAAATGGATGAATAAATATCTTTTTATTTATTATTTATTTATAAAAAGACCCCCCTAATGGCCTATTGTGTTTTTAAGAAAAAATATTGTAAACAATTAGAGATACTCTAAAACCTTTAGAGACTTCTGGTCATTCTGGATTGCATGAACGGACATTTGGACAGCTGGCGACGGACCATGCGGTGAGATTTTTGGGTAGGTACGACTCCACAAACCAGGGTCTTGGGGCTAGATCTTTTTTTTTCAATCCCAATTAATGTTATAAATGCGAAAGTTTGTGTGCAAACTGGCTGGCTGGCTGGACAAATTTGGATGAAATTTGCTGGGTATAGACAGATACCTGGAGTATAGGCAAATTTTTTTATTGAACCGATTTTGATAAAATCGACGCGGGGTGAAAACTAGTTAGTTATAATATTGCTTTTGTTTTTCTTTCACGTCGTTATGGAGCATGAGTGACTTCATTTTTTACACAACGATACTGGATGAGTCGGAAAGGACGTAGGCCACACATTGTTATATCATTACCATATTGTAAACGCCTGCTGGGTAACAGTCTTCCATGAAAATGTAAATTTGTTCTCAACTACCCATGTGTCCCTCACGACCGTTCCAAAGACCTAACAGTTAAAGGTCTATTCACACTATAGACGCAGATAAACAAACGACACGGCACACGGCTCTTTGTATTATTTAGATTGCAAAAAAATCTATTTTATATGATAGTGGGCATGAAACTGTTTATAGTTATATCAAAATCGAAAAATCTAGTACACCTAAGTACCTTTACGCAGCCGCATGGTGATCGTAATACATCCAGCTTAAGCTGGTTTGCATTTCCAATAGCGCCGCGCGGTCTTCTTACGCTGGACCGTCCAGACCGCGTGCGATGGCAAACGTGTGTTAACATTTTTATATCGAGTTCAAAAAAACTAGGAGGTGCTCAATTAGTCTTAATTTTCGGAAACGTTCGGAATTCATAACCTGTGCTTCTGTCATTTTAGTTCGTAAAAATAAAACTTAACATTTATTTTAATACTTTAAAATAAAAATAAAAATTACAGTAGGTAAGTTGGTAAATACATATTGCATTATATACAATTACGTAAGCAAATTCATTGTTAATTGAAGTGTAAGTGGTTCCATTAGTTATAAATAACATGCAATAGGTATATATAGGCACAATATGCAATAGGCGTGAGCATAGTGAGAACTATGGGCCTCATACGAAAGCTTAAAGTCACGCAACGAATTATGGAGAGGACGATGCTCTGCGTTTCACTATACGTAATCGAATCAGTGTGCGAAGTGCGAGTTTTGTCTCGTTTTTAACTTTACTATCGCGTTAGCCTTTACACAAAAAGTATCTATGAAAAGAAACGTTTCGCAAACTATCCGCTAGAGGCGCTGCACATTTCTTCATACAAACCGTTACGTAAACGTGAACGCGGTAGTAAAGTCGAAGCAAAACTCACACTCCGTCCTCAGGAAGGACGAAATTCTTAGGCGAACGAAGGTCACTGGACATAGCCTAGCGGATTTGCAAGTTGATGTAGCAAGCGTAGGACATCCACTCACAAGGTGGGCATAGACAACCTGATAAAGGTAGCGGGAAATAGCTGGATACAAGCCGCTTCCCACCGCTCGGTCTGAAATTCCATAGAGGGGGTCTATGTTCAGCGTGGACGTCCTGTGGCCGATATGATGATGATACCAACCCCAAAGAAAAGGATCATTCCCCTTTATAGACGAATCACAATTTGTATCTTATCAAGGGAAAGATTTGAGTCCGTTCAGCGCTGAGTTCAAACGAGGAACGAAACCATAATTGCTCAGTTTACAAGTCATTGAATTTAGCATAGCGATATGCTATCAAAGGTTAGAAGTTCCGTCAAAACAAACTAATAATAAAATATTTAGTGTTAACGTTTTACTGCAAAATCCTGCCGAAATGCTATCTTCCATTTTATAGACGTCATCGGATCATAGTTATCTCAACGGTGATCTGTTACTTCTAGCAACTGCGTCACTCCACCGCAACCCCGATGTGAATCGGCCCTAACTAAGATAAAACACATGGAATGCTTTTACAACTGTGACGTCACTGTCAGGGACATAGAGGCAACTTGAGTGACAGCTACTTACTTTAATAAAGTCGCCTTTATACGTCTCACGTAAAAACATAATTCATCTAACAGAATATTTCGGGTAGGGAAGACTATTATGTATTAAATAACAGTCTGTCTGTCAATCTCTTGCAGGACTGTTTACAGAATAATTTCGGTTATTGGTTATATCAATATATACTGCTATTTAAATGATTAACAATGTCATATTACTCTGAAAATTGATAAATACTAGAGCGTGATAAAGCCCAAAGGTATAGAAGACTACATCATGATTATGATATATTATTCTAGTCAAAGCGTGTATGCAATTATCGGTGCTATTAACTGTTGAGGATGATGCTATTATCTCCCCAAGAGGATCCCTCTTGGGAGACAAGAGCTGCAGCATCACGTCATAGCGAAAATAACTTAACTATCAAAATTAACCGGGTATGCAAAATTTCGTATCTGTGCAATAACCGTTAAGAAGTTCCCTCATGAGGAGACGATCCTGGTTTCAGCATCAGTTCACGTCTATCAAATAAATGTGTTGTCATCAGAATAGAACGAGTCTGAAAAATTTCAGCTCCTTAGGTAAACTGGAAATGGTTCTAATTTGACTTGCAAATTTTGAACGGATATAGTTACATATATAAAATAATAAATATTAAGGCTGATTTCCAAAATTTGACGTTGAGATGAAGGTACTGATTATTTAGTCGCACCCGCTATTGATAACATTTAGTGTAGTTTAGTGTCGTCAGTCATTACCTATAAAGTAAGTTTTATTTAGTTCTTGATTCTAAAACAAATGCAGCTCATGATCACCAGCAACGTACACAAAGATACAACCATTGTTGTGTTATTGGTTCCGGCTATTAGAGATAAGGTAGTCATTCCGCCAATGACGTGATCCGGGTGGGCACGCTTCCATTCTGGGTCTTATCTTCGCTTAACATGAGATGTGGTTGAGATCAAAGTTTAAAGTAAAATGGACGACGAAATTTTATATTTTGTTTCTTTGGGAACATTTCTTGAGTGCTGCATATCACAAATAGGTTAAGACTGGCGCTAAACGTTGTTTCGTCAACAACAGTCTTAGATGCCGTACTGTTGGGCACAGCCTCTTCTGTTTAACTACCCTAATTGTTATCGATAGTCATACATCATCTAGTGCTTCCATCTCATTATCACATTTTAGAAATCATAGAATTTTTATATTTCTCCCTTTTAGGTCAGTAGCCTCGAAGCCTCAAACGGTAAGAACTAGATCTTTATGGCATCACTTTGTTGATCGTCCCATCTAGCGTCTGTCTGTCCGACGGGAACCTTTTTCTCAGGGATGGCTTTTCAAGTTTTCAAGTTAAAGTTAATAAAAAGATATGATATTTCCCTTCCTTCTAATACTAACTGATGCACTGCATCAAAATCCGTACTGGATCCGTAGAATCTGGAATTTCTGAAGGAATTTCTAATTGTACGTGGAATTATTAAGTGACAACCATGGTCTTTCGGTCTTTTTAATTCAGCGTCTATGTGGTTACTCGTTACTCGTACATATTTGGTCAGTTTAATGTCAATGGTGGCTGATGGTAGGTACGGAACACTTAGATCGTGAATCCTACTCGCATACGACCGTATTTTAGTACATATTTAATTTTTATGCTTACTAATTTAGAAAACAATTATTTACATGCAATTATGTACGTAAGTATTTGGGTGGAAAATCGTCATAACAAATTCTTAGGTAATAATAAATATATCCTATCTATTTAATATAAACTTAAAATTACAAATTATAGCAATTATTTAATGTTATGACAGTAATTAGATTTTTTTTTCACCAATTTGCACGATAAGTTAGCAATTTTGTTCTTAAAACCAAAATATTAAGTTGACAAAAAATACCGAGCGAACCCGCGGGTCGACTAAAGTGTGTTAAATTTGGCCGTGAGGGCTCTAACTAGATAGATAGTTGTATAATTTAATTCGCTACTGTCCGACAGTAAAATGTATCGTCGGTGTTGGCCTCTTGGACTGTAGCGGTTGAATTACATCTCGATGGCAATAGGAATTATTATTTTAGCATTAAAAAAATTTTAGTCTAACTGAAATAATACAATGTTGTATTGACAATACAATGATACATTATATGTAATGGTTTTAGTAGTAACATGCATTCCAATTCACAGGAAGCCTAAAGCTCATTAGACCCACCCGGCATCCACTCCGCACCGCCTCGTCGCACGGGTAGACGTCGCGCGGTCAACCAACTGACCTAGAGTCGTCAACCAGTGGACCCCGCGTGGTCAACGAGTGGACGTCGTTGGGTCTACGAATTTTCGAGAAGTCTGTTAACAATTAGCACTTGGTCTACACGTGAAATCATTCGCGGGCAGCGCGCGATCCAATCGGGACCCGCGTGTTGGCAATCAGTCAACGCAAGGTAAGCATGTGAGCAACGAGTTGTCACCGAGTGGTCCACTCGCCGCCCGCGCGTGGAGAGCTTACGACTAAGGCGATCCGGTGACGCTACGGAGTTGATGTAGTGAGCGCATACTCATATAAGTCCATATAAAGAATACTAACCGCACGAGGCGAGGCGGTTTGGAATGGGTGCCGGGTGGGTCTAATGAGCTATGACCTTAAGGCGACTTCGGTAGCGAAGCGGTGCGCGGTGGTGGCAACGACGACTAGGAATAGTGATCAAACAGAACGCTCAAAACTTTGTCGACGTAGTTTTGGCGTAAAAACTGTCTTAGAACAATCTTACATAATTCTTAAAAGTCTCACCTATTTTAGACATAAAGACATTTTGTCCAAGAGAACCGTGGTGGAGTCGATTTTAGTGTTTAAAGAAACATATGCTGTGCATATGCGTGTGACAAAAACGACAATAATTAGGTTAATATAGTACTTATGTACTCTCTACTTAAATAATAATGAATATATCGAGTCACTCGTAACTGACGAGTACTTCGTAGTGTAACACCAATAAAAAACTAGTTCCTGCGAAGAACAATTAAGTCCCTATTTAGGTTGTTCAGTTATGTGAAAATCAATTTTAATGTTTTCTTTAACTTACGACTAATAATAAGTATGTCATTAGATTCTATCCATTATCAAGCCAGTATCTGAAAACGTTTCATAGCAATTTTCATATGTAATACCACCAAAGTCGGGGCCAGCGCTCCCAAGGGGTAGGTGACGTATGGCGCGGCGTAGCAGTAACTCACCCGGTGTGCTCCAGCCTTAACGGGCCGCAGTGTGCAACAAGCCTTACCGGGTTCTATTGCAACCCGAATTTCGACCACGTTTTTATAACGTCCAAAGGAGGGAGGCTTTAAGTAAAGTGAGAGAATACTCGTATACCTACGAATATCGTTGGAGAATACCAAATTTTAGGTAAGCTTTCTAAAGTAGACTTCGAGTTTTGATCTGCTTTTGGTGTATATATTCAAGATGTTACCTATTTCTTGCATGTTCTGAAATTGGGTCATCCTGTACTATGGAAGCAGGTTGAAATTCAGCTTCCTTTCCAATTGGATACACAAAATATGGTTGGAATTAAATACAGATTTTGGTTTCTTTCATAATTTTCAGAACAATCAGTGAATGTATCAATTAACGGATACATTTCAGAAATTGGCCATCTAACTGGACTTCATGATGGACAAACCTTAAACATACAAGTTATAGTAACTTTAAGTATGTTGTAAAGATTATAGCTCGTAAAAATGTTCGACACTAATCTAACTAAAACATAAAACTGGTATAAAACGCCAATGATAATTCACTAAACCTCTGTAAGTTCACAATTGAAAATTTGATACGATGCAGTTGTTTCTGCTTACTGTGGTGGTCACTACAACTCTGGCCAGAATACGCAATGGGCAAATTCGAATAAAAAACGGCAGCGACGATACTCACAACAGATATCCGTATGTGGTGGCACTCTGCGAGCTGTCCTGGAGAAGGTTCTTCAGATTCTGCTCAGGCAGCCTCATAACCCAAACCTGGGCCCTAACTGCTGCTCACTGCATCAAACCGCAAGTGAACATTATTCAATACGGTGACATGACTGCTTACCCGAATACTCCAAATGCTTCCAACAGCAAAGTGATAAAAGGCATAGGTACGACATCACAGTTTCAAATTCTTTGAGTACGGATCTGTGATAGACGCTATCGTGTTAAATGATATAGGTTTGGTATTAGTCGAAGAAGTTAATACAGAAACACTTGGCAAATTGCTAGCAGTTAACTACACAAGCTTGATAGGCTTTCCTGTAAAGTACCTTGGCGTTGGTCGTACTTATGAAGAGGATTTGACAAGAAAAGGTTATGATACAGTATAGAGATCAAATGAGGCATAGACAGATTGGTGAAGTGGCAATCACAAGGTGTAGGAAGGTCGAAGGACATTTAATTGGTCCGTCTTTATGTTTGGTACCGAAGTGCTCCACGAGGAATCAGCTAGCTACGTTTGGGGATTCTGGAGGGCCAGTTATACACGCGGGCAAGATAGCAGGGGTTTGCAGTTGTGCTGGTCACGTTTTGGAAGACATCAGGTACGCGCCAGTTAGCCCGTATTTAAACTGGATTCTAGATGTCATATCAAGGTAACGTGACTTTGCCTGAAGAGACTGGTTAATCAGAAGTATCATGACCCTGAGACCTTGAAAATGAAGATCGCTGTGGAGTAGAATCGTTATAAATCGATAAGAAAGGAGGATTTAGAAAATATTAGAACTTTCTAACTCTAAATTAAGAAATTAATCTCGCCATTCGAATTAAATGTTTCAATGTTTTGGATTTAGTCTCATTTTATTATGTATAACAAAATATTATAAGATCCCACACAATTATTAGCTGAAACTATTTTCAAGGCCTCGTTCAAACGATCAAAACTGACCAAGTTATGCTTATTACAGAACAATACTTGAGACCATGAATGCTGGAAGTCAAAAAGTGACAGATAAATTCATGTTTTTCTTGCGAGAAAGTGATGGAATCCGAGACGAAAGTCGTCCTGTAATACTGACTTTAGATAATATTAATCACAGAACTATATTATTTATTGCCTAGAGCTGGTGGGTCAGGTGGTGGGTCTGCTCATTCGCGGCTGTACTACAGAAACTCTGTGCATATACAATTCATATATGTATAAGTGTTACAGAGACATTCCTCACTTGACCGAGCATTGGGTGCAACAACACTTGAATGTGATGTATTAAACAGTTGGAGAAGACTTTCGTAATTGTTTAAGGTATATATACAATATATGTAGTGTGATGGTGATAAAATGATCCATTTTAAGAATTTCAAGGAGCGTTGGTGTTTAACTAAAATGCTGAGTAAATTTATTTTAAGCGATATGAATATAGTCGCCTCCATATACATATATGCTTATATATCACTACACATAAGTAGTACTCAGTTAGGTTGATGCTAGGGCTATAGCTAGCGCTGCGGCTGTTTGAGATAAGTTGCGCCTAAGACAAGTTGGGGGTCTGAATTTACAACAATGGTCTCCAACAATTTCTTACAATTGATATCAACCCTCTGAACATGATTATACAAGTACGATTCCAAAATGTCGAGTCATCATTGCCCTAGTGGCGTAATTTCCTAACCAAGCCGACCTCATCGTCACTTACCATCAGGTGAGATTGTGGTCAAACGCGAATCCAGTTAATCATAAAAAAAAAAAACCCAGATGTATGCAAGCCTTGAACAGATCACAGGTAATGCCTACGCCTGTAAATTTTCCCAGACTTCAAAGATATGTTCAATACTATACTGGGTTTGAATAAAGATTTTTTTTATGTTACTCTGTTTCATTTTAGTAAATACACCACTGTCCACTCATTGTAGTCTACGCTGCGGGAAAATAGCTCGGTTTCAGAAGAATTTTCACTGGCCGTCGTCAAGAACTTGTTTGTATTGCTCAGATTGCCGATGGCGGTCTTAGCAACACGATTGTTTACATCATCACAGTGCACTTCGCTTATATTATTTACACTCGCATTACACTCTATCAGAGTGATATTTGTACCGCTTTTATACTTAAGGCGACGCTTGGGTAAACAATATCCGCCTCCCGCCACCGGTACCGCTCTAACAAGCTCTACCAAGCCCGCGCTAGCTTATGCTATAATGTCGTATGCCACAAAACAGTGTTTTTAGTTTAAAATAATCGTTATCTTCTGGCCCTAGTCCTAACTTATTTGGGATCATCTTTTTCCAATCTCTTCTATCAGCCGTTACCTCATGATTCACGCCCTATTCGTTCATATCACCCGTCACACAATCCATCCATCTTTTCCGTGGTCCTTCTTTTCCTTTCCAACCATCGACATCCATATTCATCACTGTCTTAGTAACATGCGTTTCATCCCTCCTCATAAAATGTTCATACCAAGCCAAACGATGTCTTTTCAACTTTTCTGCCACGGTTACCACTTTTAAACTCCCTCTTACATACCTCTTCCTTATTTTATCCATCGTCGTCACTCCACTCATCCATCACAACATCCTCATTTCTGCTACATGCAATTTTCATTCATCCGTCTTCTTCATGACCAAACACTCCGATCCTTACGTTACGACAGGTCTTATTTAAAATGATGACTATGATTTATCATCCTCATATCAACCACAGGACATGGCTCAACTTAGGCCTCCCCCATAGATTTCCAGAGCAACCGGTTGGAAACTGCCGGCATCCAGTGACATTCCTTAGACATACACACAGTACATCTAGTTCCACACTAATAAACTAGACTTGTATGATGGATACCAGATGGTTGATTACTGCACAAATACAATACTGCTACCGCCACGCTCACTGCATCTAGGCGCAGTCCGTGGTGTATACGAAAGCAGGAGGCCGAGCTTCAATCGCCCTCCTTCCTCATAGGGATGGCCTTAGTGCCATGTTGCATTTCATTGGCTACACTCCCATTTGCCAAGGGGGAAGTGGGAAACCTTTTTCTTACTTACACACCCTATTTCTTTCTTTAATTAGCCTGGGGTCCAAGGTAGCAATAGAGTCACGTAGGGCACCGTCTACCTTCAGTAGGCGCCGTGTCGTGTACCACTGTCGATCCTAGCTTATAGGAGTTACAGTGGGAGGAGTGTGGAGGTGGGATTGCACAAATACAATTTATTTTTGTAAATATATTCATCATAATATAAACATATAGTTTCAGTAGCAAAACGCTTCTAACTTCGTATAATGTTAAAGGCCGTGATTTTTTGAACAACGGATAGAGTACCCTGTCAGTGATTGTGAATGTTTTCTAACAAATAGGTAGCTTACTTTAGTTAAGAGGTAATTAGTAATAAAACATAGACTATTAGATTAAAATTACCACTCTGAATTTCTCCTTTCACAGTGTTCACAGTGGTAGTTAAACTCCTAGTAACTATTTTCAAAAAAATCGATCAGTAACTTCTTTATAGTTACGATTAATTTCACCGAGGGCAAATATCACGACCCAATTTAAACTATTTTTAGAGATTATAAAGTAGCCATTATCTATACAGCTATACAGAATAGTTAGAATTTTTTTTAAATCTGATACTGATGGGAACAAAATCGAAAGTGTAAGATTATATGAAGTTCCGCCACCAAAATTACGTATTTTTACTAGACTAATGTGCCCTTGGCGGGATTCGAACCACGACTTTTTAGTTTAGAATAGACCTGCTGAGCATATACATAGACAGCTCATAGATATAAATATTAAAAATACTCGTAGATACCTATTAATTATGAGGTAGTTTGCACACTTTATTATTAAATTTTATAAGTGGTTGTTAAATGACCTCTCTAATTTTTCCTGACTGACGACGGGTAGATTAGTGGGTACCAATGGGTAATTTAGCTCAAGGTTGGGGCAAAAACTGCTTTAAATCGATAAGGTCATGGTATTGTAGGTACATCTTTGATTCAATCGGTACAATGGTCAGTGATGATAACCTGTGAAACTTCTACGATCGACCTCAAGAGAAGTAAGTAAGTCAGAGGACCGGACCGATTGGTGTAGTGGATAGTGACCCTTTCAGCGAAACCAACGGTTGCGGGTTAGAATCTTGCGACGCGTAAATGTTTGTGTGATGAATATGAACATGTATTATAGAGTCATGGATGTTTATATAAATATTTATGTATGTTTATCCGTTATCTAGTATCCATAGTACAAGCTTTGCTTAGTTTGGGACTAAATGATTGGTGTAAGTGTCCGAAATATTTATTATTTATTTATAAAAAAAAAGAAGTTAGTTTAAAATAAAATTCTTCACAAAGTTCATAGGCATACAAGAGAATCGAAAATTATGTAGATTAATAAAATATTGTGATTGGGTTGTAGCTGGTTCCCCTGCGGAGTAGTTGCTGCCACCAAAGAACGAGCGACTTTGCAATCGCTTTATTTTTTTTTATTGTTCTGCATTTGCATTTGAGAGGAGTTAATATTTTTTTTTATCCACAACGGGTTAGCACTTGACCTTAATCACACCTGATGTTAAGTGAAGATGAGGGCGAAGGTGGTAGCGTACTGACCCGGAAACCCCATCTTATTTGGGGGACTGGCTATCTTATCTCTGACAACCGGAACACAACAATGCTATTATCATTATATTTGTGTAATGAATACGAATATGGATATTGATATTAGTGAGTACCTGTAATTGGCTCTCTGTTTCCTATAATAGTGTGTATTAGTGGTATTACAGCTGTTGGTCTTCCGAACAAATACAATACAATACAATACAATACAAATACACTTTATTGCACAACAGATAAGAAAATACAGTTTCAGAAAAGTGGTAAGAATAGAATGTACAATTTGGCGACCTTATCACTAAAAGCGATCTCTTCCAGGCAACCTTTGGGTATAAGGACAGTACATTTATAAATATTTATATTTGTTTAATGTGAGACTCATGTTTATCCGTTATCTAGTTATCGTACAAGTTTTGCTTAGTTTTGACTAGATGATTGGTGTAAGAGTCCGAAATATTTATTTAACATACATTTCCTTAGGAAAAATTTGTGTAACTCGTGTAAAACAATTAAAAATAGAATCTAACATCCTTTTTCTGACCGTTTTCTTTCACAATCATATTATCGTCGACATAGAAAGTCTAGTTGGCAATAGGGAAGAGAAAAGCAGGGCAACCCCATAAAAAGCTGGATCTAAGTGACTTTAGAGATAAGCCCAACCCTATACCAAATATAAGACTAGAATAGAACACAAACGCCTAAATAAAGAATTTGAACTAGGGGTCGAAAACATCGTCATCTATGGCATCCTTAACACACTGACCGCGTCCCTGAATAACCAGACTGAGACTTTCAACAAGGTATGCGCTCGTAATCGCACGAGCACGACAGTTTTAGATTAGTATTGGGTCCATACCTATGAAATTGGAGTTTTTTTTCTTCGTTAATCATATGTACCAATTCCTGCGATTTTCAAAGCTATATTCAAATTTCTTTATTTGGAAAATGGAATATTATTTCAAGGTTTCACATGAAATATTTTTTAATTTCTGCGCTAAATCACATAATAAAAAAAATTTGAACAGAGCTCTTTTCATGTGCTTCCCATAATCATTTCTTAGATTCGCTGAAACTTTTATAAAGCGGTTACTTTTAAAAATTAACGCTGCCTATACTTAACTTAATGTTATCCGATAATACACACAAAGTTTAGCTAAATTTGGATTTGCCGTTCCCAAAAAAAAATCAAAAATGTTTGTATGGAGAAAACAGTCTTAATGAAATTTTTCATACAAAACGCCAATTTCTTAGGTAAGGACCTAATATTATGTCATTGTCACTGCCTGGTTGGCGCAGTCGGTAGTGATCCTGCTTTCCGCGCCGTAGGTCATGGGTTCAATTCCCACCCAGGACCAACATTTGTGTGATAAACATGGATGTTTATTCTGTGTCTGGGTGTTATTTATCTATTTATGTATATCAGTTTGTGGTACCCATAGTACTTTTTAGTGTTTTTTCCATAGTGGTTTTGCCTTGTTTGGGATCAGGTGACTTTGTGTGAAATATCCACAACATTATATTATATATCTAATGACATTTTTTTTTAAGTAAGCAACTATAGCATGTTTTGTGGATACCAGATGGTTGATACATAAATACATTTTTTTTGTAAATAAATACTTATTATAAATGAAAACATCCATAACTCGGGTGACGACTGGTTGGTGTAGTGGATAGTGACCCGGTCAGCGAAACCAACGGTTGCGGGTCCGAATCCCTCGAGGGTTAAATGTTTGTGTGATGAATACGAACATTTATTCCCGAGTCATGAATGTTTATATAAATATTTATGTATGTTTATCCGTTATTTAGTATCCATAGCACAAGCTTTGCTTAGTTTGGGACTAGATGATTGGTGTAAGTGTCCGAAATATTTATTTAATTATTTATTTGTTAAAAAAAAACAAAATAAAAAAACCCCTGTCCGTATTCATCACACAAACATATCCCCCTGGCGGGATTCGAACCTGCGACCATTTGGTATAGTGGTCAGAGTTTCTAACCACTACACCAAACAGGTTGTCAATATAATTGAGGTGATTGAGGTCAAGTACGAACCGTTCGTGCATAAAAAAAAAAAAAAAAAAAATTATCATCCATTTAGGTATTAACATCCAACAAGCCGTTCAAGCGCCGGATATCTTGACTATCATTTTAAAGAACTGCCGATGATGGATGTTCAGCACCATGATACGATTAATCATTTAAAATAGTTCTATATGACAAACTGGAGCCGAATGTACATGGATATATACATTCCCGAAGAATATTGTCATCCTTTCTGACGCAGCTCGTTTCCTTTTACAAGTCGCTTGTCACGTCACTCATGGACAGAAACGAAACGGGAATGTGTAGTCTCAACAAATACATGATACATGTGCGAAATCGAGTTTTTATAGTAACCCACGAGTTCCGTAGTAGCGCTGCAACTTGACAGCTAACACAGACTTATATCTCTCTCTCCAAAAGAATCCGAATTACAATGGACGTTGTACAACAGTACTTTCCTTGAAAAATTATAAGTTGTGACAATTCATTAAAAATATACGTGAAATCAACCATTATAATCGCGTTTTCATTAAATACCAAACAATCCAGAAGCAATAATTAAATAATATGAAGTTTAAAACTAAAGAACACGCTAGAGTTCCACCTCCTGGCTCCATCATCAGACCCTCTACACCAAGTGCTATATTGGACTTGTCAAAACGAATCATATGAGCTCAAACTCGATGGGTTTTCTATTAGCCACTGAAGAGTTCCACTTCATCATCTCCAAGATACCAAATTATAGTATTTTCATCCGAACTACATATGCATACTAAGTTTCATTTCAATACGATCGCTAGAAGTAGGTTAAAATTGAGTTCCAAGATATGTTAGTTAACTCAATGTATTTAATTGCATATCACAGTGGTTCATATATAAATACAATTGTTAGGTACATTAAGTAGTATCGTGTGACACCCTGTTAGGGCACAAGCAATTTGAGAGAGCACTATAAAGTACATGACAATCTTAGGCTTATTATGTATTTACATATTTTTTTGTTACAATTTCTTAGGTTGTATTGTTTGTATTTATGTTTATATACCTACTTTTTTAATTATTTTGGTATATTATTATTTTGATGAGCAATAATAGGTAATTATTATATATTATATTCATTTATTATATTAAGTTTATGTAACTTTTATTATTATTTGAATTTAGTATATGTATATTTGTCTTTATCATTGAAAAATTCGTTAATAATAGCTTTTATTTATTAAAATTTCTTTAATTGTGTTATAAATTGGTATGTTTTATCTATATTTTTAAGACTGTTCGGTATATTATTATAAATTTTTATTGTCATAGAGTGGGGGAGTGCAAGTGAAGCTAATAAAAACGTTTTAAAAAAGAAAATAACAAGCTTCAAGTTTAGATAGAACACAGACAAATTATGATGTTTAACAAGTTTGTACTCATGTATTCCTACAGGCAGAAATGTTGACCGAAGCCGACCGCCTGAGGCTGCTTCACCCTATAGTGCGGCGATTGTGGCTCCCTAATAGTGAATGTATGGAGATTGGCCTCGTATTGTGTAACATAAACAATATTTGACTAATCTAGCTGTTTGGTTAACGTCTAATTGGATGAACATTGAACGTGTGCCGATGTTTGGTTTGATTCAGTTTGTTTAGGATTGTACTTGTGTTTCAATGTCGATACCTCTTTAGCGTATAAATATCTACCTTAAAGGTAAGCAAACTGTATACAATTGGTACTTATTAGTAATTTGTTCAGCTCTCTATATATATATTCGTTTATATATATATATATTTGTTTTATTATTCGTTATAGGATTTTTTCTTTTGCACACAATTTACTGCTAAACCCCAAATTTACTAAGTTTCCTATTTCAATGCTCAGGTTGGCTGGAAGAGATCTCTTAAAGAGATAAGTCCACCTTTGTACGTGACCTATTGTTTGTGCTCTGTTATTGTAATATTTTGGTGCAATAAAGAATAAATTATAATTATATTCATGATTTAGTTTAACTTTTTCTGAGCTTTCTGTTTATTTATGACCTCAATCAGAGGCCGAAACAACAATTTATTTAGGGGAGTAGCTATCTCAGACGGCGGGAATACAACAAATTGTGGTATGTGACAACCTGTTTGGTGCAGTGGTTAGAAACTCTGACCCCTATACCAAAAGGTCGCTGGTTCGAATCCCGCTAGGGGCATATGTTTCTGTGATGAATACGGACATGTGTACCCGAGTTATGGATGTTTTCATTTATAATAAGTATTTATTTAAAAAAAAATATGTATTTATGTAGTATATCAACAATCTGGGTATCCACAACGCAAGCCTATAGTGGCCCATTGTGGAACTAGATGGCGCTGTGTGTATGTCTAAGGATTTCTTATTTATTAAAGTGGGCGAATGCTGAACTAAACCGAGTATTAAACATCTACCCTGCTGGAATTCGAATCTGCGATCTCCGTTGATGTTGAACCATGCTCTAACTAATATTTTAGGTATTTAACCGCCTCCGTGGCTCAATGTAAACGAATGTTTACGATTCGGAGGTCGCGGGTTCGATCCCCAGCGGGGTACATGTTTAAGTACTCGGTTTGGTTGGTGTTAGGGTATTTTAAAAGTCCGCCTGACTAGCTACCACCATCTTATCTAAATCTGCCGCCAAGCAGCAATGTTAATAGGATTGTTGTGTTCGGTTGTCAGAGATAAGATAGCCAGTCCTCCAAATGTGTTGGGGTTGCCGGGTCAGTACGCTTCCACCTTCGACCTCATCTTCACTTAACATCAGGTGTGATTGAGGTCAAGTACCAACCCGTGCTAGCCTGGATTTTCTGAGCTTTCCATACATATTTGTACTTTAGCTTCAGCTTTACGAAATACTGCCTATGTTTACGCAGATAGATAATAATATAATTAGTGAAGTAATCGTTTAGATTCTTTTTTGCGTTTTTAAAAGAGTTCACTGTTTGAGTAGAGACATCATCTGGAAGCTTCAAGCACCACCGATTTTTATGCAGGTACGTGTTAACACGTTAACTGCCGCGACGCAGACACAATTGAAAATCAATTGTTTTCCGGTCACCGGTGACCGGCGTTGTAAAGGACCCCCTCTCATTTTTGAGGGTTTATTTAAATTATTTATTATTTTGTATATTTGGGGTTTTGTACTTGTGTTTGTATTTATTTTTAAGACCGAAAACTAAATGTGAACTAAATCCATCTAAATTTGGAAGTGACTATATCTGTAAATTTAGCATATAAGAAATCTAGACGAACTAACTATACTATGGAAACCTAACTATACCCTAGAATATTAAATATTACAAGTAAACTAAACTAACTAACTATGTATAAAATGAAACCTAAGTAACTATGGAAACCTAACTATCTATATCCTAAACTAGATGTGAAACTAACTATACTATAGATTCGAACTAACTATCTAACTATAGAACCAATGGCCAATGAACGTCTAGTGAGGACCGCGTTGTGCTCCGTAATAACCTAAATCCTTTTAAGAAAGTGGTAACATTACAGTACGGTGAACGGTATCAGTTAAGCTAGCAAAACACATAGAAATTAAATGTAACTCATTATATTATAACCTATCATGCATATCCTATTACCATAACAGGGTCCTGCCTAAGTAACACTAAATTAAGTTCAGTATAGTAATTCATCTAATACCTAGCAGTGGAATGTGTGAACCAAGTTTGTTACCCCACTGTACATTACCACAACCTTGAGATTCACATAACTTTCACACACTGCTGCAATCCTGAATAGATAACTGACGTCTTGTTGGACTACGAATAAATGTATATTAACTTAGGTGAACTTATCTCAGAAAGGTATTTCCTCTAACCAATTTAATGTAAAATAGACTAATCCAGTATATGGTCATTTCTATAATATCTAAAAGTGAACTTATCCCTGAAGGAGATTTCCTTTAAACGTATCTAAGACGAGGAAGGTCTAGAACTTCACTGTTACTCCTTTAGCAAATATATATTTTTCGGCTAGGTGCACGCTCCGCCATCCGCGTTAGGTACTGGTTAGTGTACCAGGGGCATACCCCACACTGTGACCCTCGACACCGGACTGGACAGGTCCCCACCGAATAATAAGAAAGTAAAGAGTATGTTTCTCTAAATTGTGATGCTTAGTATTGTCAGTCTGTCTGTATAATGACGTCCTGCAAAGGATAAGAGGATTCCCCCAAAACCCATTTCATGTTCTTATATAAAGATTATATATAGCTCGAAGGTTATTCAACGGCTATGTAATAGATTATAGGACCCACCCCATAGGTTTCTCCAAGCACAAATGTACTATGTTTATTACTGTAAATTTACACAACTTCTATTGCTTAATCGTCCGGGATGAATTCATCAGGTGTCCATGACGAGATTCAATTACTACATAGTAATTCAGTTCATAAGTACAGAATCACCCTTTTGGTATGAGACTGAAATGGGTATCATTACCCTGATTAATATAATCACCCTCAATGAAGGATAAGACGGTTTCATGTGACGAAGGTAGAGACTCTCACCCACTTGGTATGAGGTTGTTCTACTGAGATCGTTTCATTATCTCAAATCATAAAACCCTCTGCCCAACTCTGAGTGTGAGTAAATCGAAGGCATAGTTTGTTGACTAAGGGTCATCCCTCGGACAAAACAATAGAGAATTGTATTCCCACCAATTATCAAGGTCTGATATAATATAATGTAAAATATGTGTAGAACTATGTCTACCGTTACCAAACTATAGGCAACTGTTATTATTAGTATTCTCTTCATACTTGTAAATATACTTATGTAACATATTATATAAATATCATAGTAATATTATAAATATAAGTGTCTCTTATTTGACCATCGAAATCTATTCATAATTCCGACATCGTCCGGCGCTGTAGTCCGAACACACAGCTACAATACTGCCACGCAGTGGGCCTCCTGTCCCAATCACTAGCCCTAGGATAGCCTAGCAGCTAAATTGTAATCACACAGGGAATCGAACCCGTGTCAATTCGGTAAACCTGCATCAGGTTCAACCTTATATCAACAACGATCTTTCGTTTTACGCATTAACTCAGGGAATCGAACCCGTGTCAGTTCGGTAAACCTGCATCAGGTACAGTCAACTCTGGGAATCGAACCCATGACAAATTGTCGATTCGTTACTTCTTATACAGCGCGTCATGTTAACGTATTATGGCGTTAGGGACTCATCTCCTTAGGCTATTGTTATGCAAGAGCTTGTAATCTCCGGGAATCGAACCCGCGGTAACTTGGTAAACTTGCATCAGGTAAATCCCTATATACTTATAATGGCCCTCCTTATTACACGTTAAGTCAGGGAATCGAACCCGCAGTAATTTGGTAACCTGCATCAGGTATAACCCTATATAACTATACAACGAACTTCCGTATTACACATTAAGTCAGGGAATCGAACCCGAGACAATTCGGTAGACCTGCATCAGGTACAATCCAATATCACTATATAATGACCTTCCGTATTACACATTAAGTCAGGGAATCGAACCCGTGACAATTCGGTAAACCTGCATCAGGTATAACCCTATATCGTCTCTTTGGGCTATTGTTATGCAAAACCTTGTAAACTCCGGGAATCGAACCCGTAGTAACTTGGTAAACTTGCATCAGGTAAATCCCTATATACTTATAATGGCCCTCCTTATTACACGTTAAGTCAGGGAATCGAACCCGCAGTAATTTGGTAACCTGCATCAGGTATAACCCTATATAACTATACAACGAACTTCCGTATTACACATTAAGTCAGGGAATCGAACCCGTGACAATTCGGTAAACCTGCATCAGGTATAACCCTATATCGTCTCTTTGGGCTATTGTTATGCAAAACCTTGTAAACTCCGGGAATCGAACCCGTAGTAACTTGGTAAACTTGCATCAGGTAAATCCCTATATACTTATAATGGCCCTCCTTATTACACGTTAAGTCAGGGAATCGAACCCGCAGTAATTTGGTAACCTGCATCAGGTATAACCCTATATAACTATACAACGAACTTCCGTATTACACATTAAGTCAGGGAATCGAACCCGTGACAATTCGGTAAACCTGCATCAGGTATAACCCTATATCGTCTCTTTGGGCTATTGTTATGCAAAACCTTGTAAACTCCGGGAATCGAACCCGTAGTAACTTGGTAAACTTGCATCAGGTAAATCCCTATATACTTATAATGGCCCTCCTTATTACACGTTAAGTCAGGGAATCGAACCCGCAGTAATTTGGTAACCTGCATCAGGTATAACCCTATATAACTATACAACGAACTTCCGTATTACACATTAAGTCAGGGAATCGAACCCGTGACAATTCGGTAGACCTGCATCAGGTACAATCCAATATCATCATCGACTTACTGTATTAGGCTTTAACTCAGGGAATCGAACCCGCAGCAATTTGGTAAACCTACATCAGGTATAGTCCTATATCACTATACAACGATCCACCGTATTATATAGTAACTCAGGGAATCGAACCCGTGTCACATAGTCGAATGGTTACGTCTTACACGCATCCCAATCCCAACAAACTAATTAGCTATTCCTAATGTTAATCTACTCCTAGCATCTCTCTCGGCATCAGTGAAGCTGAGCCGAATCGATCTAGCCTATAGTAAACCCAACTAAATCTTAACTCAAGTGTAAATTGTCTTTAACTAGCCGTGTATACTAGAGCCGCGCGGGGCTTTAAACTCGTTGTGTGCAATGTCTCTCAGCACTGCGGTGTAAGACTCTAGTGTAATGTATGCTTAACTGGGGTTATGTTTTGTAACGGACAACATCAGGCTAGACACTCCTTTCAGAGCATCTTGACCCTAGTCTCCAAGGAGCCCAGAAGCGGTTAGGGGGGGTACGAAGAAACTCGAACGTTCGTATGAAACATTTGAATCGACCCTCAGGTCTAAGTTGCTTGCGATTAAAATCTTCTTTCTTCGAAACGCGCAGCCAATTCTTGAGCTTCCCTTGATCCGGATTGATGATAGAAGGCGAAGGTCCTCACGGTCCGAAATAATTACTGCCGACTTGATCCGAAGTTGAAGTAAAACCTTGGTCTCGGCCCGAGGTAGAAGAAAAACCCTTAGTCTCGGTCCGAGGTAGAAGAAAAACTACCGTAAAATCTCCCGCGAACCCATATTTATACTGCCACACTCGCGGGTCGATCGCCGCATCCTCTATCCCCCTTTCACTCACTGAATTTACTCGCTTTCTATGGAAAAGGCGTATCTCTGTCCTTCCCCAGAATACAAGATTTCTAATATGTGAGCCTGTCCTGCTCGCTCACATGACGAGTCAATGTAACGTCAGAATTCGCCCGACCTCTCACTCTAAAAGTCAAGATTAGGGTGGCGTCTTGTGGAAATTCATCTTAAAATATCACGTATTCAGCTTCCTCTCGGCCATAGTGTAAAATTCCAAACTACTCAGTTTCTCCGCGTACTTTCTATCCGACGTGCCATTTAATTTTCCAATGCTATTCCTATTTACAACTCACTCATTCAACGTCTGGTTTGTTAGAAAACTCAATATGTCCGTTAAAGTTTTCTTAGCATTTTAAATTTCCAACAATGGCAACACTTCCATAGTAAATATTCGTATACCGCGAATTTCTTTGCCTTGACATTTTGTTTGTTGTTTTTCTACACGAAATCGATATATTTCAGATTCAGTGAATATTTCCTTCGATAGAGGAAGAATTTCTACATATAAATACCCAAAAACAGGAAGAATAAGTATGGAATTTAACCCACAAATGGACGCTTGAACTTGTCCGCGGCCTCAATCCGTCACTTACAATGCGTATTTCCCGTGTGAAAGATAGAAATTTTCCCAATTTTATTACTGAATACAACAGATTAGATCATAACCTATATCTAATAAGTCCTAGTAGCCTCATTTTCCCTGTTCTTTCGGTTTGCAATGAAAAACTCCATTCACTTTGGTAACGCCTATTTTCTTTTTACTTTGTATCATTCCTAAATAAATTATCTCAGATGTTATTTGTGGTTTTTACTCCCTCATCTATCAATCTATGAACATGGGCCCTTAATCGCATCAAGAACCCATGGGTTTCAGCCTAATTCATGCAATTAATATAATCTTATCTTGGAGTACCTATCCTTTGAGTGGAATATGAGCTGCAGAGTGGTTTCTGTGGGTGGTGGACTACCCCAGAAAGGCTCTTAAGTTAATAAAGGAATTAATTGTTAATAAGGCTTACAACCATGGCAATTCCCAATCTAAAAACTGTCTTATTTCCTATAATTTCCTAATTAAGTGGTACATAATGTATGTTAATTTGATAATAATTTATGAAATTAATTCATAAATCCCATGGAGCCCTCAATAAAGTATTGCCTAACGTTTCCTCATGCTTACATATAATATTATGACGTAACATGGAAAATACATGAGGCTCTCGATACAGTAACGCCTGAGTCTACCTCACTTGTCCCTGCTTAGCTTGCGTCATCAGCAACGCTACCTACAGTCAAATTTTCGCACGGCCAAATCTAACATCTCAAATTAACCAACTTAAAAAAGGTTAATTCAACTATATTTGTGAACTGTATGGCAAGGCTAGGCCTGGACCATTACAGCGTGGCGCTCAAAGGCTTAATAACACTATAAGTGAAATTGGCATTTATAAATTGATTTATATATAATAAATATTGGAGTGACGTATTAGTGTCGTATTGCGAGGTTTTCAAGTCTTATAGTAAATTCATCATCATCAGTCCGTAAACATCTCATGCACTGCAGGGATATAGGCCTTCCCTCGTGTAATGAGGGAGTATGGCCTAAGTGCACCACGCTGGCCCAATGCGGATTGGGGACTTCACATGCCCTTGAATTTTTATTTCTCATGCATACACAGGTTTCTTCACGATGTTTTCCTAAGTAATTAAATTTAAAAACTCTTTGGTACAGTCACACAACACAATTAAGGTAGCAGGTCTTTACTTATAAATATATTATATATAGGTGAAAACCAAAAGGAAAATTGTTGTTCTAACTGAAATTTATCTAATATAACACACTCACTAAAATTAAGCCTGTTACCTTAACTGAGTTGCCGACTGTACATGGCCTGAGTGGAAATCGAATCCGGACCTCCCAAATTGGGAGACCGCGTCTTAACCCCTGAGCCACCGACGTTCTTATAATGTATAACTTTCTGTTGAACTCAAAGACTCCAAACGACTGTCAACGACTGTGATAATATAGTAAGGTTCACGGTCACTTCTAATGATTGTGAGTCTCGTATTTGAATCCACGCAGGAAATTTCGGCCGCTTACACACTACGACTTTTTGTAGCAATAGAAACGCGTGTTTGACAGCCGCGCGACTGCATCTATATTGCGATTGACCAACATTTGTTTCCATTCATCCACGCTTTTGTATCGATGGAGGCGCGCGTTTGTAGCTATGTACACGTACATTTGTATCATTTCTATATCGCATTTATATACAGCCGGGGGGTAGAAGGAACAGAGATGAATACTTGGTGAAATACTATGAACGTTTGGCGTCCTCGTTTGAGTAGCGCGTGTGTGTAGGTATAGGTAGACGATTTGCGACTGCATCGATGCTGCATTAAGACTGAATCGCGTCTGTAACGCTGGAAAAAGTCGCGGTGTGTATAAGCGGCCTTCAAGTCACCCTGAACTTTACAGTACGACAACAAAGTTCGTTTTCGTTTAGGGTCCCCGTCGCACCCCATGCCGAACTCAAAGTACAAGTGTTCAATTGCATGGTGAAATGGTGATTGAAAAAATGAAATGAAAATGTATAGGAAATTCATGTGTCAATTTGGTTGAGTTTTGAGGTTAACCTCTCAAAGTTTTGTTCCAGAGTGTGTTTAGCCACCGCCATCAGTGTTCTTCAAGCTATGTGGAGTGCCACTTTAACTCTACGCGGATTTAAACACCTAGGTCCCAAATGAGCAGCCACGTCACTAGACAAAAGACCTCAAGGTAAGCGATTTCCTAGCGTGGCGCTTAAGGCCAATGCGTTATACTATACAACGTGTTACCGAAAAATATCACGCCGGGTGACAGTGTCGTATTTTGAGCCTGTGTGCATAATATTAGACCAAATAAAAAAACAAACTAAAAAATTGGACTTCATCATCAACAGCCTTACACGTGCCCACTTTTGGGGCAGAACCTCCTCTCACAGGGCGAGGGTATGGGCCATAATTACCACGAGAGCCCAGTGCGGATTGATGGATTTGTGTCAGATTAGTTGTCATGACAGTCAGTTATTAAGAAAGCATATTATAAAATATCAGATTATTTAGATGATAAACAATCATGGACATAACCAGCCCGTTCGCATAACCAGGCTATTTCACAATTAATAATAAATTTATTATTTAATGTTATAACATTAAATAATAATTAATAATTTTGTAATATAAAAACCTTTTTTTTAAAAGAGCGACCTCTCGTGTTTCTTGCTTGTTCTTCTCAGGGGAAAATTGCCTTTTGAACAAGCAGTAGCTTTAAAAATGTAAAATCTGACTATTTTAAGTGTACCCTGTGTACCTACAAAATAAAGCATTTTTTGATTTTGATTTTGATTTTGAGTGTTTTTAAGCCACCCCTGTTGACCACAGTCTTGGCTTATGAACTGCCTCCAATTGTCTGCTTTCAATTGCATAGAAGCACTCGTATTGAATGCCACTAGTGGTCATCCATTTATAGACTGACCACGCCAGAGACTGCTCAACCTCGAATAGAAAACGAAAAGTGAATTCGACTGTACCACGAGTGCTTCATAATTTCATGACGACCTGTTTAGTGTAGTGGTTAGAAACTCTGCTACTATACCAAATGGTCGCGGGTTCGAATCCCGCTAGGGGTATTGTATGATGAATACAGACATGTGTTCCCAAGTTATGGATATTTTTCATTTATACATGTATTTACTTACAAAAGAAAATGTATTTGTGTAGTTTATCAACCATCTGGTATCTATAACACAAGCCTTGCTTACTGTGGACATAGACGGCGCTGTGTGTTTGTGCAAAGACATTTATTTATTATTATTTATAATGAGTAATACCAATTTGTAACTTTTACTTCATATTAAGAATATTTAGATAATAAATTCCTAAATTACACGATATATATATATATACGACATAGTGTAGATCTAATAAACAACACATGTCTGTTTGTAATTATACTTTTTAAATAGATTCTACCGTTACTGACACTTGACAACCGAGACGTACAGTCAACCTTGTAAGCGATTTCGAGGAGCACCGTAAAGCTGACCTCGACGCTAAACGCGACGAGCTGAAAACCACTACGTGGAAAGTGTGCTTACGTGCCCACATTGCGCACAGGAGTTCACCGCATAGATCGGCTATGTTAGCCATCTTCGAGCGCACCAGCGCCAAACCGATTAGGAGTCGAAGAGGTCGCCATGGCCGAAATCCGTCGGAAGCATCTTTTTTTTTATGGATAACGGGTTGATACTTGAGCTCAATCACACCTGATGTTAAGTGAAGATGAGGCCGAAGGTGGAAGCGCACTGACCCGGAAACCCCAACACACTTGGGGGACTGGCTATCTTATCTCTGACAACCGGAACACAACAATGCTATTAACATTGCTGCTTGGCGGCAGATTTAGATAAGATGGTTGTAGCTAGCCAGGCGGACAATTGAAATGCCCTACCACCAACCAAACCGAGTACTTAAATATGTACCGCGCTGGGGATCGAACCCGCGACCTCCGAATCGTAAACCCAATGTTGTTGACATTGAGCCACGGAGGCGGTTAAAGCATTACCATTACCTACTAACTAACCCACAAATACTTTATTAAGTCGGACTATTTAACGTGCCTTCCGAAGAACGGGAACACTCGTGTTATAATGCTACAAGTGGTCACCCATTCAAGGACTCACCGACATGGCTTATCTTCGCTAATCGAAAACGAATGCGACATGCGTAAACCACTTAAAATTAAATATACCAGAGAGTGGAAGATGTTCACTCAAGCGCAAGTATTGTGAGACTTTTATATGACTCCTACAGCTGACCAGATGTTAGTGATGTGCGGGAATCGTTTGAAAACATTTTTTTTTGTGATTTTTCTTACGATTATGAATTCTCGAAGTTTAAAACTATTAACAGTGTTAGTAATATACGGCTTGATATACGTTATATAATATAGCAATCCATCGTAATATTACAGCAATCTCGTTCACCGCCACTATTTCTCCGGATCCCTTGTACCACTTGCATGAATAAACAATTAACCTGTTATTTCACCAAGTAATAGCAAAACCTGTGACTTCCTCGGACATTAACAATAACTCTGATTTAGTGACACCCTACCTGAATTTAGGGTTCCCCTGGCGTCGTGGACACCCCACGCGGTTGAATTGATTTATATACAGTGCGCAGTAATACCTTGAATTCCGTAACGTTACCTTGTATGCCACTTAGTGGGAAGTGAGTTGATTTCAGCTGTTCTGTTGGGGATTTTCGCACTTTCAACAGTTTGTTTTTTAGTTCGAGAGAATAAGAAAACAATTCTATTGTGCCGTTACAAAACATTTTAAAGTTTGGTATCGAAGTAGTTTCTTTCAAATTACAGCGTTATGTCGGCGTGTGGCATTGTAGCGCAATGTTGGAACCTGCATCAATTAAAGAAACATTTGTGCTATGCATACGCTTTTATAATAAGGTTCCAGTGGACATTCAAAATTTACCTTTAAATAAATTCAAAACCATCATAAAACAGACATTATTTACCAGAGGCTATTATAAAATTTCTGACTATCTGGATGATAAGCAAGCATGGACATAGACCGCTCGGCGATATTCAGTCTAATTATACAATATAATATAATTGTAACCCAAACTTATTTAAAAGAGCAACCCTTGAGTTTCTTGCTCGTTTTTTTCTGGGGAATCTGTTTTACGAAATAAATATTTTTTGACTTCGACTTTGACATACAATAGCGGTTAACACGAGGTCGCCCAATTGAGGAGGTCCGGGTTCTATTCCCATGCAGGTCATGTACAATGACTTTTTAAATTTAATTTAATAACTTATGTGCATTTATACGATTGCTCTCTTAAACGGTGAAGGAAACCATCGTGAGGAAATCTGCATGCTTGAGAATTGAAAATTCAAGGGCATGTGAAGTCCCCAACCCGCATTGGGCCAGCGTGGTGGACTATGGCACATACTCCCTCGAATACGAGGGAAGGCCTATATCCTTGCAGTGGGATGTTTACGGTCTGATGATGATTATGATGCAAATAATGAAGGCACAATTAAAAGGTTCAATCTAAGTTCTAACTTATAAATGCGAAAGTTTTGTTTGTTTGTTCGTTGCTCATCAAACGGATGAACGGATTTGCATTGAAGTTATAGGTAGATTATACACTAGACTTTCGTTCATAATAAACAAATTAAACATATCCGCGATAAAGTTATTCTAAGCAGGCAAAGCCGCGGGCGGAAAGCTAGTTGCTTATATACTAAAGTTGCATAAGGCGGAGGTACGCCACACACTACATCTCAATCTTTTTTGAATAAAAAAGGATAAATATTTGCCTCTTTGCTAGTCTTAATACTTCAACATGGGGTTGTGAACTGTGGTTGGCATAACTTTGGCTTAAGGAATAGAAAGGAAAAGGTTATTATAGTGTGTGCCAATTTAAAAAAATCAACCCTTTTTTATTGTAAGTGGTATAAGGTACGATCGGGTTCACAAGTGCATACCTAGTCTCAGCTAAAACGATAAAGATTTTGTCGAACGCCTATACATTTGTATACAAAATACAATATAAAAAGTTTTTATTTTCTCTTACAAAAATATACATATTGTTGTTAATCATATGAGATATATAAAACATAGCGTTTGTGAGAGACTGGTGTCCGTGCTAGGAAACCTGTGTGAAGTCTTATGTACGATAAGTATCGATTTCTAATCATAAGTAGAGTACGCAGTGTCACTGTACTAGACAGTTAGAAATTCAAAGCCATTCTTAAAATTCTTAATGCTTTGAGCTGAGATTGTATATGTATATGTACTTTTGAATCCTATTGTACCTACTCTAATTAAATTTTTAATTATAACCGCTGTATAAACCAGCTGTAACATACCTACCTATGTACAGACGGACATGCATAATGAATGCGTCTTCCATACGACACTGAAATTACTAACAAAAGACGTAAGGACATAATTTGCCTTAACAACTCAGGAACAAAACATGCCATTTCATCTAGATTTTACGTATTCCTAGGACCACTTCTTTACAATAGATTAAATGCGAAAACGGCAACCTTACCATTTGAATTAATAAATATATTTGATTTGAATCTCAAGTTTTGGGTACTACATAATGAAACAAGTAATGCGGCGCGATGCGAAGGGCTGTTTTCATTTGCAGCGAAATTTACCTGCCAACTGTATCAGCACAATAGCTAACTTTTTCACGAGGTCCAGAGGTATATGCAGAGGTACTACACGTATTTCCAACTTTCAACTTGCACGGTTGCACTCCGAGCTCCTTCCGTACGATGAAACTTGGGTCCATCTTGAGATTAGTGATGGAGGCACATGGCTGATACAAAAATTGTCGATAAATTTATTAACTGCTTCTGCCGCCAACCGTCAAAGCTACCCGCTAGTGTTAAAGAGTTATTTCTTCAAATTAACTGCTCTGTTAGGAGGTCCTGAAAATCAACAGGTTAGTATTCCATATGGCGCCCAAATTTTAAGTTGGAGGTGACTCCACTCAGGATATTGGTATGGATAATAATCTCGGATAATCGGAGTCAGGTTGAAAGGACTCCATTTGATGGTGAACAGACACCCCTTTGGTTTACTGCATTTGGAAAATTGGTTTACAACTTTCAGCTGTTAGAAATTGTAATGCAGCTCTAATAATACTGGAATATTTCCCTTGATAACTAGAATTACAAGTCTTGAGGCGTTAAAATTTTGAAACTGAATAATTTTCCAAACTTTTTTTATATTTAACTGGATACGCGTTTGACTACAATCATAGCTTAGGAGTCGAAGAGGTCGAAAAGTGATGGAAACTGAAGATGAAGCACGCAATCCCATTAAATGCCTATTCACTCTGCTCTTGAAGATCCCAAGGTTGTAGGATTCAGAAAAACTGACACCGGAAAGAGCTCCATGCCCAGGCTGAATGGATTATGAATGAATTCTCTCGTACAAATTTAGCAATTTAAAAAGTTAGACTTTGTCTAATCCGTCCTTTAAAACAAAGCAGTAAAATCGTTTAAATTGGTGTAATGCAGTGATAAAATAGTGATAGCTAGTAGTAAAAGAACACGTGAACGAAAGAAAAAACGTCATTGAAATCGTTTCTTAAATACAGTTTTATTTATAATTAAAATTAAATTATGTAGGCACATAGTAATCTATGTAGGTAGATTATGTTTCTCATAATTTTCGCTCGACCAATTTTCATCGATACAATAATTGACATTCCAACGATATCGATGACATCTCTACCCGTATGAAACTTTGATCAGCGCCCCTCATTACCAGTTTTTTTTTCGTGTGAATACTTCAGTAGGCTTGCCTGTGATTTTCCGGACGCTTACGGAGCCCTGTGTCTAAGTAAAGTTTTCCTCCCCAACATCATACGATGTCCATAATGCGTAAGACTTAAGGGCGTAAATAGCTTATTTGTTCATTAGGTAAAGAATTATCTATGTTGGTCGTGGTAGAGTTGGTAGCACGCAATTTATAAGACGTCAACAATACCGACCGTCTATCAATGTGAATTTTTAGAGTTCCGTAAACAAAGTAGGAACCGTTGTAATGGTTCTCTCTTCTCTGACTGTTATATAAACTCACTAAAATATTTAAGGGACATTGGTGTCGATTCAGCAGTGGCCTCTAAAACTTAATTTTGAATTTAGAGTGCTCTAAACCGATTTCCTATTTTACGTCGCATCTCTAAAATATTGACGATTCTAAAATTTGAAGTTTACTCTTAATCAATTCTTTTTAAGTTTTAGAGATCAAAAATTATTCCAGAAAGCCATAATATGAGAGATATTATTACCGAAATTTTGCCATCATCTAAAATAATCAGGTTTAAAATTAGAGAGTAGGTTTTCCAGATTTATTTGGCTATCTACAGCCCAAAAAGTGTGAACTTTATATATAATTGAATTTAAGGCCGCGGTGAAAAATAATGCCTGACCTAAAATATTTTTAAATAATTTTTTAAGGTATATAAGATTTCATTGTAGTAACTATTAAATATCAATGGTATCATTGTATTGTAATCTCCATTTTTTTATTGTAATCTAAAACCTAAAATTTTTTTGATAGAAAAGAACTTTTAAGAAACTTCAGGTAAGTTTCTTTTTCGTTTCTGAGCAGCACTATTTCCTGTACAAGTAGAAATATCTTGCCTGGGCATTCAATGGAAAGGCTGATTCTACCAAGCGACTGGGACATGTATAAAGAAATTAAAAACGAAGTGGCCCTGTCTAGATAGGATTCTACAATTACCAAGTAATAGTCGACCAACTTATGAAATTTAGTTCGGTTCATAGAAATGAAACAAATCAACTGCACAAATAACTTTGCATTTTAAAATGTAAATTCTGAGTACAGAACTCTATTGCACGTAGTCCGAAATGCACTAGGCTTTTTTTAGCAGATGTTCCCGTGTGATTGCCGTTAGCATATTAATATGAATACGAAAGGTCTAGAAAAGGAGTCAATTCTGTACTGATGTCATAGAAGGTAGTTGTTTATCTCTATTAGTTTTATTAAGATTGCAAAAGAAAATTTAAAATAAAAACTTTTATAATAAGGACTACTGCTGGTAGCCTATTACCCTTTTCAACGTCCCTAGGTGGAGGACGAGAGGAAGCGCTCTGTCAAAGTCTCATGAATGCAACAGCACATAACCGGCCTTAGGGCGTTGGCGTAGGCACAATATATTACTATATAATAATATTATAAATGATTAAATAGGACGTGCAAATAGTAAAGTGTTACGTCAGCGAGAGGAAACTCTCCGACAAAAACAGCTAATATGGTGTGATTTATTGATGAAATTATAAAGATTTTTAAAATATCAAAGTGAAGATTTAGAATTTGATTTTGACATTCGCTCTCATTCCTTTTGGTTGTAATTTATGGGATCGAGACAGAAATAAGTTGTCATAACTGTATCAATCTACAATTGTTATTGTGCCAAAAGGTTGAATGTATGTATGTGACTAGAAAAACAAATAAATTGCTCTGTCTATCTATCTAAATAGTCAAAATTAACTTTTTCTAAATGATCATTCATTTATTAAGAAACGAACATTTTATTTTGCTATCGGTACAAAAAAAGAACACCGATTTAAAACTTTTGCTGTAAACACAAATGGCATGACGTATTTGTACATCTATTTGCAAGCTAAGAATTTTCAAACGGAATTATTTTCTAAACTTTTTATGATATTTTCTGTCCTCAAACAACGATATAGCTTACAGTCGTAATTTAATACAGTTTACATTGTCAGTCAAAGTAATACTACAGTAAACACAAATGACATGACGTGTTTGTACATCTAGAGCATATAGACATGCAAGCTTGAAGCCGGTGCTGAGAATCGCTAGAAATAGTTTTAACCACATATAGTTGCAATTGTTTTACTGTAGGTAATACGGTGTATTCTATAATCCTTATCGATGTCGAATTTTATTACACTAGGATGGTCCCATATAAATTTAGTTAAAATTTGTTGTTTGGTGCAGTGGTTAGAAACACTCGCGGGTTCGAATCCCGCTACCTGTGATCCCGAGGATGTTTTTCATTTATATATGTATTTATTTATAAAAAAAAGTAGGTATTTGTGTCGTTAATCAACCATCTGGTATCCAAAAAGTGGACCTAGATGTGTGTGTGTGTGTATGTGCAAAGATATACAGAGTTTGTACTGTCAATGTTTACGATTCGGAGGTCGCGGGTTCGATCCATAGCGGGGTACATGATTAAATACTCGGTTTCGGTTGGTGGTAGGGCATTTTAAATGTCCGCCTGGCTAGCTACCACCATCTTATCTAAATCTGCCGCCAAGCAGCATTGTTGTGTTCCGGTTGTCAGAGATAAGATAGCCAGTTCCCAAATGTGTTGGGGTTTCCGGGTCAGTACGCTTCCACTTTCGACCTCATCTTCACTTAACATCAGGTGTGATTGAGGTCAAGTACGAACCCGTTGTGCATAAAAAAAAAGGTTATTTGACAGTTTGCGGCGGTTAAATTGAATTTGAAAGTCTCAAAAAAAAGTCGATTTACCCCTGTACGCCTTTATAATAAGGTCTGTTATGATATCCAAAACTTCCTCCAAAATAAATCACCATATCAGCCACGTGATGTCGACATAGGGGCTAGGGCTCTCCCGTAGCGCTCCCTCGGAAGCGGCCTCATCGTACGCCTTTCGCACAAAATAAGACTAATTATCTATCTCATCCACCACCATCACCTTACTTCCTCATTGTTAATAAACAGTCTCCTACCATTAAGATACAACGGTATAGTAGATTATTTGTCAGACTATTTGCTCAACTTCTTAGCCATCTGTCAACATTTTCAAGCCGCCCCGTCGGTCATCAACTTGGCTTTACGACTGCGTTCAATTCAAACCAACAAGGAATGACAGTTTAATGTGCCCTTTGAAGCACGAGAACCCTGGCACTAGTGGTCACGCACGTAAGGACTGACCTTTCCAACGTTGCTTGCTTTCGTAACATGACATACAGAACACTTGAGTATTGTTGTTTATTTTTCTTAAATGTATAAAGTGACTATTTGGTCCGCTCCGGTAAGCTCTGCATGAAGCTGAGTCGTTTCCCTTTCGTTGCTGTGACACTTCATCGAGTATTCTATTACATGTAACTAGTCTAGCTTCTAACTAATATTATAAATGCGAATGTTTGTCTATTTGTTTGTATGTTTCTTGCTCAATCACGACTAAATGGATGAAGGGGTTTGGATGAAATTCGATGTATATGTTCCCCTAGATTGAGACGTAGGATATTTTTTATCCCGATAATTGAGTAGGTAGTTCCCGCGGGATAAACAAATTAAACATAATGACAAATTAACGACGGATTTATAATAATGACTATCGTAATACGTGGTCTGCTATGAAAAGGGCGGCGCTGCTATCGCTGGAAACGGCGCGGCACGTTAACAGAATTATTGATAGGTCTGCACAATGAATATGGTCACTCATATTGCTTCCAACCGTCACTTCAAGAAGCGTGAGTGATTACTTATTAACATCGATGCTTGGAAGGATCCGGTGAGTCTTTATTTACTAAGCTGTTGATCATGGAATTTGAGTAGGAGGGAGTGTAGACTAGACTGGATTAATCCCACTGAAGCATACCTCACATTAGCTATACTCCCATTTGCTAGAGGGGGGAACTTTCTTGATTTTTCTTACTTTTTCAACCTTAACTTCCTTATTTATTCTGGGGTCCAAGGTTGCAATAGAGTCACGTAGGGCACTATCTTCAGGGTCTATCTTCAATAGCGTGCAGAGTTGATACCCTGGTATAAACAGTGGTCTGTTGGTCCTGGTTTACAGGAGTTGGATGAGTGCAGAAATGGGACATGATAGCATGCGAGGGGCAAGTAGGATGGCATGAGGGGCATGCTCTACGTTTACCCCTCTGAGATTCCATGGTCTCAGACGACACTATGTATCGCCTGAGTACTCCGAGACGGGCCGGCATCAGGTCCCAGTCACTAGCAACGCCCACGTTTTACCGACATATTTAACAAGTCGCTTTTTGTATATATAAGTCGAAGTGGCAAATAAACAGTTGCTTTCTTTTTATATACGAGTGTGTATCTATCTTCAAACTTGCCTACACCCTTTTTTGGATTTACAACTTATTACACACAGAAGTTATTACAAGTTCCCTAAGGAGTGGTGAGTATATTACTTTGAAATCTAATCAGGCAACCACGATAAGGATTGACACAAGTCTAATTAAAAAATTCCCTCGAAAAATCTCCAATTAGCCATCAAGAACTCCACTTACGGAGAAAATTTTATTTCTGTTGCGAAAAATTGAAAATTTTTCCATCTTTTTACGACACTTTGGGTAACTTAGTTGCGAGTTTGCCCCGCCTGTTTCATTAGGGTGTGATTAGGGTGACCATAACAGTAGTATCAGATGAACACGAATCACCCGGAGTTCCCACTGATAGTATTTAGGCAAGTTTGCCTTTGTTTTATGATGAAACGATTAGAATCGCTTTTGTAAAGTTTCACGGAAAAAAAACCAGACTTTAGTTTTCGTCAAAAAACCTTTCTTGGTAGGCTCCAGATTTCGCGGGCACTTTAAGAGCCGTCATCCATGATATATGGCTACTGTTAGAAATTAACAATATTGAAAAATTTTATGTTAAGATTCATATTTGTTTTTAGATATTTACTAATCTCCTGATTTATAGATTATACACATATGTATATAGTATAGTACCCATATGTATATAACTTGGAAATTAACATCCGTTGAATCCCATACTTGATGTGTAGTCACTCTACTCATGACTAACTAATTAATTTTTTTAAGTTCAAATTAAGCCTGCGCCGAATGATGGCCATTCGTGCGAAAATTTGCGAATTTATGCGCAGTTTTATTACCACGGGTTGTTTTAATCACTTTTCTTTGAGTCTCGAATGAATTTTGGGGATTCAAAGGCGATATAAAATTTTAATTACCGATGTCGACCAATCAGAGTGTAGCCTCAGTGCAAAGCGGTTGTTACTCATATTGTTCCATCCAATTTATTATTATTTTTAACTCTTGTCGAACAGCCAATGCAGTCTCGGGGCGTCAGTCTTTCCTACAACCTTGTGATCTTCAAGAGTAACTTGAATAGGCATCTACCGAAATCGCGTGCTTCATCTTCATTAGGTTTCCACTTCCATTTTTTTTTTTTTTTTATGCACGACGGGTTCGTTCTTGACCATACCATCAATTCCACAAAAAAAACTTTAGAAATTAGTGAGTTTTTTTTATGAACAACATATTTGCATGTCTGGAAAAGACTAAGTGTGAGAAGTGAGACTAGTATGTACTATTTCATATTTCCACCAATATAATGTACCCACATTTAAAGCAAATAAAGATATTTTATACTATTTTTTTTTATGCACAACGGGTTAGCACTTGACCTCAATCACACCTGATGTTAAGTGAAGATGAGGCCGAAGGTGGAAGCGTACTGACCCGGAAACCCAAATATTTGGAGAACTGGCTATCTTATCTCTGACAACCGGACCACAATAATGCTATTAACATTGCTGTTTGGCGGGACATTTAGATAAAATGGTGGTAATTAGCCACACGGACATTTAAAATGCCCTACCACCAACCAATCCGAGTACGAAACATGTGCGCTGGGGATAGAACCCGCGACCTCCGATTCGTAAACCCAATGTTGTTTACATTGAGCCACGGTGGCGGTTAGAAATTATATTCAAATATCACTTGTTTGTACTCCTATCACAATGTTGGAACAACCTGCCGCCTCCTCTCTGACAAGGTCAATTGGCACATTTAAACAAAAATTAAAGTTGTTTTTATGAAATTTCCAAATTAATTTGCCCGTGGGTGGCCGGTCCATCATATCTGCGATCACGTGGAGTGGATATTATCTTATCATACTGCTTTACTGTACTCGTTAATATCATTAATACCATTTATTTTCCTCACACACATAAATATAAATAAAAGCTGTATATAAGTGTAACAAGACATTAAAGAAGGCTCGTACTAATAAAACTATCCCAACACTGAGAAAAACTTATAGACTGTTACTTGAGATTATTCTATTTCTTCCGTCTAATCTGAATTTGAACAGTATCAAATATATAATATATTATTGAGAGTGAGACTCGATCTCAATCCTGAGACTGCCCCGTCAATACGTACCTTAGTTTACAAAAAAAAAAAATTTGTTCGTATATTTATGTTATTCTTTCCTGCTTCATAATATTATAAACTACCAGATACCATATGCTACAGAATATATATTAAATACTGATTAAATTTTATCTATATGGAACTGTTATGTTTAGTTTTTTTTTTTTTTTTTTTTTTTTTGTTTTTTATTGAAGAGGTGGGCAAACGAGCAAGAGGCGCACCTGATGGTAAGTGTCACCGCTGCCCATAACCATCTACGGAAACGGAAGATCCGCAGTGGCGTTGCCGGCCTTTTGTATATTATGTATTTGCATAACTAGTACAACTGTCCGACAACCATTTTTGACATCACACTGCACTTGGTTGGTTGGTGGTGGTAGGGCATTTTAAATGTCCGCCTGGCGCTACCACCATAGCATACCGCCAAGCAGCAATGTTAATAACTTTGTTGTGTTCCGGTTGTTAGAGATAAGATAGCCAGTCCCCCAAATGTGTTGGGGTTTCCGGGTCAGTACGCTTCCACCTTCGACCTCATCTTCACTTAACATCTGGTGTGATTGAGGTCAAGTAACAACCCGTTATGCATAAACAAAAACAAAAAAACTCACCACATTTGAAAATCTCCCTGTTTTCTGTATACCTATTGTTTTTTTATTAATATAGTAATTTTCTTATTTTTATTAACATTGTTGCTGTTACAGTGTGGTGTCAAATAAATTATATGTCTACGTATACTTCAGCAGTCCACTGTTGGGCATTGCATTATCTTCTGTCATGGCACAATTTTCATTGCATTCTATGGAAGGATTGGCCTTAATCGCCACGATGTGCAGGTGGGTCGGAGATCGCAAGATTTTTTGGGTGTCCGCCAATGACGTAGCTACCTATCACTGGTCTATGACGTTGTTTATGTCCCTATGAAGTTCCACTGGGAGAGAATCAGTGTAATGAAGTAACACAGTTTCGATGAAAAATTTCCACTATTTCGGTGTACATGGAACGGTATTTAGTAAGTATTAGGTCCTTACATATGAAATTGGCGTTTTGTATGAAGAATTTCATTAAGAATGTTTTCTCCATACAAACATTTTTGATTTTTTTTGGGAACGGCAAATCCAAATATGGCTAAACTTTGTGTGTATTATCGGATAACATTAAGTTAAGTATTGGCAGCGTTAATTTTTAAAAGTAACGGGTTTATAGAAGTTTCAGCGAATCTAAGAAATGATTATGGGAAGAGCTCTGTTCAAATTTTTTTATTATGTGATTTAGCCCATAAATTAAAAAATATTTCATGTGAAACCTTGAAATAATATTCCATTTTCCAAATAAAAAACAAATTTGGATATAGCTTTGAAAATCACAGGAATTGGTACATATGATTAACGAAGAAAGAAAACTCCAATTTCATAGGTAAAGACTCAATATTTGTTGTGGGGAAATGCCGCGGACATAAATTGTATCTTTGTTCTGCAGAAACGAGCGGTTCGCACGATTTACAAACTGGACCCCAGAGTATCTCTTAGGAATAAATAAATATATATATATATATTAACATTATCATCGCAATATGTTTACGAAAACTTAATGTATGTAAGAAAAAATCTAGAATTGTTTAAGAAAAATAGTGACTTACTTAATGTTAATACCAGATATAAAAATAAAATTGCTGTTCATGTCAGTCGTTTACACAAAGTCACTAAGTCATTTATACGCTTTTATAATAAGGTTCCAGTGAACATTCCAAATTTACCTTTAAATAAATTCAAAACAATCTTAAAACATACATTATTTACCAAAGGCTATTATAAAATTTCTGACTATCTGGCTAATAAGCAAGCATGGACATTGACCGCATCGGCGATATTCAGTCTAATTATACAATATAATATAACTGTAACCTAAATTTATTTAAAAGAGCAACCCTTGAGTTTCTTGCTCGTACTTCTATGGAGAATCAGCCTTGTGAATGAGCAATAATGTCAAAAACTTTAATAATAAGATAAAAAATATGACGTGAAAGAAAATTTCCTGAATCCTACAACCTTGGGATCTTCATCTCTTCACTCTAATAGGCATTTACGTCATCCCCGACCAGATCGTCACTTTCCATCAGGTGAGATTGTGGTCAAACGGGAATCCAGTCAATCTTAAAAAGAAAAAAAACATATTGATCCTACGAAATAAATATTTGATTTGATTTTGATTTGTATCATCAACAAATTTATTGTAATCTACTATTCCCTAAATCCGCCTTCGATAATAAAATGATCGAAGTAATATATAGCACACAGTTTTGCACAAAAACTACGGAAACCAGGCAACAGCTCCGTCAAATTGAGTGCATAGTTGAAACCATAGCGATAGGCGGCTCAAATGGTATTAAAACCTCGTACACAATTCACAAGGTTTTTTCCACGCGATAACCCTTTATCCGTTGATGCACTTTAGAAACTGGGTTTGCGATTTTTGAGTGGTTTACTTTTGAATGCGCTCGAATAGCGACACTTTCGCATTTCGAAAGTTTGCAGTTTTTAGAGTGACACAATTCGATTACGAATTATCGTTTGACAGTTACAGCGGCTCGCGGTTGGTTAGTGTATTGAATAACGTTCCATTTTATCTCTAAAACCTACCGCTTTTTGACTTTATTCCTAAGTTTTTGTATATAATATTATTTGACTTTTCGATGAAATTGGCATCACAACTGTTGAACAAATAGAAATCCAATTGCGATTTGGAGTAAGTCTAGAAATAGCACCCCTGGTATTACATAAACAATTTTTTCTTTTTGACCGATACTTATTTTTAAAGCCTAAATTATAATTATAGCATTAACTTGTCATCACTGCAGCACCGCCTTATTTTTTTTTCAGGGAATATCCTTCTCCGCTACGCGGACGCTAGGTACTCGAAATGTGAACATTTTGACTGACATGCAAATACACAAGCCCTATTCTTGTGTCCAGTAGAGAGTGGTGGGATGGTGACTCTAAGGAATCAAGTCAAAACCAAATGTTTATTTATCCAAAAGGTAAATTACAACAAATAAATCAGAATAAATTACTTCAATACAAAATATAACAACAATAACCTGAAATAGAATAATCCATTGTTACGGCGATAAGGACTTCTTTTCTTACATTTATCTTAAAATAATATCAAGGACTCGTTGGCCATGTTTTGAAAGAATTATTGTGTAGGCTTTTATTTTTATATGACCGATTTTCCTAGGAAGACGCAATTAGATGACTGAGATAGACATAATTGTTCATTAGTGATCTCAAAACTCTTATACAAACGCGATCTTTTTGTGTGGTAGTCGTCGGCTTAAAACGACGCGTTAGTTTAGTTCCATATTGGTAACATTATGCCGCTGGGTATAAAAGTACACAATAGACGTACAAAGTAAGCAGCAGACAGGTTTGCACCGGCGCAGCGCACGGGACCGGATTCATAATCAGTTCCCGGATTTCACCCAATTTCACTTCGCACTTAATTCGTTCTGGGAGTTAGTTTCGTACGTACGTAATTAAGGAAACTTTTCGGATTAACAACCTTGTTTTTCCACTTGTAACAAACAATGCAAACTGACCCACCCTTCCTCTCTCTTAGTCCACCGAAATGAGGGGCGCAAGGTGGATTGTTATGATACGGGAGCTCTGCGTACAATGGTTAGTGTAGCAACATTTTTCGGCCACTTATTTAGTTTTAGTTTAGTGGTGTATTTTCGGAAACTCGCGCCCCTAGACAGTGAGATATTCGTTAATTTAGTTGTTGTAAATTTGTTTTGTTGGCAGCTTGTTTCGTTACAGAGGAGAGTCATTTCTCACGGTACACCAGTGTCGAGTTTGCGGTTCTAATCAATTAAAGCTTTAACAGAAGAAAATAAATGATGACTTCACTTGTGGAATTTATATTTGTAAATTTTACAAAATTGAAGTTTCCAAATGATGCGCTTCCAAGTAAAGCAGGTAATATTTACTTTGTTCTATAAAAATTTCGAATTAAAGTCTCAATTACAACAACGCATGAATACTTTCCAAGTAGAAGCACTTTGCAGTCTTTCCATCTACCAATGCCAATCTTACTCTCATACCTACACATTATTTCAATCAACCTCCACTCCTCACTTGACATACGTATGTATCAACTAACGGCAATTCCTTTGGGCTTACACCCCTGCTATACATAAACACAATAGGGTAGTATGTAAAATACACATTTGCAAACATAACTGTGCAGTCGTAAAAAATAAACACCTTTTCATATTGCTTTGGGCGCTTGTTGTCAATAATGTACCTACCTGATGTTAAGCGAAAATGATACTAGAGGAATACTTAACCTCAAAATACGGAGAGACTGGCTACAGCAAATAATCTCTTGTTTGCGACAGAATTAGATAACAAGACATTACAAGTAGCTAACTTGTATTGAGATGCATTTAATATGATGAAACCAAGGATATGAATTCCGCTGCCGATAATTGCTTGTATTAAAAAGACCCACCCTGAACCCTAACTTATTTTGCGAGTCTAGTCTCGAACAGCTGGATCAAAACACTCTATCGTCATGTTCAGCGCCAGACTTAGATAAGATGGTGATATCTAGCTTGGCTCGGTCGGAGCTTCGGTGGCTCAGCGGTTAAGACGCGGTCTCCCAATTTGTTTTTAAATGTAATTTAATTACTTATGTGCATTTATCCGACTGCTGTTGAACGGTGAAGGAAAATATCATGATCATTAATTCTAAGGCGTGTGAAGTCCCCAACCCGCGTAGGGCCAGCATGGTGGACTATGGCCTATACTCACTCATTATACGAGGGAAGGCCTATATCCCTGCAGTGGGATGTTTACGAGCTAATGATGATTTCTTTTTTTTTAATTTTCATGAGCTTGGCAGACTTAAAAATACTCTCATACCAACCACACCGAGCACTAAACATGTTCCCCGCTGCGATTCAAATCCGCAACCTTCAATTTGTAGAAAAAATTGGTCGCAACATCGGTTATAAAACTATTGACGAAAAAATCGGCCCGATTATCGGTCCTACAAGAAGTCGGTAGTGGGCGGGCATACTAAATAAGAGAGCCGCAAACTTCTTCTGAACGCATTGAGTTGTCAATAATTTATCCTGAGATTAAAGATGGCTGTAAAAAAGACAGTCATTAAACATGTACGCTAACCAGTCACACATCCCGAGAGGGAAGCCAGGATTGTCAGATGTAGATTAATGTGAGTCATGAGCCAATGTGCTGTTCACATGGTGAGCTGCAGTAAGTATACTTATTGTAAATTATCGAAGCCGACCTCCCCTGATTTATAGCGCTCTTCCAATTAATTGCAAGTTCAATATCATGACTGATAGATTCCTTCAGCATTACTTATTGGATCTCGTAAATCGGGTGCCTGGCATATAACAAGACTGTTACCACCTCCAGATGCCACCTACGTCCTTGACCGATCAAATGAGTCGTCCTCACCTCTTTCATGAACGAGTAATAGAAAGAAATGAAATTTTAATTTGTAGACTGTATTACATAACTGCAAAGTTAACTTTGTAAATGTGTACCTACCTACTAAGCTATGTAAAGAAGCGTGTTACTTTTGAAAATACAAAAGAAATTCAGCGGAATGCTCGCAGTAAATTGTGCTGCTCACGGGAGTTGTAGCGTTGGATACCGGCCGAGTAGGGTGACCACGCCTTACTTACGTGCCATACATTTTTCAGAATGGCAAACAAACAGGATTACCTAAATATAGCGTGCTTACATCTTTTGAAAATTGGTGCGGTTCTTGAAAAGTGGGTCTATCAATTAGGGTCCGCCTTCTTTTTGGAGAATACACGTATTAGTTAAAATATCTAAGTTGATATGTACCTCATAAAAGTCATAAATCATTCTTGTTTACATTTTTTTTAATAGGCTTAGGTAATGGTGGGTACTACTTTGACGTAAAGTAATTTGTGTTATTGTCCAGCCGTGGACTTGTCAATTTGGACTCGCTATATTAGATATAATAAAAATTTCATACAAATGATACTTGACAATCACAGCTAAACAACTTTTTCGCGGGCGTAAACTAATTTGATGTATAACTAATCATATGACATTAAAATCCAAAATTCTTACATATAGCTTTCTAGTTTAGAAGGTTATCTTTGTAGTTTCTTTTTTACTGAGTAAACGCTGACACCGCGATAGTGCAAATGGCTCTGCATTTGCAAATTCATCTGTAATTTCTCTTTCGCGCGCGATTAGTGACATTTGTGTTGGTTGAAAATAGTATCGCTGGTGGAAACATATTGTATAGCAATATATTTCCGCCAGTATTTGAAAATATTGTGATACAATTGTAAATATTGCGCTGTGAGATTGTCCACTGTCTAAAAATGACTCGCCAGACAAACAGATCCCATAATATCCGATAACATTCATATATAACACAACCCTTACCCCAAATGAGTGGTCAGAGATCAATGCTTAATGCTTCAAATAATCAGTGTGCGAAGTGTGAGTTTTGTCTCGTTTTTAACTTTACCATCGCGTTCGCGTTTACGAAAAAAGTCCCTATGAAAAAAATCGTTTTGCAAACTATCCGCTAGAGGCGGTGCACATTTCTCCATACAAATCGTCACGTAAATGTGAACGCGGTAGTAAAGTTAAGTCGAAACAAAAGTCACACTCCGCCCTCAGTACTCACTCCCTTTCTACCATATCGTCTTGCACTATCCATTCATCTAATCACTCCGCCCTCAGAAATGCTGACGTGACGAAATTTTTTGGTGGAAAGACATCCACGGGGAGAGACGGGTCTTTAAGTGCCGAAACCGCACAGCACCTTGACATATATCTAATCATTGCAATATGGGGTAATAAAAACATTGTCCAATTAACATCTCAATCATTGTCTCTTCACCTCTAAGAATTTACACTTGTACTCTTATCTAGCATTCGCACACACACATACAGGCATCTAGTGCTGTTCGCGGACTATGTCTACTAAAGGCAGGCCATAGTGCGCCTACACTACCGCAGTATCACAACTTGGTGTCAGACATGCTATAACCGCACAATGTTTCATTGGATTTCCATCTAGTAGCAACCAGAAATATTTTATTGTATAAAATTATAAATATATCATTCATCTTTGTAATAACTATTTAAGTATTTAAAAATCAGTAAAATCCGACAACATATTTTGTATTTTGCGGACGCCATGTTGGATTTTTATAAATAAAATGTATCTTATGACACTTCAGGTATCAAGGCGAATCTTACTGCACATCGAGGGTCAAGCCGTTTATGGTACAGGCTAAAGGACCGGACAATACTTACATACGCTCGAATAATGTCACCCTCCTTTCTTCGTCGGGTAAAAATCAAAAATTATTTCATGTAAGTACTTACACTTTTCCGTAGTACCTGCCTTGATTTTAGTATATTATTGTAGAGTCGATGTCTTTTTTAGTACGAGTTCTATCCTAATCTAGAATATTGCTAACACTAATATTCGAAAGCAATTGTTACAAACTTCATTTTTTACATTTTTTTACACAATTACATTATTTGTCGTGGATAACGGAGTTGGTTACACAATTACCTCCATTGTCTACATATAAGATTATAAAACATAACTGTATTGTGTAGCTGTTTATTTATTCTGAATAAAATAAAGATAAAATTCACTGAATGTCAATATTATAAACAATTACTTTGTCTGATGAATGTAATGCATGCCCTTTCCTACTGCTGGTGTATTTGTCCTATAACTAGGTACTTATTCTCTTATTAGTATACCAGCGGCGAAGTGATTTCCCGCGTGGTAAGCTCTTTGAGCAGTTAACGATTTTATCACCTTACATTTTTGGGTTACGATTTGTTTACATACTGCTGCACATTATGTATACATTGCTTTGATGGTAGTTATTATAAAAGAAAGTGGCCGTTTTTATTTATAATTTACAATTCTCGAAAATAACCGCAATTATCTATTTATGTAGGTATTATTTATAATTAGCATTTGAAACAGACAATGCTATACCTACGTGTGGCCACAGTCTGTGTGCGAAGTGTGAGTTTTGTCTCGTTTTTAACTTTACCATCGCGTTCGTGTTTACAGAAAAAATCCCTATGAAAAAAATCGATTTGCAAACTATCCGCTAGAGGCGCTGCACATTGCTCCATATAAATCGTCATGTAAACGTGAACGCCTTCATTTATTAATTATTTAGATTTATTTAGAACATTTATTTACATGCCAGTTCGATGTAAGGCAAGTAGCTAGGCAAATAGTTTGTAGTTAGCAAACGAGGCATACAAGTTGATACTGTCAACAATGGCGAATTTATGTTTCTAAACATGTAGGAAAGAAAAAAAATAAAAAGTTTTTAGTTTCATGGTATAAAATAATCGTATGGGGGAGCGGGATGCTTTAGATTTGTAACCAACATAGTGCATAAGCGAGTATAATATTCGGTCAATATTAGAGCATGCGGGTAACTACTTAGTTTGAGAAAAATATTTCACTGGCAAGCTAACGAAATTTAATGAAAAAAATATAATATTTATCTATAATACACACCTTCCCAAGTTGCACTCCATACACATAATGCCCGTTTAATATGTATATGAAAATGCCTCTCTTTCTTAGAACACTGGAACTACAATGGAATCTAATATAAGTAGATATAACAAATAAACTGCACACATTATTGGTTTCTAATTATTTATTTTATTACAAATAAATAAGCTAAAATACAAATAAACTTCACAATCTTCAAATCATTTGGAAAAGAAACGTAATAAAGTTCTATATAAAAGTCTATTTTCTTTGGCCAACTTATTGTAGGAATATTTTTTAAACCAATCGATTTAAACCAAACAAATATGAGTAGAAAAACTTAATGAGTCCTAATAATTATTGTACAGACACAATCAAATTGATATTAGCAGCCAATATGATCAAATATAAGCATTAAAAGAAAATTATTTGCATAAAACGTTCAATATTCAAAATGAGTTTGGTTATTGAAATAATGTACCTGTACTTTTTAAATTACATAAATAAAGTATGAATATGTAATTTAACCGTGGATGAATGCAATATTGTTCATACAAAAAATAATCTAAACAATATTATAACATGCCGGTCTCAGTTGAGATCACCTATTTGCTCCGTTTGGCGTAGAAACGCTTGGGCCGTGGGGACAGGGTGCTCACACCTTTTCAGAGAGTTATCTGAGCATCTGATTGATGCATCCCACGATCGGAAGGCTGGCCAATTCTTTAGTCAAAGAATCAGCCTTGCTATACAGCGAGGCAACGCGGCCAGCCTTCTGGGTACCATTCCACCAACCACGGACTTGTGGCTACTTTATTATTTGTGATTTTTTTTTCAAATAAATTGTATAAATATTACCTTAGAGACTAAATAGACTCGTCTTCAAGTTCACATACATTTTTGCCACCTCGGCTGCTAATATACATTTGACGATGGCTGCGCTTATTAAATATTTACATAGCCTAATATCAAAGATAGTTATGGCACTGTTATATCGTTATTATACTGTTACAAATACATTTATTTTTGAAGCCTCAATTCGCTTTTTATGTTATCAAACGCAGGTTTAGGGCACATTAGTCGAAAGGAAGTGTTTAATAATATGTTCTAGAGAAGCACAAAGTGAATACGGATAAAACACTTGAGAACCGTCACTTACCTAATGATCTTTTACTAATACAACTGTGATTTAGTTTCATCTGATGTGCCGATTAAAAAACGGTTTATTTTTAATGGAAATAGGTTGAACAGTTTCTAAATATTAATTAACTTTTAACTTTGCTGTATTTAACTATGGTACTGTACTAATTCAATATTTCGGAGTCGAAGCAACAGCTTCTAACGCGTGCCTCGAGTCACAAAATAGGGCAAGCTCGACAATGTTATTGCGGTTTTTACACAGCTAGTGAAAATTTGTGACCAAGTACGACGTTTTAGTTTGACAAGTGCGAATGTTTAAATCAAAGATATCCTGTTTACATAATTATTGAGTATTTAGTAAGGCAAGCCGAGCCTTTGGGCTTATATGAACGTACCGCCACTGTTATATGAATATTTATCTATTTTCCTATGTATCGATGAAGTAATGGGCTATTTATATTACATATCTAATATCAGTTTTCCAAATGTTTCCGTTTTTACGAGAGTGTACAGTTACCATTTTATTTAATTTTTGTACAAGTATATGAAGATAGTACCTCAAGTGTTTCATCACCTTCTTGGTGTGGACACAGACCTCAAGTATTGCCGTGTAGTCTCACAGAACAGCAAATATCTAAACAATGTGAATTTATTACAGAAATATAATTACACTTTCGTACTTATTTTGATATTAACCGGGTGTAACAAATAATAAAGTATAAGTAAATAAATTAATAATAATATTATGTAGGTACCGATTTAGGTGCTTGAAAATGTCAGTGCTCTATGCCAACTTGTCTCTGGTTTGTTCTGTACTGTGTCATGTAAATGTTACATCGATAGAACGATAACGGCAAGGTTCTGATGATAATACATAACATTTAAGTAGATATACGTTATACACAGACATATATTGGACTAGATAACGCAGTAAGTGCGTCAAGTCGTATGAAACCTTGCGTGCCACATTTTAGTACCTTTAGGTCACGATATCAATGCAAGCCAATTCAAAGCTGCCGCCGTCGCTGTGCCAGATGCCTTCTTCCCGCAAGCACGAGTACGTCGTTCGTCGTCGTTAACTACCAAGGGCACGAAAAAGGGCACGCAAATAACTAGTACAATAATACCGGGTGAGTTTTTTATTGTAAGGAAAAAATAGGGCATATTAGATAAGTGAAATAGAGGTTATTGGCATAGGTATTTTATTAATTAATTTATATTTTCTTTCTAAACCATCATCGACGCACGCGCCGGCCGGGGATTGATATACGACTGGTAGTATTCGTAGGGTTCCTATTACATTTACAGGGAAATTTATTAAGGAAGAAGAAAATATGTCCCTCAACTTTTTTAATTAATTTACTTAATTTAATTTAACACAACACTTAATTCGATTATGGTTTTGAATAAAAATTAAACTACCTATGCTGTAATATGAGAGGGCGGCAAACGAGCATGCGGGTCACCTGATGGAAAGCGAACCTAACTTTTTATTTTTTATTTCAATTACCTAATATGCCCTATTTTTTCCTCACGGTAAAAAACGCACCAGTATATGTCCGTAGCATTATATAAAAATCAAGATGCCTAAACTAAGTACACATTTTATGCTAAGGACCAGAAATGCAGAAATTAAATGCAATTTGTAAGTATAAATACAATTTTAGGAAATTCAATATATTATGACAATACTTAGTAGATAGGTAGTACTGGTAAACATTAAAAAAAATCATAACGATCTCTGTCGACTTACTGTATGTAATATCTTCGCTAAAACTTGCAAAGACATTGTAATTTAGTTGGAAAATGCAACTATTAATACCTACAAATACACTAGTACGCATAGTCGACAACGCAACGTTGGACTTTGAACCAACTCAAATTTTATTGTATACATACACCAGCATATAAAGTATGCAATCAGGACCACTAGTAACCAGAGCGGTGCTCAGTAACTTGACAACTATGGCGCCATCTACTGCACACACAAGTAAAGAATAAATGAAATATTAGCGGTTGTAGTATAATACTCCATCGATAGATGGCGCCAAGCAATTACTAACACGCGTTATGATGTGTTTCTAGTACATTTAATAAACTAGGCCCAATGATTGTCTTTTGATATAGTTCGAATTACCTCACTAACTAGTATCGGGATTTGCGCGGATTAGGTACACGCTAAGGGGTACTCATCTGGGGTCTACTAGTGGTCATGGAGGGTAATGTGCGCCTGGATGAGTGGTCGAAGTACTCTTTGCCACATTTTACATACTTATTATATATAAATAATATTTTTCTTTTGAACAGACTTCATTGAAGTCAGCAATATATATATATATATGCTGCCTCACTACTTAATTTTATACTTGAATGGCAGTTATGGCGATTTTTAAACTATAGTAACTTAATAATTTAATAAGGCACTTAAATCTCGAGTGTAGGCTCGAAACGTAACACTCTGACCTTAGAGGCCCCTGTCTCAACAAACGACCAACATTGTCGTTTTTTATTCATATAGAACATCCAATCATTTTTAGAATATTAATTAATTGATCGTGTTTTCCGCAAATAAATAGGACGTCTTCTTTCTGGCTCAATCATGTAAAAGTAATTTTCATTTTCACGTGTGTCTTGCCCTTCTTACACAACTCGAGCATTCACCAGACTAAGAGAGAGAGAGAGACAAGATAAGCCCTAATAAGTCTGTCTGATCAATCACTGATCAGTGCAGGTCGACCCATGTAGAAAACGGATATAGTTAAATATAAATTCAACAGCAAGTTTATCAGGGCAATCACCTTGGTTTTCCATTTCGAAAAGATTCTATCAATTTTCTTCATGTGGGCCTACCACGGCACTAATATTGAAGGTATTGATATGATGACGCATTAACTGCAGGGCTGAGGGGGTGCATTGTTTAAGCAAGCACCCTAATTAAGACCACCAGCTTCTCGCACAAGTACAACACACACGTCTTGTTATGACTGAATAATGCCAACTTCAAACAGAGGTGGAGTCAATATCAGCATAGTCATCTTTTTAAGATAGACTGGAGACGCTTTGATCTAGCAAAGGACTTTAGGGAAGAAGATGAAGAACCGGATATCCTGGAAGAATTTGTTGTAACCCTAAACTCCTCAACGGGGATGTGGGAAGATCACAATAGCGTTAAGCACTCTATTAATATGATTAAGAATACCTTCAATAACTTATGGCTCATTTACAGTAGTCGAGGATTCGATGGATATACATCATGCGAGCCCCTACATGCGGGTTAAGAAATAATGGGTGCGATTGATGGTTTTGAAACGATTATTCCATATACGGACTGTATTGGCTCATGTCAAACTTATCAATTCCTTCAAACAACTGACTGTGAAACAATTTATTTGCACAGTCGAGAGTATTGTGTGCAGTTTGCTATCTGGAACAACTAGTATATTTATTTTACTTGTTTGATTGTTACTATGCTATCAGCAACCGTTTTAGTTAGCAACAACACAGAACTGTCAATATTTGTTAATATTCTTTAGTACCACGCTTGTCCCGTAGCGGTGGTGGCGTGACTGCCGATTATTGCAAGATTGGTTGTGACAGTTGCTATTAAATAATGTAACACGAATTTGAATGTTTGACAGCAATTATTGTACAATTCACGCACTGGTTCTGCAAGTAACGTAATAAGCCTGCGGTTGCCATATGCGGGCTTCATTGATTGGTAAGTTTAAGAAAAGATTATGTGTGTGCTTTAATAAATTAATAATGTTGTGGTGTCAGTGCAACTAATCTGATCCGGCGATGGAAGCGCTGTAACGCAAACAACACAACAAGTCATTTCCATAGCGTTTCCACAACCCATAGATTCAGGGGCATCTGTCAACATAATATCAGGGCAGAAGAGATGCTCACTTCGTAACTTTTATTGACAATTGGCAACTGTTATTGGTATATAATAACCTTGGCAGAGCCAATGGATTACTCCGCCTCCGATATCTATTTGACAGAATTAATTCTAAAAAGTAAATCAGGTGTACATAGGCTGTGTGCTCGGTGTGTATACGTTAGGCCGTGGTTTTGTTTCACCACTGGGGGACTTTGTCTATCTGCAATATCTTAATGTCAGTCAAACATATCGTGATAACGACAGATTAACGTCATAACAATTCTCTATCACGCCCTATCGCTAGAAATGCCAGATCATTTCAAATGATTCAGTTTTGTAATGTTATACCCTTCAAATATCAATCCCGATGAGTTTCGAATATAAACAATAAACTTCTGAGTCAGATTGCGGTACGGCAGAGCGAGACGCCGCGTTATTTAAAATTGGATATTGTAGGAATGCTTTTCTTTTTTTAGTTTTCTTCGCCGAGTCGTTTCGAGCCCTCCCACTCATTTCTCCGTCAGCCTCTACCTCAAGTTAGCTGCCTGCTTGGCCCTTCGGTGGGTTCTAGAACTAGCTTCTTGTAGCAACCGCTGGGGAGTTGGTTAAGTATATCCTTAACATTATCCACCTCTGTGCGAAGGTGGTCATGTTCGTCGTGATACTGTTTTATCCATCTGTGGAACAACATTGATAATAAACTTTAATCGCTTCCCAGAAAATATTTGATTAAAGATATCAGGTTAGTAATATAGTATAGAACATGTCTACCACATCCCATTCTATATTTAATGATTTTGGGTAAGGCACAGCCTTATCTTCACCTAAAAGAAGTAAGTGTGATTCAGTTCAATTTTAAGTGTAAAATATGTCCGTTTTGAATTCTCAAAACTAAATAATAAAATATATACTAAGAATCAAGGAAAAAAAAACAGAAATAGCCCACCAGCCTAATTTCATTGGTAATGCTGAGTAATGAACTTCGTTGACATCTCCTTTACAATAAGGTCCAATGTGACAACTGAAGCCCAACTACAGTTCAAATTTAACAGTTGACGTTGAAAACCGTTTTACCATGGAAATTAAGTAGATTTAATCGAAAAAAAGTTTATCATCAAACCACTTAGCTGCCAAGTTCCTGAGTGAGGTTCAATCGGGCTGAGATTAGTTCATATCAGCAATTAAATCAGTAAACCAAACCAAGAGTTACCAAAACAGAACAATGTACTGATTACTAACCTCTGGTGGTTATTTTTTGCTTCACTTAGCGATTTGATTTTTCCATCCAAATCTACAACCTTGAGAGCGTTGTCAGCGTCATCCAAACTATTTTCTGTAACCAAAATAATTAGGTAACACAAATATGAATCATTTAAATGTAGGTTCCGTGTTGGCAACAATCAAGAATGTCTAATACTTACGGAGTCTATCAAGAGCATCATCATCCAGAGTTGGAAGATTTTGCAATTCGTCCATGATGACTTTCAAATCTTCCAGCCCTTTTGACACTTGCTTCTCAGCCTCTCTTGCATCTGTATTTGCCTGTCCAACCTTCATTTTGGCATCTCGAGTCAGCTGCATATTCTCAGCAGCTTGTTTTTCCAAATCCTCAATTTGATTACCGGTGCCTTCAACGCGGGCTAAAATTTGAATAAAAATTAGTTTCATTTCGTTAGTTCTAAAATAAAACTTCCCTAAACAATAGTAATGTCTACTAACTGGATAATTTGTCAGCTTCGTCTCTTAATTTGACAGCTTCGGCTCTAGACGTCGACGATTTCTTTCTAATTTCATGAGCTGCCTGCGGGAGAATTGTAATATATTATATTAATAAAAAGGACCTCTTGAAACATGTCTGTTATCTATAAACACCATGATAATTTCAGCACGGCGGCGATTTGTATTAACTAATTGTTCAAAGTAAATATCATGAGGTACCTCAGAGGCTTTATCAGCATACTCCTTCTGTGCCTTCCAAGCAAGATCTCTCGCTTCCTTCGCCCTGTCACTGGCAATGTTTAAATCTTCCACTATGTTATTAATGTTTCTATTCGCTTCTTCCACTTTCGCCTGGATTCCAGGCACGTCAAACGCCGCCTGCTGCGCTAGTTGGCGAGACTTAGTGACTTGATCGCTGAATTCTGAATATTAGATACATTATTATTGTTATTAAGAGCCCATAGTGTCCCACTGCTGAGCAAAGGCATTCTTCATCTGTTTCCAGTCGTTTTTGTTCTTGGCGAGCACAAACCATCCCTTATTAAAACTGTCAAGCTCGTCTCTTCACCGTTTTCGCGGTCTGCCACGTTTGCGTCTGGCGGTTGTAGGAGTCCAAATAGTGGACGCATTTGCCCACAACTCGCACGGCATGCGGCCCACGTGACCCGCATTAGATACGTATACGATTTATTAATAATTTATTTTATTTCACATCAGAACAAAGACGCAAAGCTAATAAACAAAAGCTGATGGGGCATATGCGAGTTAGGTAGGTTAATATATAGAACATACACATCAACAGTCTTCTACCCTCCATCACGCTGGTGGGGCACAACCTCATCTCACTATGGCCCCGCGTGGTGGATGGGCCCAGTGTGGATTGGTAGATTTGTGTCAGCCTGGTTATGCTTTGTTTTTTCAAGCCTTACCTTTGAGCGTCTTGTAAATCTCATTGGCATCCTTCAGCGTGGCTTTCGTCAACTCAACATCATTCTTAGCCTGCGCTTGTAGCACATCTAATCTGGCTAATAGATCATTTAGTTCGTCTTGTCTATCGTGACCCTGATCAAGTAAGTCGCGACCACGCTTGATGCTATCGTCTAAGTTTCGCAATGTTTGTTCATTATCGGATATCAACTGATCCAGCTCCGCAGATCTGTCGTCAATCTGGTTGATTTAAAAAAAATGTGATATAATAAAATTTTAAATCATTCGTACAATCACTTTTGCGAATTATGTCATTTGAAGTTTTTATTTAAAGAATGTAATAATTAATTACCGTCTTATTTTTCTCAACAGAATCTAAATGTAACTGACTGAGATTAATGTCGGGTAGTAGAGTGGTGTTTACTTCAGCGTACAAGCCTAGCGCTTCATCATAAACAGTTTTTGCTCTTTTCAGAGCCTGTTCCGCAAGTTCTGTCATACTGGTTAACTTTCCGGATGCTGCGTTCAATTCGTTTGCTAGAAACTGCACTTCGTTGCTAAAATCAAATATTACAAATAATTTCTGATTAATATTTCTGACATTTAGGCCGCGTTTCTGTTTTAGGCGAACCATAATTATAATATAAATAAATAATAAGTGTAAAAATAAATTATCACAATATTCAGCAAAGTTTTATTTTACCTGATATTCGCTTGCTTATTAATACCATCTTTAGCAACTTTGTGCGCTGCAAGGGAAGTATTGAAAGCTTTCTCAGCAATATCCTTGATATTTCTCGCCTGGTTCTCCAACTTTTCGGCTAACAGACGAGATTCCTTGGCCAGAGTAGACATCTCCCCGGATTGTTTACCAAATTGATCAGATCTATTTCTCGCTTTTGCCAAAGCAGCAGCGCCTTCACCATCCAAGTACTCAAAAACACTCTGGAATCATAAACTAAACTTTTAGAGTCAAATTCACTAGACCAGACACAATTCATAACATGAGATTTATCATCATCTTCTTCCACTGGTCCCAACTTTTATTATTAGATATCAAAGTAACACAAATAAAATGTCTTGATATAGCATTATATGACCCTAGGTAACGTTGTTGTAGACATACAGTACACCTGAAGTTGACAGATGAGAATGAAATGGTAGAATATCTGAGGAATAACTTAAAAATATCTTAATAAAGAATACCGCAAATCATTTCATCTGTACATTTGTACCTTGACGACTAGTGTTTTAGTGATGTGATAAGATAAATGAACCTACATTTATTTCCTTTTGAGCCGCTTCAATAGTATCTTCGGCTTTGGACACATTTCCTTTACTTCTGTCTACCGCTTCGTTGCCCTCGTCGCTCTCATATTTGATCTTTAGCAGCATATTTCTGGAAAAACAAATAGCCGACTTTGTCAATATTGTATAACCTTTATTACGATACGCGATACAGTTCAAGTATGTAAGGACTGTTAATAAAAGACATTTACGTTTTTTGGTTCCTTCCTCTTTGTAAAATAACGAATTTGAGTGCAAGTTATATATATACGCTAGCCTCTAGTCAGACCATAAAATTTACTGGTTTTGTCAATTTAACTACCTAATTCAGAGGACAATAAATACAAAGAATTGGTCCCAAGCATAATTAAAAGCACAATACTCTGAGCCGAATTAAAAAAAAATGTGCGCCTTCCTCCAAGCCATGTTTATTTTAGTTACCTATTACAACAATTGCGAACTGCATTCGCGTGCTGAAACAAAAGTGAAACAGTTGGATAAGGTTCAACTATGATGAATGCAAACGTACCTAACATCAGCAAGTCTATCAGCCAATTCAGCCAGGTTATCAGTAATGCTGGCACCAGGTCCGTTACCGAGTTCCATCTGCGCATCATGGACCAACCGGTCTATCTCAGCTCTGACCCTTTGGAGCTCGTTGTCGAAGTCCGCGTTCTCCACTACCGTAGGTGCTTTAGAGATCTTTGCCAATATCTGCAAGTAAATGATTGTAAATAAGTTTGAGGATATTATTTGGTGTTGTTTTTTGCAGTGATTAAAGATTTGCTTGTTGAATTATAAAAAGCTGACTGAAGTTGGTGCCGCTGTCATGGACTGAACAACTGTAACGTTCATCATGATACCAGCTTACATTGGTACCTATTGCAAAATATATTCCTAAGAGCTTATTAAGATGTTGATCTATTTAAAAGAAAAATTAACTCCATGTGTCTTCTCTTCCTCGATTGGTTAACAAGTAAGTTAATACTTACATCATCTAACTCCTTCAATTCTCTTCTATGCTGGTTGACAGCATCCAGCACCAAATTATAGCACGGTGGGCAATCTTCGCAGCCTTGGCCGTCAGCCCGTCTCTTTTTGTTTTCCATACATCTGAACGGAATATATAAATGAATTCTCACAAGTATTACAATTGAATATAGAACTGTATAGTCAGCGGTTTAATCGCTTTTAATCTATACCTATTCACCAAACGACTTTAGTGTCCTTTCAGTTTTCGACAATATTTCTTTTATGAACTCTGGTTATTGCCGGAAAGCTTTACGTCACGTACGTTTCTTTAGCAGCTCTAACGTATTTCCTTCTTTTGGATTCTTATAATACACTAATTCTTTATTTATTTAGACTGGAATCCAATAGAGTCACGTAGGATATCATCTACCTCAATCAATATGAATCCATCAATAGGTGCCATGTCGAATAACATTGATTATAAGAGTTACAGTGGAAGTAGTGAGAAGGGGTGCTGTCGTCACTCAATATACTGATTGGGCTCCGTCCTTAGATATACCACACATACAATTGGTGGCGCTCGACTCGACCTGTCATTTTAGCGGTCTTTAACCACAGATTACCAATAAGTTACTAAAGTAACAGATACATCACTTCCCTGCAAAACGACAAATACCTACGCATTCTTTCTAGCTGTCAAGCGAACGCGAGGAAAAATGAACTTAACGGCTTTGACTCAACGGAGCGTTTCCAAGCGCACAACGCGCGATGACGTTTTGCCGATGCGAGAATACGTTAGGGTTGGTCCAATGAAATAAAACACGAAATTGTTTTATAAATGATTTAATTTTACAAAATGGTCAATTTGTTTTTTACCCTCCCTAAACTTTGCATTTGTAAATTTAATAACGACAAAAATTCGGAATCTGACAAAAAGTTTAATTAAATAATCATGTGGGAAGCATGGCCACAAAGAATTAAATTATATTGATTTTAATATATCATACAAATTGCTCCCAGGCCGGCCCATTAAGTTCGATGAAAAGTTTTTTGTAAAAATATACCGAAAAATAAACACTTACATTACACTCTTTTGGCAATGTGAAAAACGACAACGACGATACCGCACAACAATGTCGTGAATTCGACATTGTTAAAACGCTTGTGTATATTTTAATAGTATATTTCGTACGGCTTTTTCTTACCCCAGTAAACTAGTTCGATTCAGTATACAAAAAAAATGACGCTGAAAAATTCGAGATTCATTGTTTTGTCACTAGCCGCTAGGTTTTTAATAATGGGCGCCGCCGCGCGGCGCAAAGTGAGTGGCCAGTGTCATTGTGACAGCGCGCGCCGCGCCGGGTCTGTCTGCCGGGACGGCCCGGCGCGGCGCGGGCGCTAATAACTGGCTGGTATTATCTGTGGTATTACTGCCAATGGAGGACGCGGGCTTTTCTCGCTCTACGCTCTTTTCTTACGTACCGACCTGAGAGTCATTTTGAGTATGAAATTTTACTCAAGGTAGTAGAAATAATCACCCGCCAAAAAATTGGCAAAACAACCGACTTCGAAACTTCCTCCTTTTTTTTGTAGTCGGTTATGATCCGATGGTACCACCCTTGAGCTATACCCTTCTCATAAAAAAAGAATCATTAAAATCGGTTCATAATTGCCGGAGATACCTATCGCGTAACATACACACAAAAAAAAATACACCCGAATTGAGAACCTCCTTTCCAGAAGAGATTTTTTGGAACTCAGTTAAAAATTTATAAAGATCCAATAATACGCAGTAAGGTAGATAAGTACATGCCGCGCGGCGCGCTTGTGGCACCCCTGTGCTCAATTGTGTGTTCGAACGCACGGCTAGCCGGTAGGTACTTATCGCGCGACTTTGAGCGAGTGACGGAGGCCTGCTTTAACATAAGTATATTGTAACTTTCACACAGAATCAGACACAGACAGAGTGTCACTATATTGTCTGTAATGTCTATTATGTGTCATCAGTGTGTGGGGTGCTTTGGGATGCGGCAAATAAAACGTTAGGACACTGTTAACGAAATTATATCGGTGAAGAACTGACACAGAATTACAATTTGTGGTTATACAATGAGTATGCGGCCGATCCCAGAAACGACAGCCGGCTCGAGGAACTCCGCATGTGTATATTGCAAGCAATGCAAAACAGTGTGCTCCCACATTCATCCCCTTCTAAAAACAATATTTTTTTGCAAAAAATACGTAACATTTGCCGTAAAGTCTCACCTATCACACCGTCGTCCTTCGACGTTGTCCTGACACGAACACTGGCCAGTCATTCCGCACTGGTAGTTAGTGGAGCCCCATTCATCGCAGTCGCAATCCTTGCAGCCGTCCGGCGAAAAACCATAGTGGTACTTAATGCAGCGATCACAGTGTTCACTGGAAGAACATTACAATATTTTTAGAATACTTTGATAGAAGTTCAACCTGTGTTTACGAAAATAAATAGCTAAAAGAAATATCGATTTGATGATACAAATAATCTGAGATTATCTAGGGTATAAAATGCATTTCAAAATTACGTTACACACAAAATATTGTTATATGAATTAGAAAGATTGTTTTTATTTGCTGAAACTAAAAGATTTACACTCAGAAACCACGTCCTAAATGTTTTCATTGACCTATCAAAGCCACAATTATTTATTTACCAATGTTAAAAATGCGTTTAGCAAAGAACCAGAGTGTATGAAGCAAGCCACCCCTAGTTTCATTAAGTAACACAATTTTCATTTAGCTAAGTAGATGCTTGTTAAACAGGATGTGTTCGTAGTTATGTTTAAGTTACTTACCCATCGATACCAGGCTTGCAATAGCACTGGCCGGAATAAGCATTACAGCTACCATTATAAGCTCCTTCGGTGTTACATTCACATGGCTTGCAACCCTCTCCCGAATTTATATTGTAGTAACCGTCCTGCAAATGACCAAGTCCATTAAAGGCAATATAAAAGATGTAAAAGGAAACGACAGGTTTCTTGACTGATCAGCAGAGCCAACTAAGTTTATATGACGCAAGTTTACATCTTTCCAAATTGGAAGGGTAGATAAATTTTACATACGGTGGGTAAGCAACAAGTCGTTCTTGTAGTGCATTACATTGTTGCGGCTAGCTTACCTCACATTTATCGCAATTCCTGCCAATGACGTGAGGGCGACAGGTGCAGTAGCCAGTGAGACCGTCACATTGCGGTGGACCTTCAGGGCTCTCCACAGTACCAGCTTCATGGCACTCGCATGGTTTGCAGTCGCCCTTTTTCTTTTGATCGAGAGCATCTCCAAAGAAGCCTAATTAAGAAGAAATGGTATTGAAAAAGTAATTCGTACAATTCTCATAGCATACACAAACAAGTTAACTTTTAGCGAAATAAATCCTCTATTAATTTTTTTTAATCGTTTTTTCAATGTGGTCGAAATCAAAGTTAATTACAGATGGCGCTCTTGTTGAAGCCACAAACAAAACCGAACCATATAATGTCGCTATCAGTAGTTGACGTAAGAAACATTCAACAGTGCCGCCGCCATCGGGAGAAAAGGTCAGTTTTCACCAAATTAGAAATGAAACTAATTGTACTTGAAATGACAAAATTCGAAGAGTTGCCAAAAACTAAAGAATTGAATTGTTCTTAAAAAATAAATAATGACTCTATTTCAATAACTTCAATTATTACTCCAACTAATTGTTGGACATTCGAATTAAGTCTTTGTATCTTTTTATTATTTATTGAATTGAGAGTGACTCAATAATCTTCAATTTAGATTTCCGGATAACAATATTAGCTATCCCGATACCTACTAACATAATATGTACACTAAAATTTCACTATGTATGGATGAGGATACCAACCACTCAAGCACTTGTCGCAATGCTCTCCAGCCGTGTTGAATATACACTTGAGGCACTCTCCCGTGGTCCTGTTACAGTTGCCAACGGCGTTGAGGTCTACGTTTCCGTTGCATTGGCACTCTTCGCAGGGCTGTTGAGGCCCGAACTGGCCTGTCGGGTCACCGAAGTGACCATCGGCGCAGACTTCGCATTTAGGTCCTAGAAGACAACAGTATTTAAAGTTATATATTCATGATATTTTTCTAAAACATTGTTCTAGAAGAAACACTATAAACTGGTTTTTATTCACAGGTTTCCGAGATTGCCGCTCTGGATGCTGAAAATCTGTAGCTACTTTACAATTTGACATGGAAGTTCAACCTTCTTCGCTTCAACTTGAAGCGTAGGAATTCCATTTGCTGAGCGTCTCATCAATCTATTTCCACCGGAGCGAGTAGATTTCCTGCTTTTCCATAATGAAAGAAGAGTACACAAAAAATATTAATTACCCAGACGTTCAGTGTAACCACAGAGAAACAAATAGCACAGTCTACCGTCATTTTTAAAATTTTATTGAGCACCACGCAGCGCCTTAACATGCTCATAGAAGTCACAATACGAGGATCCGCAACAGAACCTGGTACTTATTTGTTCATTGACAATAATAACAGTCTGATTAAAATATTATTTATTTACCTGCATAGCCATTAGGGCAGTCAGTACACACAATACTTTGGTCCATCAACTGGATACAGCCACTGTCTTTTGGGCAGGGGCAGGGTTTACAATCTTCTGGAGTACCAGCGATGGCGTTGCCGTAGAAGCCTTTAGCACAGAGTTCACAATTGCTGCCAGTGGTGTTGTGTTTGCAGATGCAGAACCCTGAAAATTGCAAGTGCTTGAGCTTCATAAACAGTTTAGAACGAAAACCCTAAAGAAGTAAACCCTGTAGCAAAATGAACAAATCAAGAAAGAAACACTAGAAAAATAGTAGAGGTATACTTATGCTTATAAAATGTATTTTTACACATGTACATTGTCATAGAAATATAATCATTGTTGAAATTCATTGCTAGTTTCCTTTTCGATAAATGTGCCATTTGGAACCAGTAATGTGTATCATCTAGAATCTGGGAATTTAGCATCTGAAAGACGCTTGAAATTTCCCCTCCCTTTGTGTCTTCTCTTTCCGCGGAGTAGTTGATTGCCCTGTCCGAAGCAGACTGATAGACAGACAGCACCATCGTCATTATTTTTTCAATTTTTTTTTTTTTTTTTGTGCATAACGGGTTGGTACTTGACCTCAATCACACCTGATGTTAAGTGAAGATGAGGTCGAAGATGGAAGCGTACTGACCCGGAAACCCCAACACATTTGGGGGACTGGCTATCTTATCTCTGACAACCGGAACACGACAATGCTATTAACATTTTTAACATAATAACTAACATAATTAACATAATTAACATAATTAGACTTAAATTGGCATTTACTTAAAATCAATACAAGTTGCTTCACCCACAATTGCACAAGAAACATCGATGTCAGTCCATAATGACGACTGGTGAGTCCAGTAAATGTTTAATTAAGTCATTCGCCTTTTTAGTGCCGATTACGACTCCATACTGATCAAAACGATGCAAATTAGTTACATATGACGCATATCGCTTCATCAGGTCAGTTTGAAGCCACCTTGTATCGGTTTTGTTTGAGCTGAAGCGGCATTAATGAAACAAATACGTTTCTCTGTTTGGAAGTAGCAAGTGGATATCGCGGGTAAGGTATTCTGAGTGCAGTTTGAAAACGTTTTTGGTAACTTACCAGTAGCAGTATCGCAAATATGAGCATGCCCATTACAGTCACAAGGAATGCAGGTGGAGTATGGCCCACCATTGGCCGGTTCATGCTTGAAACCTGGAGCGCACTCCTCGCAGTAATCACCGACATAGGCCTTTGGACATGAGCACTTTTCCACCCAATTGGCTGGCGCTGAGCCTTTCTCTCTTCCAATCTTGGCTGTCTCCAGTCTAAAGCTCGTCAGGTATCCAACACCGCCTTTATTGTAGGTCCCTCGAATTCGAATAGCTGTCAGATTTTGAAGGATTGACATGAATTCGAAGTTAGGCAGAGTTGGAGTCCAACCATATCTCGGATCTTCGTGTAGTCTGAAGGTATACTCTTTAGCCTAGAACAAATAAAACGTTGTCTTAAGTTTCTGTATAATATGCATTAGCTACGTTTCGCGTACACTTCGCCGCTTATCAGTAATTTCGCAAAGCATCATCTTTCATATGTGAACCAAAAAACATACCTGATCGGAAGGTTCTGCGTTATTTTGTCCATAAATATTCATTGAAATGGAAGATCTAGCTCCTTCAAGGACTATATCCTGAGATGACGGATAGCCTCTATTCTCTCCTAACCGCAATGTGAACTTCAAGTCGTGATTATACGACGGTCGTTGATCTCCGAGGAACTGATTAGAAGCAAGGAAGTAGACAATGTCGGAGCCTCTTGATGTGACAGCTGCAAACAATTGTATTATACTCGTAGATTCAAAATATTTCGAAAACTAGAAATTAGATCTTGCAATTGGTCCTAAAAATAAATATAATAGTAACATTAAATAATAACATTGAATTGAAAATTTATATCTTCCAGTTATACGAAGCAACTGTGTTAAAATTTAATTGTATATAAAATATATTTAATTGCCATAAAACATGGCCAAACACCTCGCAAACACCAGTTTTCGAAAATAAAAATCCATTTTCAAATCAGTTCAACCGTTTTGGTGCTATAGTGCCACAGACTGACATACAGATAGGTACACAAACAAATTTATCTGTTCCCCACTGTTTTATGTAGATACCACGAGTTAATCACACCTAATCTTGATTTATTAGGGGGACTGATCATCTTGTTTCAAATGGCGGAACACAATAGTGTTATATATTATTGCTAGATAAGTTTGTGGTGACGTATTTAACCACTAGTAGTATCTTTATTACTGCCCAGATGGACATATAAAAATCCCTTACTACCAACCAAACTACTAAACCATGACAAACTCAGTTTGAAATCAAAAGGCGCCTTTCAATTTGGAGACTTCATGTTACATTAAGCTCCGGAGGAGGTCACTTGGTTTATTTACATATTGACTTCATATCTTCATGGTTTCTAGATACAGACCTATATTCTGAGTATTAGCATTGAATTGCAATGCCGTAGGTCTGCGTTGGTCATCTTCAGCTATCCACTTTTCAGCATCCCTAATGAAGTGGGCGCTGAGCTCGTGCGCTTGATATTTCGGTGCGGAGTCGCACTCGGACGAGTGACCGAAGCAGAAGCAAGGAGTGCACCCGAACTCATTATCCAAGTCTATATTGAAGTACCCTGGTTTACACCTAAAAAAGTTTAAGAATTTTAACTTCAAATCCTGTAATCACATATGTAAATGTTGTCACTCAAGCATAGGTCGATAGGTATCAAGACACATTCTTTAGAAGATCTACGGAAGGGGAAATATATTTAGACTGAAGCTGTCACAATGAATATAAGTTTATAAACACGGACGACGGGAAATGAACTGATGGAGCACCTTAGTACCCTAGTGCTTGGGGCGCACATGCTTTGGCGCCGTCCCATATACAAGGAACTGCGCAAAGAGCTGGAACCGCGGCTGAACAAGCTCAGAGTAACAAGCGCCTTAAATATGCGTCAATCCCTATAAACAACGAGTTTGCGGCGCTTATACAGTGGACACATTGGGCCCTTGGTCTTCTGACACGAAACAATTTGTAACGGATTTATCCGTTAGACTAGTCCACGCCTCTGGAGAATTGAGAGCTGGTGCCTACTTTGCTCAGCAGCTGAGCTTATGCATTCAGCGGGGCAATAGCGCTAGCATTCGAGGTACTATGCCTCACGGAAGCGAGTTGAACGTCGTATTTTTTCTATAAGATATAGGTATTTTCAATTGAGTTTTATAAATTTGTTGTTTCATGTACATACTTAATTAAATTGTATAATTATTAATTGTATATTCGCTTGTCTTCTCAACTATAGAAGTTCATGAACTTACTCTCTACAACGTTTGCCTTCAACATTCTGCTTGCACAAGCATACTCCAGATATCGGGTCGCACTGAGGCGTGTTGGCGTATGAACCAGACTCGTTGCAGCCGCAGTGTTTGCAGCCCACGCTCGAAAACTCGTAATGGTTCGGTGAACAGACATCACACTTATCACCGGTTACGCCTGGCTTGCATTGGCATTTGCCTTCCGCATTGCATTGGAGGCTACGGGATCCTGAAATCATATTGTTAATGAAATATTGCTCGTCCTCAATCGCTTCGTCTATATCACCAAGGGTCAGAAAAATATTACGGATTCCGCGCTATGTATTGCGTGATTTAAAATTTATGGGGTGAAGATATAAAGTACGAAATACCCTTTCAAGATCTGACATTAATGCGTATAACTTACCAACTGCATCACAGTTGCAGGGTAAGCAGATGTCGCTAGAGTCTTGGTAGTAATTCTCCTTGCACCGCTCGCAGTTCGGTCCGTCACGGTTCTCTGCACAGTCGCTGCAATGGCCGCCGTGACCGGTTCTTTCATATAGATCCTTGTCGAAGTAGCACTTGTTCGAGAAACCATTGCAGCTGCAAACTGGGGAAAGAATACGGTTTGCTAAGCAGCTGAGTAAAGAGTTTCTACTTTCGATTAATGGGAATGCTCAAGAATGACAAGCTGATCGGACAAAAAATCACACGTAGTCTAGTGATTCAGATTTTCACGTACAGCAAGAGACGTCGCGAGTTCGCTTCTACTATAGACATTAAGCTTAATTGAGAGAATATATCCGAGAATTCTCATTTATTTACATATGACGTCTATAGGGAGATGTGCTTTTGCCAGGTGGGCCATCTGAATAACACTGAAATCGTGATAAACATCACTGTTTCATCATACACTTTTGCGAGAAAGTAATAACTTTTAGAAATGAGGTCGCTCTTATAGAGGGGCGTTTATTGTGAAATGAGATTATTTAGCAAAAGAATTGGATTATTCAGTTGTATTATATACATCATACATAAAAATTACACAAAACATCAAATTATTGCATAAAAACATTAGATAGATATATCACTTATTGGTAACTCCAGTTACACATATACAATTAGTTCCATTTAAAATTAACAAAAATAATTTCCAATATTCAGCATAATATATAAGGACACATTAATGTGTGTTGCAGAAGTACAAATGGCTCATAGCTCAGTGTATAAAGCGCATCACACACGGTGCAGTTAGGGCTTACTCACATGAAAGAGAGAGAAACATATGAAATACATGCCAAACATATGATAATATGTCAAAAGATATCTTCAGATCAGAGGTTGTCACTTTTATATTTTATATCGCTCTGTATAAAAGACAGGGACGAGGACAACGATATATCCAATTATTACCTGTATCGTGTGTGATGTGCTTAAGTTTGCTCAGGGAGCATCACTCGCTTCATTGATTCACATTTCAAAGCGTTCGCATTCGCTTAAGACTTAATTAAAACACAAGAAGCTTTCGCAAGCACGACCAGTTTCGCAAGACACACGTTAGCAGTCTCTCAAATAGCACTACTGATCATAAGCCTCTCACATCGCTTTTCAGGGGAGAATTTGCCCTAATCGCCACACTACTCATTTGGGCCACACAGATTTTTTGGGAGTTTCGCACCAATGACTCTGCTTCCCATCATTGGACTTTGCTGTTAAGATCGTGATCCATTAGTCACTACAGGAAGAGAGTGGCTGACCTTATTCTAGTCTGCCAGAAACCACACGACTTGCCAAGACCTTCGGAAGACAACTAAGACTGAATAGTCGGTTTGATCGTCTCCAGGCTGCGTGGATGGCACATTGCTATGGTGTGATGCGTAGGTATAAATAATTCTACAAGATGTTTATCTTTCACTTTCCTAATTACCCAGCAAGCACATACCTTCCCCAGGTCACGTGCAACATTAATGTCTCGTCATGAAATCATTGTATCTATCTACCTGAGATATAAAACAATTAAAATTTGAAAGCGGTACCCACAATTATTTTCTTTATTCCATTGAACATTGATTAGAATGTTTCACACTTAGATTTATTGAATTGTTGACGAGATACGCGAGTTTAGAAACACGAATATCCAGCCCCAGTTAACTAAATCCAATACCTCAATACACAAATGTAAGGGTCAGTAACATCCCAAACATTAATAATGGGTGTTCCAAACGCAGCCTATATATACCATACCTACCTACTTATACAGAAATGCATGTGTAAGGAGGGCGGTCCATCGCCGTCGATACTTGCAAGCCTGTATGTTTTTGGTGTAAAGTCCTACCGACGGGAAGAGACAAGTCCTTTTACGTGCCGGATAGCACGCGGCATTTCAATACACACTGTGATAATAAATTCTAATGTGCCTAAATACAGCGTACACATTCTTGCGTTATCATCTAGGGTTCATAGGGATCACTGGCTTATCGCTTCATAGTGAATGTGTGAACTAATTGTGAACACAAACAATGCTCCAAATTATGATAGTAATCACCACTGACATTGTTAGCTAAGTCCGAGTATAAATTGACGTCATTTCTATAAACAGCATCGTCTTCACAGAATTATCGCTTCTGTTCTCAAGCTCTGTGACTCTGTGACTCTAGTCGTGTGGTCGTCAATGAATAGGTACATGAAGGAATAAGTATATTAGTCACATAACCCAATAAATATCTTGACATAGATAATGGAGGAGTTTCTCATAGAAGCATCATTCTGGGAAATTCTTAGCACGTAAAAATATTACAAATTGCAAATATTTACTCCAAAAAATCAAGAAATTCCTTTTGGTATCCCGAACAAGGTGTAGTTAGTGCCTAATAAAAACAATACATTTGACAAGACCTGCAGAAGTACTTACCACGTAAATAATCGCTAAAAAACAATTGCAGATTAGCTCGCTCGCATTCAATAGCTAAATTTGGTACACGTAAGCGCCCTAGAAGTAAATTAATTGGATACGTCTATCCAAGACGCTTATCGTCTTATCGTTACTTCTAACACAGGAGTAAAGAAACTTTCTAGAGCGCTTACGTGTTACCAAATTTAGCGATCAAATGTTATAATTTTTTCGTGATACGACGATTGATACTTTTATGATAGACACAGCGATAGGAACTCATTATTTTAATTATCTAATTGTTGCATATTATATTAGGAAAAATGCAACGCAAATAAATAATAAACACCTATGAACACATTCGCTTGCAAAAGAAAATTTTTATTGTTTATAATCATAGGTACCCATCAAGAAAACATCTTATTTGGATTACTTGGAACCCACACAATCACGTGTTGAATAGACTGGGATTAATAAATTGGGACCTTGTATAACTCTTAGCCCGTGTAATAAAGAGATCGAACATGACACTTGAGATAGGTACTGTTTTCATATAAAATCTCTCACCTTTGCACTCATGAACATTGGTGGGTGAGGCGCGACCCCACGGCGCGTCATTGTAGAAGTCCAGACATTTCTCACAGTCCCGGCCTGCGGTGTTATGCTCGCATCTAGAATGAAGTTTAAAATCCGTTAAGTATTATTCTGCTCATTATTGTACCTCACGTGGCGTCCGTGCGTCACTGGGCATTTGGGGGCACTGAAAACCAGCGCTGTGATTCGTCGCAGCATGAGCTGAGTGCTAAACCCATTTGTGCACGCCGCAACACGTGACAGCATTGTCGGGATCTTCTTCATAATTGTATTTCTATTTTAGCTATAATTTACTACTTCTTTGTTTTTGTATCGTGTTGTGGCGTTCATAATAAACTATTCTTATTCTCATAATCAATAGCCACGTTTACAAGACAAAGGTCGCGGGTTCGATATTAAGCGGGGTATTTCATATTCCTTTATTCATTGCTTTCATGTGCTTACAAAAACAGTAGTCCATACATGAACCCTGTATAGCTCAGGGAAAATACGGTTTGACCTCGGAAAAACGAATAACCGCTACTTTCTTGAAACATTCTTTAAAGTGTTGTAAATGTAGTAACAATTGCTAAAAATTAAGGATTTCTAAGGAACGAAAGTACTAAGGAAGTAACTAAGTAAACTAAAGTTGAAAAATGTGTTTCTTTAAAAAAATGCTCAATTGATGGGTATTTATTTAAATTCAAAACATTTAGGAAATTATCGTTACAAAATATTAGTTGCCATTTTTATTTCTTAAGCAATGCAGCTCGACGACATTTTCAGCTAAAACACATGTATAACTTTAACAAGGCTTAGTTTTTTATCCATCAATGAGTTAGCTGTTAAGTGTTTAACAAAAGTCTACCTAATTAAATATCAGTTAGTATTTATTGTTATTAAGATACAAATTAAAAATAGGTAGAATGTAAAAGCAAAGTAGTACAACATAGCTGACAGCGATTTCTCGATGAATTCAGATACATTTAGAAAATAAAAATAACGCCCGGCCTCCAAGGGTTGAAACTTCCGACTCCGAAAGCAAGATATATGAATTCGCAGACGATGTACCTATATTTATTAATTTTAATTTTTTCTGCAACCTCGGCGGCTGCACCCGGCCTTCTCGAAGTTGCTTGTAGGTGAGATTGCGCAAGAGTGTCGACACAAGTGGCATCCCATGTTTCAAGGAATCAAGAACACTCCTTTATCTAAGTCTGCCGCCATGTAGCATTGTTGTGCTATGGCTATTTGAGGTAAGATAGCCAGTCCTCGATATTATTTGGACGTTCCGGGGAATCACGTTTTTACCTTCGGCTCCATCTTCACTTGAAGTCAAACTGTGACCCGGCGTCCATAAAAAAAACCTTTTGTTTATTTTATTCATTAAAGATCTTCGTGGTTAATAAACTCCTTATCAACACAAAGCAAGCGTTAATCTAGAAACTTCAACTGCACGTTATCGGATATTTGGTACACATTTCTCAGCTACATGACATATGACAACCGCCTCCGTGGCTCAATGTAAACAACATTGGGTTTACGATTCGGAGGTCGCGGGTTCGGTCCCCAGTGGGGTACATGTTTAGTACCCGGTTTGGTTGGTGGTAGGGCATATAAAATGTCTGCCTGGCTAGCTACCACCATCTTATCTAAATCTGCCGCCAAACAGCAATGTTAATAGCATTGTTCTGTTCCAAATAAGATGGGGTTTCTTCGGCCTCATCTTGTCAGGTGGTGTGGTAGAGGTCAAGTGATAACCCATTGTGCATAAAAAAATACGCATCATAAGCTACAGAACGTCCACTGCCGGCTGGACCTATTGGAACTTAGAGGATCTTAATTGGAATTTAAAGCGACCGGTTGGATAGCGACTTCCAGCGACCGTTTTTAAGTTCTCCGTCCATATTGTGGGTGGGCGACTCACGCTACGCTTGCTGGTGCCTGGCTTCCACTCTAGAACTTGAATACCCCACCGACCTTCAGTTCAACAAGCTACGAGTATTCTTGTATAGATTTCCACTCCCTGATTCAATCTCGCAATGAAACACTTGCACACAAATATTTCTATGATTTTATAAAAGGCACTTTTTCGTTTATTCGTTTTCGGTTAGCGAAGTTAAGCAGTGTCTGGCGCGATCAGTCCTTGGAGGGCATGTTAATTAGTCGGTCCGGTTGTTTTCAATTGGAGGGAGTCGTTGACCTAAGGCCGACAGAGGTGGCTTAAAAATCCTGCCTGTCTGTGTGACCCTTATTCTGACACAAGTTCACCAACAATCTCATCTTAATCTACCAGTGAGAGGAGGCTATGTCCCAACAGTGGGGGCGTGTAAGGCTATCGTGTTGACTTCCTTATAAACGCTTTTCTATTTTACTGACCTAAGAAAGAGGGTAGTTTTCCAGTAGGTATATGTATGAAGAGTTAGTTATCTCCAGAGTGTTATAGGATATATTTGGTAAAAATCTAACATGGCGCCCACAAAATACAAAATTATGCTGCAGTATCTGTGTGAAAGAACAGAACATGGTATAAAGTACCTTCCATTCATTCCTCCTCAAGTTTCCCACGTAAGCTTTAGGTTAGCTGATGATAATGACATACCTGCAAGCCCTTATCCTGGTCCCATCAGACAGGTCATGAGTGTCGCAGACGGACGCATGCCCGTTGCACTTGCAGCGAGCCCCAACTGCGACATCAGCGATGGCGTACCAATAGGATTGTAGCACTTGGACGTCGCCGAAGATCTCATCTCCAAAGGTATTCAGTCGATCGAGGGAAATGCGCAGGTCTGTTGCTGTCACCCATTCCTGGAACGGTATATTAATAAATATAGCATTGTGTGCCCTGAAGATTTCGTGCCTAATATCCATATGGAAACCTATTTAAACAGTAAAATTTGAAGTAGTATGTCACTTAGACGATCTAGTGATATTAACCGCAGCAAACGTCTCGTAATAATTCTAAAATGTAGGCCACCACTGGGAATATACAGCGTGAAATTTGAATAATTGTCATCCTTTCAGATGATGATTTAGATAATTAAACTGAATAACTTTCGCTATGGAACCTACTCTGAAATCCAGAATAAAAACAGCTGATTTATAATAAAGTACCCAATTGAAATGTATGAAACTGCTGATTTTTTCCTCGACTTCAGAGCTGATCCCTTAGCGACAGTTGTTTACTTTCATGACCTAAACCATCATCTGAAAAGATGTCAATGATTAAAATTTCAGCCTGTATAGGATTTCATGGTCTATCAGTGAGTAAAACTTTTTTTTTTATGCACGACGAGTTGAGTTTAATATGAAAATACGCCTTGAAACGCCGTCGTATCTTTTTATAGCAGCATGATGTCAGACCTTAGCATCATAAATTATATTAATTTCAACTTGATACCTCGAGCTGTTTCTCAGGAAAAGGGCCTTGACACATGGACGGATAAGCTGACTTACGGAAAGGAAATCTTCCGCTGTCCCAGAATAAGTATATAGAAAAGAAGAAAACGAAGAAAAAATTATTTAAACCCATCTCACTACACAAACAATCAGGTACAAATATTACACAGTCGAGACACATGCACAAAATAACATTGTGTTTGCCATCTAATTGTCGTTGTCGCAAGGTGGAGTCAAAAAGGTCTCCAACTCAGCATGGGTTGTAGTCGTTCACTACAACGCTGGTTTTCAGTGGAGCCTCCAAATGACGCACGGACACTGCTCAACAAATATACACACAAATAACAATTACAATTAATAGGATACATACGTATATATACATCTATTTCTCTCAATAATAAAATGTTCTCCTTAATAATATACGATAATTAATACAATACAATACAAATACTCTTTATTGCGCAAAATAATTTACAATAATTTTGATGATAACAATAGAACACAATTAGGCGGTCTTATCACTAAAAGCGATCTCTTCCAGACAACCCACAGCTACGGGACATTTGTAGGTAGAAAAACAAGTAGGGTGCATGCATAAATATAATAATAATATCATATTAATTGACTTAATTATATAAATATATATATATATATATATATACATAAATAAATAAATAAATATATAAATATGTAGAAATACTTAATATATAGTATAAAACACAATCACTAGAAGCACTTATAGATAGTCAACTAATGTTCACGAGGCGGGAGTCAACGAAAAGAAAAAATTCAGAGACCTAAGTAGTGGTTTTTGACTTGACATTTAAAAATATTTAATGATTGAGCTTTCCTAATAGATTCCGGCAGAGAGTTCCACAGACGAGTGGCTTGCAGTCTGAAGGACTGGCTATAGAATTTTGTTAAGTTAGGAGGGACGTAGAGACGAAGATTTTCGGAATTAATGTACGCAACAGGAATAGAAACTGGTAATATTCGTCTAAGAGGTCTCGACAAAGCAACAATACCGATTTTATAGCATACCTGTAATTCAGGACTGCTGTCAAACGTATACGCCGAAGGTCGACCTTCTAGTGTAGAGAAAAGCACATTTCCGCCGGAGAGTGGCGAGATGTCAGAATATTCGCTGGTGCAAAGGGCGCGTGTCTCCGCGCCGAGCTCTGCTGCTTTCTGTTCTTCCACGCCGTAAGTATCTCGACAAGACGCACTGGTAAACAACACATGGTCAGGGTCAAGACATCGTATACACAAGTTTTTTTTTTTTTTTTTTTTATGATGGACTGGGTTCACGTTTGACCACAATCTCACGTGATGGAAAGTGACGATGTGGCCGGAGATTTGTATTGTGTCAAGTATTTGTATTAATATAGTGACGATGTGTAAGTACCACGATTCCCGTCGGTTACCCTTTCAAAATGTTTGGTATTCCAAACATTTTTATATTTATCTAAATGTGCCTTCGCTGTCGCACCCTATTTCTCTCTAGCAATTGATTGTATAACACGCGAACGAATGCATCACAGCCTCCACATCTTACAATTCCGACATATGAAACATGATCCGGCTTGAAGGACCAAGATTTGTTTGTCAGAATTTAAGCGCAGTTGGGTGGGGCTCAGAGTCAAGGAAACTGCTTTCCACATTTCACTGATGCTTTATTGAAAGGTTGATGAGGTAATTACACTGGTTAGCTTGGTATTTCTAATTTTAATGAATAGTAAGATGTCGAGGCTGTGGTCACGTCTTGAAAGACCGAATGCAAGAGAGAGAGGAACAGATCTCAACACAAAATGTCGGCAAAGAACGACACTGGTGTATTTTATTATTCTACTACACTTACATGGATTTAAGAACTAAAAAACTATATTAAAAGCCAAATATCTTCGAAACGGCTTATCCGATTTTAATAAAACTCTCTTTAATATTTCATATAAAAAATCGCACTAAAATCGGATCACGCATTACTCATATACATACGGACAGACAACAAACACATACACACACAACGCCCATCAAGCCCATTATTCACATACAGACAAAACCAATATAAATTAAAAAAGTAAAATATTGACGTGGTCTGAATCAGAATCTACCTATAAGTCTGACTATCATTCATTTTCCTGCCCTTATCCCACTCTAGGTGGTGTTGGTACAACATGTCATCCTCATGTCTACCCACACCTCCTCCGCCTCCGTGACTCAATGTAAACAACATTGGGCTTACGATTCTTAGGTTGCGGGTTCGATCCCCAGCGGGGTACATGTTTAAGTACTCGGTTTGATTGGTGGTTAGGGCGTAGTACGTAGTTTGGTTTTAAATGTCCGCCTGGCTAGCTAACACCATTTTATCTAAATCTGCCGCCAAGCAGCAATGTTAATAGCATTATTGTGTTCCGGTTGTCAGGGACAAGATAGCCAGTCCCCCAAATCTGTTGGGGTTTCCAGGTCAGTACGCTTCCACCTTCGACCTCATCTTCACTTAACATCAGGTGTGATTGCGGTCAAGTACCAACCCGTCGTGCATAAAAAAAAACCTTCTTCGGTCTTCCTCTACCTCTGTATCCCTCCACCTTCATACTTAACACTCGTCTTGTTACATGCCTTTCATCCCTCCACATAATATGCCCAAACCCTGCTAACCTATTACTCCTCAACTTTTCTGTTATTGGCGCCACTTTTAGACTTCCTCTAATATACTCATTCCTGATCTTATCCAATCTAGTCACACCACTCATCCATCTTAACACCTGTAAGTCTGATAATTTTTTTATGTCTAGTCTTACCTAAAATACTGAAATGGCTCCCAGTCGCTGCCTTCCCCGGTTTTTTTGTATACAGCAAAACTCTGAGGCCTCGGCGAGTAGAAAACGATTTTAACGTATGTGATATCGTAAGCTTTACCTGTGAACAATTATTGTTTCCAGACTGAGAATGATCCGATGTTATGGAGAGTGATAGTTTTTTGTGATATGTTATACCAAACTGGGTCTTACGGCAAGAAATTTATGAATATCTCGAATTATTCATAAATTGCTTTATATAGATAAAGTAGAAAACGTTGGTATAAACTTGGACTTTCGATCACTGTACTCGGCTTTCGATCAAACGTTCTTCGGTCAAACGATTTTCGGAGTAGTGTAATTCGGTATACCATGCGGACTTTTTTTTTTTGTATGAGAGGGCGGCAAACGAGCATGCGGGTCACCCGATGGAAAGCAATCACCGCCGCCCATGGACACCCGCAACACCAAAACAGATGCTTTGCCGGCCTTTGAGGAAGGTGTAGGCTCGTTTCTTGAAGGTTCCAATGTCGTACTGGTTCGGGAATACCGCTGCCGGAAGTCCGTTCCACAGGGTGGTCGTACGTGGTAAGAAGTTTCTTGAGAAACGTACAGTGGTAGACTTCCACTCATCCAGGTGATGTGGATGGAAATTTAATTTTCGGCGAGAAGTGTGTCGGTTAAATTGAGCAGCGGGTATTAGCTCGAACAGTTCTTCACAACTATGTTTTGAGACTATGATGAGAATTAAAAAAGTAATCTCGAATAAAGTATGTTCTTGAACTAGAATAAGTTTGGCTTAAAATATCCTAAGTTACTAAGTTTGCTTCGACCTTCCTAACAGCCTGTAAGTAGAGGTCTCTAGCAAAACGTAAACAGGGTGGAAAAATTAAGCATAACCCGACTATTCTCCCGCCGAAAAAAATAATCACAAAATCTTTATACTGATATCAAATTACGTGATCTAATAGGCAAAATTACATAAACAACTTCTTAATTAATAAAACGACATTTCTCTCAAATGACTTTTGTTGTACCAATACTTTTGCTAAGTTAATTTAAGTTAATATGTTGGGTTTGCTGGAAGATATCTCTTTTAGGGATAAGCTCGCCTTTTGTATATCTTACTCTTAAGTATCACTGTAATTGTTTTTTGTGTATGCAATAAAGTGTTAACTACACATAATAATTAAATTTTACAAATGATAAAAATGTGCACAACTAACTTTTTAGTGGCGGTGTGTCAGTTTTATTTGGAAATATATACGGGAATTAAAATATTTTTTTAGAAAAAAAAAATATATTTAAGGGTTGAATTTTTAGAGCGTCGGTGGCTCAGCGGTTAAGAATCGGTCTCCCAATTTGGAAGGTCCGGGTTCGATTCCCAGGCAGACCATGTACCAAAGTGTTTTTAAATTTAATTACTTTATTTATCCGACTGTTCTCAAACGGTAAAGGAAAACATCGTGAGGAAACTTGCATGCCTGAGAAAGAAAAATTCTAAGGCATATGAAGTCCCCAACTGGGCCTTGGGAATTGGGCCAGCGCGGTGGACTATGGCCCATACTCCATCATTATGCGAGGGAAGGCCTATTGATTGTACTTTTTAGAAAGCTTATTACTATCATTTTATGTTACTATGCACGTAGTTTCGATATCCATTAGCAGTTTTTAAAATTCTTACATTAACAATCGCAGAGGCACACTTGACTTCTCCATCCCCGTGTAGACTAAATACGTCCTCAGCGGTTTCAGTCTAGCTAGTAGTAGCCAACTACAATAACCGGTTTGGTGTGTACTGTTGTATTTGTATTTACGTTAATTAAGTTAGTGATCATATTAACGTGGTGTTAAATTTGAATTGACATTTCTCATACTGAATTCATATAGAAACGTATCTCAAATGTGAATACCAATGTTGCAGTTGCTATTCGGATCATCGAACTATTAAATAAATTTTAATCGGGTTTTACAAAAAGAGGTCGTGAATTCGATCCCAATGACGTACATACTTAGTACTTAGTTTTGTTGATGGGAATCTTATTCAATACTCGTACTAATGAAATAATGTTATAGACTTAAGATAACAATTGAGGATAACATACTTTGAATTGATTTGAATTGATTTGATTTGTATAATATAAAGAAAATTGTTCGATTATAGATTCAACAATATACCTGGTGTTGTCCGAGTCTTTATAAATATAATACTATTAAAACTCAAGTTAGATCTTAATCTTGATCGTGTTATTTTTTAAAGGGGTTGGTCTTGTTAATACACTCTTCTCTCTGCCAATAAGCAGAAGGCAGAATCTCATTAATACTTACCTAAATGCAGTGTCAAATTAACTTGATTTGGATACTGGATCCCTTCCTTCATGGTCTCAGACTGCCACCAGGTCTGGTTATCCTGTTCATGGTGAAGATCAGTCAGATAGTAGCTGGAGAACTGGCCCGGATGGCAGTAGTCACATGACCTGGTGAAAGTAACAGTAGCATTTCAGGCGAGGAGCGGGTTGTCATAAAAACCGTGGAAGAAACATAATTCCAGCAGTGGGATTTTAATAGCCCGTTAATGGTGTGATGTGGAGCAGATGCAAGAACTCATTTCGACTCGCAGAAGTATAAATTTATAATATAGGACCTTAAAGCTGTCGCCTGTCTCGCACAACGCATAAGCTTCGCTTCTTAGCGAGGTAACGACGTGGGCGCCAGCGTCTTATGGACCATACCACACCCCGATGAGCTGGATGGCGTTTACTTTATGTATCAATTGATTTTACTAAAATATGTGCCCAAGTTTTATTTATGATCATAACAAGACTGGAGCAAGACGTATGCCTAGAACTTGGCTGCATAATTGATCATGCATTGCCGAAGCGATAGTAACTTGGTCATATCGACTGACAGATAAATGCTTAATAGATAGATTTAAATTGACATTCAACAAATAATATCAAGTAGGTACCTTACATTGAAATAAACACTTGAAGCTTGATGACTCATATCGCAACTCTCACCTCGTAGAAGTTCCAGCAGAGGTCTGTATGCAGTACATCTTGACGCCCTCGTGGTCACCACAGGTGTTGGTTGCTTCCATTTGCACCATGAACGCTGCGTTCTCGAACTCGGGTATACATCTCTGAGGGATTAAGAATTTGTAATTATAATAACAACAAAATCCTTGGTGTATAATGGATTTTAGATTCTATATCCATCCAAAAATATGTCGAAGGACATTCACGGGTACAAACTAACACTTTTTTTTTAGAGCAGGAACATTTGCTGTTATTCAAGTGACTTTTACAGCTTAACCGGGCGGGGGGGCCAGCGCGGGAGGGCTCTGCCCGTCTCTTGCATACAGTAAGAGCAACAGCACATATGAGTAGTTGCAACCGATGCCTAAGTGTGCCCTCGGGGGCTCGAACCTCGGCTTTGGACGTTGCGTGGGAAGTTTAAAGACAGACTACCATCGCTTCGTAATGTGTATAGTCAGAGAGAAGAAACGACACAAGAAACTCTCTGATACACAATTTTGAATTTGGGAAAAGCTAATGTAGTGTGGTATAGGTTATACCATAGTTTATACCATACGGTATGATCCGGAGTATAGGCAAAGAGCAACCAGTATCTTCCCGTGGATATATCGCAAATATCATAGTCCAGCTCAGTGATGTCCAGCAGCGTCATTTGTACAGTACTCCCAAGTACAAGTCAACCCGCCAGCCCAGCGTAGCAATTAGGCAAATACACCCATGGAAAGCGATGCAAATCGCTCTATAGGACAGGCTTATGCCCAACAGTGGCTTTTTGTAGACTGTTGATATGAGACTACATCACAGAGTAATGCGAAGTATGAACCATTATGACAAAAAAAATATATGACACCTTAACCAATTACAGTACCGTACAGTCGGCATTACAATTATAATTTTATTACAATATATATACAAAATGAGTGATAAAACGGTAGGTGTCTAAAGTCAGTAATAGTGAAAATGCAAACTTGCTTTTGCTCCGCGATTGTATCAAAATTATGAAGGTTGCCACAAGGTTACCACAGACGATACTTGACCAAAATAAAGTCTGTGGCTTCAATCCTAGTCCCCGAAGATATTTACTGCCAGCCGGAATACAAAATTTCTGTAAGCACTGCTTCTTTCTAAATCTAAATCAATATTCTCCTCTAAAACCAACATATAGACATATTTATTAAATTTACAAAGAACTCCGCTTTAAACAGTCGTTCTAATACATGAAACTATATATTTTTTTAACTATAATTTTATTATGGTCTTATATATAATATACATATTTGCGGCATTGCTTCGCTGCGATTTCACACACTGCAGGTGCCACGGAAGATCAACGCTGCAAGAGCAACCGTTACTGTGGCTTATGCTGAGTGGTAACCTTTTTTGATAATCAATGTTCCTATGTTTATTTACCGTCATTTGTACTAACTTTTACTATTAATGTTATCAAAATGAATAACTTTCTTTCTTCTTTCTATGCAATTAGATAATAACGATGGTAGGCGAATATATCAGTAAGGATAATTCAAAAATTTGGTATTTGGTGTACGAGATCGAATCAACCCTTAGATTATGTAACTCCACCGATATCGTCATCGATAACGTTAACCAATAAGAAACCGTCAATTTGCCGAGCGAACGATGGACCAACCAATCACATGTCGAATGTAACCGATGACGATAACGATGAAATTATGTAATAGAACCCCAGGAATGATGAGATTCGTGCAAGAAAGTATGTCACCGATATACTCAAGCAATTTAGTAAAATGAAGAGGCAGTGAGCAAGGCTCTAAGTGGGTTGGATTAATGCGCGTTGCGGCATGAAAGTTCTAGAGTGAAGACCAGGCACGGGCAAGTGCAGCGTCGGTTGTGTTTAATGAAAATCTATGATATTATGACAAGTCCTTCTATAGGGGGCGCTTACGCGACATGCGAATAAGTGAGGACGGTGAATGCGAGTGTGGGGAGGGGCAGGAGTACCGCGATCACGTCCTCTGGGAGTGTCCGCTTTACGAGCAAGAGCGTCACAATATGCTTAGCGGGCTAGTCAGGATGGCGGTGAGACCAGTGTACTTCTCCGACCTGGTGGACTCCGAGGCAAACTCTTTCACTCATTTTGTCAACAGTGGCACGCCAAAAGAACAGCACTAGAGGCATGGAAGGAGTGGAAGCCGTGTTGTGGTGTCGGGCCCCAGATGGGGGAGAACCGCAGAGTAGAGGGGACGAAACTTCTTTAAATAAAGTGTAGGGGGCTCAAGAAGTGCACGACTGAACAGAGCCTCGAGCAGTTAGGTCGTGCATCCCCAGTGATTCGGCCATTATACCTTGAGGTGGTATGGCCATGGGAGGTGGAGGGTAATATTTCCTTCTATAGTAGGTACTCTTGTCTTATAATTTAGTCTGAACCATCTTAGAATGTGTAAAACAATGAGGAAAAATTTACGACTAGTCACACGCGGTTTCGAATAGTTTGGTATCAGGTGTCAATAACTATAAACTGTCCATTTACAGACTGCTTATGCAGCAGCTTTAGGCCACCGTTGACGAAACATTATATGTCTCCATAAGAATAACTAAATGCGGGAAGCCCCGATTTCTTAAATGAAAAATATACATACAATCGTCATCATAGTACGGATTCCGATCTTGATTCGATATAATCGAAGATGATCTCTAGAATCTTCGAACTTTTGAATCGATTATTTGCAGTCCTCATCTAGAGATCGTTACAAAATGAGCAGATCGACGATTGATACATCGTGTACACCTTGAACCTTGCTTATTTTGGCTGTTCAATGAACGAAACGAAACGAACGAAAAAAACATTTTTATGATTAATTGAATACGCGTGTGACCACAATCTCATCTGATGGCAAGTGACGATGTGATAAGATGAAGCGCGCAATAAGATCGATCTTTTAAAAATCGTTTTTCTCTTTTTATATTTCTCGATTCGAAGCAATTCAAGGGATATAATTCCCCGGTGCATTAATTATAGTTTATGATAACTCGATTTTCACCTGATCTATCCTTCTTCCAACGATCCTTGAAATCTATCTTTTGGCCGATCGGAACCCTTAACATCGTAGTAGAGTACGGCTAGTGCCGTAGATACTTAATAATATTAGACCCTCGAGGTTGGGCTCATATGGCTCTGTTGACGCAGCCAGGAGCTGGACGGTGGAACTCTAGCGCGTTTTTTAGTTCTTTTTAAACTACAATAATATGTTACTTGGTACTTCAAAAGACTTTGTGTAAACATCTGAAGATATGAACAGCAAAATTGTGTGACGTCAGTATTTTTCTTAAACCCCGTAGTAGATTTTCAAGCCAAGTTATAACGTAACTCCTGTCATAGTAACAATTATAGTAATACTCGTGCGCCGAGTGAATGTCCTGTGTACAACGCATGCGGTAAATATAGAGTGACTATTTTGGCGGTGAAACCACCATCTGGGACGGGCGCATAAAACGCGTTTCCGTGTTGTTGGGCTATTTAAATATCACCCTGATGTCATGATGTCGATATTATGTAGCTAGAACCCTCTGAATAACATGAGTTCTATACAAATAGTAATAACAATCTAATTATTTATAAACGATAACTACTTATAAATTCAAAATTTAGAAAATTTCGGGTATACTATGACATCATCGGTATAAACTAAATTACTGACTGCACTCGATAAGACGTGACATAAGACATAGGTGATCATTCGATGTCTGCTGAATATTGTCGTAACTTCACCGTCTGTGACACGCTTAATAAATCAATCTAATCTTTATTGTACAATTAACAAAAACTACACAAAGATTACAGCGTATATCATTAATCGCACAAAAAGTCGGCCTTGTCCCTAATAGCGATCTCTTCCAGGCCAGCCTTAGGGTAAAGATACAAGCAACCAGTACAGGAGGTTTGCACTAATAGCAATGATAAATGATTTAAATGTACCTTCCTTATTTAAACAATAAAGCGTATTTGATTGAGTAATTGATTGATAAATGGTTAACAAACAAACATATTCCTCAGATCCTAGAGAAAAAAAACCGACATACATTTTACCCAACTTTGACCTCGACCTATATCGATATTAAGATATAACGACTATTAGTTATCTGTGGTTATAGTTCTATTTAAAAAGTTCAGTTCTATTTTATTTAAAAATTTCAAACAGCAGAAGCAGTTAGGGGGTGACGTATACAGTAATCTGTTGGTTTTAATCCCCGACGAAAAACGACGGGTGTTATGTATTTGACAGACAAAACGCTGTAGAGAATTGGAAGTTGCTTTATATTTAAGATTTATTTAAATTTATGTATTTGTAATTGTATTTAATTGTAATATAAATTGTAAAAATATTTGACATTACTAATTTGACATGCTTTTAATAAATAGTTGAGAGATTTTGTATTATGAGTAATTGAGTTGATTTAAGTAGATATAAATATATTATAAGTTTGTTGAATATATCCAACAACATAGTTTGTTGAATATATCCAACAACATAGTTTGTTGAATATATCCAACAACATAGTTTGTTGAATATATCCAACAACATATTTGCATGTCTGGAAAAGACTAAGTGTGAGAAATGAGACTAGTATGTACTATTTCATATTTCCACCAATAATAATGTAACCACATTTAAAGCAAATAAAGATATTTTATACTATTTTTTTTTATGCACAAGGGGTTAGCACTTGACCTCAATCACACCTGATGTTAAGTGAAGATGAGGCCGAAAGTGGAAGCGTACTGACCCGGAAACCCAAATATTTGAGGAACTTGCTATCTTATCTCTGACAACCGGAACACAACAATGCTATTAACATTGCTGTTTGGCGGCGATTTAGATAATATGGTGGTAGCTAGCCAGGCAGAGATTTTAAAATGCCCTACCTCCAACCAAACCGAGTACTAAATATATACCCCGCTGGGGATCGAACCCGCGACCTCCGATTCGTAAACCCTATGTTGTTTACATTGAGCCACGGAGGCGGTTAAAATTCTAAATTCTATTCTATTCTTTCGCGACGTTGTATTAGTGTGCACATGTCCAGTTCTTTTCGGATATTTCTTAGTAAGCGTAGTCCGATTTAAATGCGGTTTTTGAGTTGAGTTTACCGAAGCGTTGTCTCCAACGTCCGTCAGTTCTAAGCACTATGGTTCCCTGCCCACTGGCACTTCAACTTACTTACTCGCTGGACATAAGACGAATTTCATCATTTTCTATCTAGTAGTGAAATATCGAGAGTCACTTTCGTATTAACTTCAGTGTTAATCTAGCTTGACTTGCCTTTCGTAAGAAATTTTATAAGTAAAAGCTAAAGATTTAAAACCTCTTTGAGCGTCGCGCTAAAGTTATCCTCAAACGCAGCGGCTTCCTTTGCTGCACTTTGATGCCGTTGCCACCCGCTATAAAATCAGATATCTGAGTAAACTAAGCGTTTTATAGGGTAAGTAAACTTTATGAGATAAGTGTAAAAGGTTTCAAAAGCAAATTAACCGGGGTTAGACGTCGAAAAACTAGAAAACAAATAAATTATGATTTTCTATGGGGTACCATAGAAAAATCATAATTTAGTTACAGATTCACAATATCCATTACCATAGAAAATACCTACTACAATAGCTAAAACAAAAATATAAAATTTTAATACAGAAACCTAATAACTTCAAAACCGTTAAAGTTGGGGAACGTAAGGCTTCCAATTATCAATTAATCGTAATTGGGTTACACCTTAGATAGAACATTTATTCCCGAGTCTTGGATGTTTATATAAGTATTTATGTATGTTTATCCGTTATCTAGTATCCATAGCACAAGCTTTGCTTAGTTTGGGACTAGATGATTGGTGTAAGTGTCCGAAATATTTATTATTAATTATTTATTAGAGGCATGTCGCCGATGACTTTGTATACCTTTTTTTTTATGCACAACGGGTTGGTATTTGACCTCAATCACACCTATTGTTAAGTGAAGATGAGGTCGAAGGTGGAAGTGTACTGACCCGGAAACCCCAACACATTTGGAGGACTGGCTACCTTATCTCTGACAACCGGAATACAACAATGCTATTAACATTGCTTGCTTGGCGGCAGATTTAGATAAGATGGTGGTAGCTAGCCAGGCGGACATTTAAAATGCCCTACCACCTACCAAACCGAGTACATGTACCCCGCTGGGGATCGAACCCGCGACCTCCAAATGGTAAACCCAATGTTGGTGAAGATAAACCAAGCAAAACATGGAATGGTTTTGTCGGTTATTTTGCTATTTTCGTTCACACAACGTCGCTAACATCATTTTGAATAACAACTATATTTTCGCCTCTCTTACTCCAAATTTGAAAATCTCATATGCGCGTATCAAAATTGAGGTCAAACTTCTATTGGCTCCTCTGATACAATCAATTACTCTTCACATCCACGCTCTGCTGGGTATAGACTTCTTCGCCATTACGCCAAATATCAAGGTGCCTGTCGCATCCATAGAGATCCCGCCAACTGTCCGATGTCGTTGGACCAACGCGCAACGGGCCCACGCTGTCTATACAATACCCTCATTCAATTCATGTTGCCAAATAGTTACAATTGTAGAGACATCCTTTGTTGACAACCCCCTAACTCTACACACCCAAAACTAGTATCTACGTCACCCATAGAATTGGTTATAATAAGTCAATTGAATGAACTTCTTCAATTTAAGAGCTCTTGTCGGTGGAGTAATGAAGTAATAATAATAATTAATTGAATGAACATAGAGTTATAAATAGTTTTGTGTACTTTTTATACTTCGACGATGTTAGTCGCAGCCGTTTTTTTAAAACTAACATAATAGAGACATTGGTTCCCAATACATTTTCCTTGCTTTCGGAGTCGAAACTTTAGGTCCTTGGAGGCGGGGCGCTCTTAAATTTTTCTTTAATATTTCAAAGCGGTAAGTCGATATCACTGGTGACCCGTGAGCTGGTTGTTTCCTCGCTCAACGCTTAAGTATCTGCATACAAGGGAGAAACGCTGCCAGCGTTTTGGGTACCTTGCCTCGCGGCCCCAATTTTTCACATTTATTCTAGTTTATATTTAAATTCCATCTCTTTATTTGTTACTGTTTTTAAATAAATTTCTTAATATATAAACTAACATAAATACCAATGGAAATGAAAACTGATTACTATAAATTGAAATTTAAGAAAACCTCCGACAACACTTACGGAACAAATGAATTTACCTATATTACCACTATCCATTTCGTTTTTGTAAATAAGTAGAAAATTCGCTAACCGCCTCCGTGGCTCAATGTAAACAACATAGGCTTTACGAATCGGTTTGGTTGGTGGTTGGTGATAGGGCATTTTATATGTCCTCATGGCTAGCACCACCATCTTATCTAAACTGCCGCCAAACAGCAATGTTAATAGCGTTGTTGTGTTCCGGTTGTAAGAGATAAGATAGCCAGTTCCCCAAATATTTGGGTTTCCGGGTCAGTGCGCTTCCCCCTTCGGCCTCATCTTCACTTAACATCAGGTGTGATTGAGGTCAAGTACCAGCTCGTTGTGCTTAAAAAAAAATACAAACTACGTCATAATCTAGATCTATTATAATCGAAAAACAAGCGTCTATCATATTTGTTAGGGTTTTTTTAAATCTGATATAATTACGTGTATTGTTTTTAAAAAAAATATTATTAACGCACGAGCGAGATCTTCTAACATATTTATGTGTTCATACACTTAAAGAAGGCCTCAATAATGTACTCTGAAAATTATAGAACAATAACAATGTTGTGAATACATTTCTTAACCAACAATGAAAAACGACGGGTTGCGTGTTTCACAGCGTTATGTGTGTAAGTCTTTGTCCGGACGTATCTCAATAATGCGTGGTCCAATTTGAGTGGGCCTTTTATCATATGAAAGACTAATCGACGAGACAGGTTCTTAGCCATGTTTGATGAAAAAAGTGTACTGAGTACTGACCCGGAAACCACAATACATTTGGGGGACTGGCTATCTTATCTCTGACAACCGGAACACAACAATGCTATTAACATTGCTGCTTGGCGGCAGATTTAGATAAGATGGTGGTAGTTAGCCAGGACACCAAACCGAGTACTTAAACATGTACCCCGCTGGGGATCGAACCCTCGACCTCCGAATCGTAAATCCAATGTTGTTTACATTGAGCCACAGAGGCGGTTACTTGTACTTCAACGAAGTAGAAACGCTGTTTGCTTGTAATAGTAATATTATCCGATAATACGCATGGATGAATCATCAAGAAGGTTCATATGTAATTAATTATGTATCTGTTCCTCGCTTAGGGTTGGCAGATGGTATCCTAAAGGAGGACCTTCTATAATTTGTCCTCCCGGTATGTCTTCCTTTTGCTTTTACTTTAATGCATGCTGATAATGCCGTGTGTGCGCCGTGCAAAACAACTTTCTTCTTAATTTAAGAGCTATGCTCTTGTCGGTGGAGTAATGACCACGTCTCTCTACTTTCCGCCCTCGTTTTAACCTCTTGGTACGACACGACATTCACCTTTTCTTTCACTTGGTCAAAGTAATTACGTCTAGGTCTTCCCCTTCCTCTCTGTCCTTCAATCTTTCCCTCAATTATGTTCTTCAAAAAAATATAACTGTATATATGCAAAACAACTTACAATGCCAAAAAATCAAACTCAGTGTGGTGTCACTAATTCATTGATTCTTATACAATATAATATTAAAAATATGGTATGTAAAGATTTTCATATTTTTTGTTAAATTATGTTTAATGAGTTCAGCTAAATATATTTAATATAAAGTTAATTATAACAGAAAGCACATTTAATTATGTGTCTTAAAGTCCTCCGTTTGAGATCCTTCAACACTCCTTTTTCAAATTGTGGTTGGCAACCCTATCCTTGCTCAGATTAAGCATATGTATTCAGCGAGGAAGCCCTCGCGGATACAATTTTATACATTTGCTCATTCATTATATATTTCAACACTAGGCTCTTGCCAGTTATGATTAGAACTTAAAACATCGGAAGCGGTACAAAGAGTTATCGTCATAGCAAAAGCAAATGGCAAGTTGGAATGGCAGATGGATCATCTCCAAGCTTCCACCATTTCAACTCCTGTAAATCAGGATTAACAATCATACTCAACGTGACAGCCGAAGGTAAACGGTGTAATAACATGGAACTCAGACTAATTAAAAAAATTAAATTGTGAAATAAGTTGGAATAATACAATTTTGAGACGTACTGCGCCAACCCCAAATAAATTGGAACCAGGATCAGAAGATGAGGATGATTTTCGTTGCCCCAATTTTCGTTGGCCAAATTATAGGGTTGGGTAAAGCTGGAATTGCTGTGACCGGACCAATGATATTCTTCTACCAAATAATAACTATGGACCACCCTAGCGAACAGTCGTTTTAAAGCTTACAAATTTAGTAAGCTCACTCACATCGTTGCAATCGGTATTTGGCACAGCGAGTAGCGATATGTATGTTGAAAAATAATTTTATTTACCTTTGGGATACATTGCCGTCCTGTGCTTTTCTAAAGTCTTCAAACAATACAAATAAAGCATCAGGTATCACATTTCATTCGTAAGTAAAAGTTTTAATATAATTCTAATCAATCATCAGATATAGCAGGCCATTGTTTCTCTCTTCTCTCTCTCTCTTCTTTATCCCTGTCACACTTGATTATGTGTGCACACGATTAGGAAGACTGTGGCCATTTGTGTTTTTACTTGTACTTGTATATGGACTGTATTTTCATTAGCGTTTTGTATGCATTAGGCCCGTCGTTGCTTTATATTCATAAAGCCGACGGCCGTAAGTCAGATGCGCTCTTGCTATAGCAGAATTCCGCACTGAGACTAGTAAATGCTATTATGTTAGCGAGCCTTTACTCAACACTTGATTCTTAATAACATCATCATTTTCTTGCACAGGTCCCAAATTATTTGGGGTTGGCGCAATACGTCTTTTTCTTCCAATCTTCTCAATAGCAGCACGCCGATAAATCTCAACTGATTTGGCGATAGTTATTATCTTAACTCAAATAACATTACTACTTAATGACGGACATAACTAGATGGTAGCCAGGATATTTAAAAATATCCTACCACTAAATCGAGTAGGTACCAAACCTGTACCCAGCTGGGATCATATCCGCGATCTCCTTTTTGTAAAACATGTTGTTTGTTTGTCTAAGCTATGACCCACAAATGAAGAGACGGGTTAATCCCATTCTACTTCCCACTAAAGTAAAACCGGTTAGTATAAAATGATGTGGCTGTACAGTATTATTCAATCGTGTATATCCCATCCCAGTTCAAACGACACTTATTTTTAAGAACGCACATCGAATTTATAACGGATAAAATATATTCAACTATCGTACAATCTAACGTACGCTGAAAGCTTTGTTACATGTACAGATTCTCCATTACATTTTTAAAACTTTTTCATTCGGTGAAACCATTTTTGACAACATGAGAACAGTTATTGACGTGTCGGTTGAAAGCGCTCACGGCCTCTTCCGGCCCCGAAAATGTCAAACCGCTCATCAAATCTTCGATTTTTGGGAAAATAAAGAAATCGCTTGGTGCCAGGCTTGGGCTATGTGCGTAATGGGTCAGTAGCTCTACCTTTTCAGAAGCCAAAAATGACTTTGTCTTCGCGGTGTGCGCCTAACTTTTTCAAAGGTACCAACATTAACTGTATTTTGTTCTTCAAGTGGGTCCGTGGAGAGGACCAGTCCGGAAAGTAAAAAACGGAATCATTTTGTTGCCTAAACTGCTCGCTGGCTTGACTTTGTTGGTTTGCTGTTGCCTGCGAACACCCATACAGAAGACTGTTACTTTCTTTCGGCCATGTAACAATATATCCATGTCTCCTGTCATAATGTCATAACATAAATGTTACTATCGATTTCAAAAGTAGAGCCAAGGTGTCGATTCAGACGACTTTTCTCTCGTTAAATTAATTTTGGTGTAGTACTTACAATCTGGGACTTATTATTCAAGGGGAAAGAGATGGAATCACATTCTTTCAGTTTAGAGAAGTTTGTAAATTATATGGACTTTGGTTATTTTATTTGAAAAATAAACACCATGGAACTTGACAGATAACTATAATTTGTGTTTGCATGAGCCTGGGCTGTAAATGACCACAGAGATTTAGACTCCTAATAACAAACGAGGGGTCAACATATCAGGGTAACAGAACAGATGACCCAACATTTCTCATCAGTTATTAGCAAGTCCTGTCGTTTGTTGCAAGCTGATTGGCACAGTCGATGATAAGTAAATAAGTAGTACCTCAGCTCCTGATACTTGTACACTACAAGCGTCCATGCCATGTGTTGTCGATACATGATCAAACCTTCTTCTACAGACTCTACATTCGCTGGAAGGTAAAAGTAAGAATGTATCCCACTTTCTTCGGTAATTGGAAGCCGAGTAACGCAAATACAGCCATACAGGCCTTGTGGGATATAGCGCCTTGAGGCTAACTTATGCAAGCTGTTGATATTGGTACATCCGGTGAGCCTAATACTTAGACGTGATACGATAATGGTAGGCATAGTGTGGAAAACGAAGTGTGGTAATTTAGTGACTTAAAAAAGCTATTATAGGTACATTTATAAGTACATAAAGTAACATTATTTTATAATAAGTATATCTGTATACAACGGATGTGTGATGATAACTTCGTTCCGTTGGCCCCTGATAACAAAACATTAGGCCGAGAGTAAACGAACTCATTAGTATCACTGTACTTACGACATACTGTTCGATAACCTTACGATAATTTGGCAAAAAAAATATGTTAGCAACTAACTATATATAGACGCAGCCTATTTGTAAACTTTGCTGAACAACTGATTCGCGCAATAGTAGGTACATACTAATTAGAACATTAAATATCAGCACAAATAGGACATACACAAGTAGAATCTGCATTTTTGAAGCGAGCATGTCCAATGAAAGAGAAAATACCGCTCCTAATATAGACACTAGCTTTATAACAAAAACAGAAACGCTGATGTCAAAATTAGGTACCGGCGCGGCGGTAGCGCAAAGTTTTAGAAGCTCCACTTGAAAACTCACTTGCGGTCGGCCATCGATGTTGTAGCAGGATGCCTTCTTCTGTGCCCCAATCCTTGGTGTGTAGTTGTAATCCTGTGCTGTGGTTAGGGCTAGTATCGTGAGAAATTGTGTTGCAAGCGTGGACGCACGCGCCATCTTGTGTGCTCGGTGACTGTGCGTCGACGCGGCAAACGTCGGCGGTGTACTGGCGGAGCCTTGTTTCACAACACTGCGCCAAAGATTTGGAGGTTAGGCATTAATTGAATTAGAGTTTGTCTCTGGGAGGAATAATAAACCACTCGGTTATAATGTTAGCAGGAGAATAACGGCCAACCGTTAAAGTTACTGTTAATTGTAACGTTACGAAATGGTTTTGCCAATTTGATAAACGACCTGTTGGGTGTAGTGGTTAGAAACTCTGACCACTATACCAAAAGGTCGCTGGTTCGAATCCCTCTAGAGGCATATGTTTGTATGATGAATACGAACACGTATATCCGAGTTATGGATGTTTTCATTTATATAAGTATTTATTTACAAAAAAAAGTATTTGTGTAGTATATCAACCATCTGGTATCCACAACACAAGCATAGTTGCTTAGTGTGGACCTATATGGCATTATGTGTATGTCCAAGGATATTTATTTATTTATTCAATTTGAAAGGAAAGAGTGAAGTGTGTAGACAGTAAGATAAAGAACATAGCCCAAATAAGTTTTTAGGTTTAGAACTCTTATGGTAATATTTATCACTAGCTTTCCGCCCGCGGCATCGCCTGCGAGGAATAACTTTATCGCGGAAATTTGTTTATCCCGCGGAAACTACTCACTTTATCGGGATAACAAATATACTACGTTTAAATCCAGGGTTTGTTCTACCCATATACCAAATTTCATCCAAATCCGTTCATCCGTTTCGCCGTGATTGAGCAACAAACAAACAAACGAACATCCAAACTTTTGCATTTATTGGTGTCGATTCGGATGTACAACGAACTAACTAAATTTAAAGCAGATACATCCTTTTCTAATACTATTAACATGAAAGGGACGACTATAAATTAAGGCCTGTCAAATTAAGTTAAGAGCTGTCAAAACAAGTCGCTCCATAGTATTTTAATCGTGACGTCGCTAGGTGTACACCTAATATTGATAAAGAAGTGCTTGTTTTGATCCTTTTACTTAATTTGACAGGACTTAATTATATGTCGTCCTTTTCATGTATTAGTGGTTAGAAAAGGATACATATAATTTAAATTTAGTTAGTTCGTTGTACATCCGAATCGACACCATTATATTAGTTAGATAATGAAAAGCTTTGTGCATCGAAAATTTCAGTATAAACTAGATTATTTAAATTAGTGGACTAAGATTAATATATCCACTTTACGAGCACTTTACTAGTTTTATTTTTTTTAATACATGGGTACTTGACTTACCCATTCTTTAAACCTGTGCTTACCACATTCTAATAAACTCATCTATATTGGGTGCAAATCTGGAAACATTTTTACACATAATTGCATTACATTTCTATTCACTCGAGCTAATAAAAGTATACGACTTTAGTAGGCATTTGATGTAATTGTTCCAACGGTGTCACCCGTCTGTAGCGTCGCCATTTTCCTTTTATTCTTTGGCAACCGGCATACACTCAACACACTTCTAAGCGCTCCGTGGCCCCATACCGGCCGATTTTTTTATAAAGGGCTCAGAAAAGGTCTGCGCTTTTGTTTTGTGTATCTCCATGTGCGGACGTTCGGCGAAAAGTTCGGAGAAACTGGCTTTGAATGAGAATAACCGTTTTTTACTTGCACTTTTAAAGTACTAGGTATAAAAATTATGGAACTTTACTATAATGATGTAGTTAGGTACATAAAATTAATACAGATAAATCAAAAAAAAAAATTACAAATCTTTGTACAAAATATTTCGAAATTAGCCGGATATGTAATTTCAATGTACATTTCATTTTATATTAATTACTTGTCGAATACTTTATCGCGGATATGTTTAATTTGTTTATCACGCGGGAGATCTTCACTTTTTCGGGATAAAAAATATCCCATGTGTTAATCCAGCGCATGTTCTACTTATACACCAAATTTCATCCAAATCCGTTTAACCGTTTCGCCGTGATTGAGCTACAAACAAACATCGAAGTTAGATTAGATTTGCATGTATTTTTTATTTTTAAAACTATTTAATAGTATCAGCCAATAGTACGATTAACACATACCGAAAAATTAATCCTTACTCTTTAAATCTGGTATTGTATTTAACTAATTATAAGTAGGTAGACACAGCATGCTATAATTTTGTTAAAATAAATTATAGAAAAAAAAACTGAGGCTCAAAGAAAAGAGTACCTATGCGGTTAGGTATCCGTGAGGTATCCGTGATCATGACCTGCCACATACAATCTATTTTCAACAATGAACAACAAACACAATAATATATAAATTATTATATCTATAATAAACTATAGATCTATAATTTTGACATCTATCACACACACTAACTCTTACACACATAGACACTCACAACACACATATTTTGTACATATTTATAGATCTATAATTTTGACATTTTCATTCGGCTTATTTAACTTCCATAGACATATTTTATTCATATTTAGACATATTAACCTAACGACTCATATATATCACTGAGGATTTGATTTGTTTTCATTGACATTTATAATAATATTATGATTAATAATGTATTAGTACGAATTTTATTGTAATTTAATTAAGACATACCCATTCAATGTTAAAGTAACCTTTGTCAGTAACATAGTAAGAATCTTTAATTGGCATAAGTTTGGTATTAGTTTTCTGAATAAGAATTTGTAATATTTCTGTTGATTCTATGTAAATAAAATAAAATAAAAATAAAATAAATAAAATAAATTACAATTAATAATGTAACAACAAAAATATAACACTCTTATTTTTATGTGTGAAAAAAAAGATCAGATCTTCACAACTACTACTACTTTAACCCATTCAGTCAAAATTAATGTATATTAGATAATTACTGCTGGAAAATGTTCTATGTGGACTAGCAATAAGGGCTATGGACACGCTTTATGTGACACCATAAATCGAAATATTGGCAGAATTGAAGAAACCACATTGACCCACATTCATTAATTTCTTTATGTATATTTCTGACATTGATTTAAAAGTGGACTTTGATTTCAAACTACCTAGATATAAACCGTAAAGTAAAGTGTGTCAAGAAGTTTTCTTTCTTTTTTTTTTATTGATTTTGACATTCTTTCTAATTCTCTATACTTTTTGACATGCATTTGAAGATTTGACATTAATTTTGTAATGTTGACAATTTTCTAAACACTCCTTGCAAGTTGGGTTATTTAAAGTGTATAATTAATTAATAATAATGTAGTTATAATTAGATATAATTCGTTAAATTTTGCATGCTCAAAAGGCAGAATGTAATGGGCCTTATTTTTAATACGAAAACATCCTTGTGTATCTATATTCTGGCAAATTAAATAATTTGAATTTGAAAAAAAGAAAAAAGAAATTATTACGGCCAACATCTGATAAGAAACTTGAAATCCAAAATAGTGAACCAGGAATAGGATCTAAATCGCTGAATTTTCTTATATTTTTTTTTAGTAATCCACAAAGATTGTTTATAGATCGCTCGTATATTTAAAAAGGGCACCTTCGTTTTAGGATTAAAACTAATGTGGCTTTTCAAAATCGTATAATTCCGGAATATTTTGCGACACGGCACACATTATGTATTTTTTCTGTTTGTTCATTTTTATTTATTTTTCTATACAAAGCAGTAAGGCACCCATATATTTTAAACGACTGCCCAAGAAAGGAGTGTAATGTTTTTCGAGTGTATGTTTATATGTATCTATGTATGTATGTCCGTCCCTTTGGCGCCTAAACGGCTTTACCGATTTCGATTTGCATGATGTCTTTACATTCGTCTTGATAGTTACTAACTGGATACATTTATGTTAAAAAATCCAACATGGCATCAGCAAAATACAAAATATGTTGTTCTTTGGTTTTTATAATACTTATTTAGTTATTTTATTCAAGATGTTATGTTGTAGATAATTTTATCACACGTCCGATCCGTTCGTGAAAAGAAATCACGAAAGGCCCGTCCCAAACCGCAGCGCAGTCGAAGTTTTAGAGCGGGTGTCGCGCGGGCTCTTTTGCCTCAATGTACCAGGCAAACATAAATGCAAAGAGTAGGATTCACGGCATGGATGTACATTATCGTGCGCCCCTAGCGGATAGTCAAGAAAACGTTTGGTTCGCATTTCTACCTAGAGTGGTCAGATACATTTTATAGTCAACAACATGGCGTCCGCAAAATACAAAATATGTGATCGGGTTTTTTGGTTTTTATATACTTTAATAGCTATTGAATTTATCTTTGTTTGACTTTGATGTGATTATTATTCTGAATTTGGAAATTCGGAAGAGACTAAGGACCGCATTAATAAGTCGATCTCGAGATTGAGATCGCGTCTCTGTCTCAATACTATTATTTTGTTACTGTTTTAATATGCTACAGATTCTCAAGTGTCAACTTATGGTCATATCAATCTTGAGAGCGGTTCATTAATACAGACTTAAGTGCTGGTCAATACATATCTACTTGGTAGTCGGTAATACAGTTTAGCAGACGCCGACGAGTCCAAGATTAAATACCGACATTCGGGTAAACAAGACGCTTCTCTCACTGCACTCGTAGGCAGTCGCATTCGACATTTGTTTTTGATTACTAAAGTTAAGCAATGCTTAGCACGGTTGGTCCTTGGACGGGTGATCACTAGTGGCATTTTAATACGAGTGTTTACTTGCTTCGGAGGGCACGTTAAATAGTCGGTCTCAGTTGTTTTCAATTGAACGCAGTATGGTGGTATGAATACACTGACTGTCAGGTGGCCACACTGAGCCCGCCTGGTGGATTATAGTAAGAGGTAAGAGGAGGAGCAGTAAGAGGAGGCTGTGCCTCAACATTGCGGACGAGTAAGGCTGTTGATGAAGATCATTCCAATAGGAAATCTTTGCTTCCAACAATTATACCTCATTTGTCATAAAACGACCAAAGTTTTGGACATCTGAGAAAGCAAATGAACGTAGTAACCACCTCATAACCATCCTTTAGCTTTGCTTTTAACCAGTAAAAGGAGCAAAACGTGACTACATTAGATGACTTGACATTAATAAATATTCCACCACAAATATCTATTAAATATGTTTATCTTAGAATCAGTAAGCACATCGCTGTTGACCATTTTTGATGTAAAGTCCCTTAGTAGCTATACCTACACAGTTTGGTTCAATTCTTATCATACAACTAGGGACCTTTAATGTGGATTTTATTGCCTGGCGTTATGCCCGTTAGAGTCCAAACGATGCTGTTAACCTTTAAGCCCCATTTGGTTCCAACTCCCTGATTATATGCACAGTTATTTTATTTTATTCGAGGTCAAAGTAAAAAATGCTTTATTTTGTAGGGTACACTTAAAATAGTCAGATTTTGTATTTTTTAAGCGACTGCGTGCTCAAAAGGCGATTTTCCCCTGAGAAGAACAAGCAAGAAACTCGAAGCGTTGCTCTTTTAAAAACAGATTATATTACAAAAAGACACAATAATATTTCTTTATTAAATGTAAAATAGCTTGGCATGCGAAGAGCCGGATATGTTTCTGTCTTATGGTATCTTTAGATTTACTGAAAAGAAGATTTTGTAAATCGACGGGAACCTTGAAAAAACGTATACGTAGCCCTTTGCATGAATTACTGACTTTGCGGAGGCGACTTATGTGACCTGCAAGTAATTTTTTTTTTATGCACAACGGGTTCGTACTTGACCTTAATACACCTGATGTTAAGGAAGGTGGAAGCGTACTGATCCGGAAACCCCAACACATTTGGGGGACTGGCTATCTTAACTCTGACAACCGGAACACAACAATGCTATTAATATTGCTGCTTGGCGGCAGATTTTGATAAGATGGTGGTAGCTAGCCAGACGGACATTTTATAATGCCCTACCACCAACCAAACCGAGTACTTAAACATGTACCCCGCTGGGGATCGAACCCGCGACCTCCGAATCGTAAACCCAATGTTGTTTACATTGACCCACGGAGGCGGTAAAGTTCTTCTTCAAAGAAAAAAAGTTCTTCTCGAGTCAATGGCAAAAATTATAATGAATTAAAGTAGTTTTGCCCAAAAAGTAACAACGTCTTAACCCAACCTGCAAAGTTTTTGTGTATATAGGTGGATAGAGGAACTCTAGCGTGTGTTTGTAGTTTTTAAACTATATATCATCAAGTAGGTACCTACTATTTTTTTTTGTTTCTTACTGGGGTAGATTGCACTGTCATCTATTGTTTAGCAAACATAACACTGTCATTTGCAAACGTTCCCATTTGCACCCTTAAGCCACCCCCGATTTTAGTTCGTTCCATCTGCAATGCATAGATGGCATTGCAATGAATTTATTTATCATGCACGGCTTTTGAAATCTCTTTTCACTATGTACCAGGAGCAGTCCAGTGAGGATAAATAATAATAATAATAAATAAATATTTCGGACACTTACACCAATCATCTAGTCACCAAACTAAGCGAAGCTTGTGCTATGGAAACTAGATAACGGATAAACATACATAAATATTTATATAAACATCCATGACTCAGGAATAAATGTTCATATTCATCACACAAACATTTACCCGTCGCGGGATTCGAACCCGCAACCGTTGGTTTCGCTGATAGGGTTTAACTTCCTATAATTTTAAAAGCCGTGATTTTTTACAGTGCCATTGATAGAATTAATTTGTTTTCTAGCTAATCTAAATCGCTAGCTTGCTTTAGATATACTACAGGTATTTAGTAACAAAACATAGAGTATTAGATTAAAATTACCACTGTGAATTTCATTGCGTCGGAGAATATACTTAGAACTCCTGTAACTACTTTAAAAAAAATGATCAATAACTTCTTTAATAAATAATAAAAAAAATAAAAATAGTTTATTTCAATAACCTAAATTAATCAAAACATTGCAGGTTTTGGAATCTCCATTTAAGTAAGAATTTGCGTGTGTTAGGAGAGACCGCTCTTCTATAACAATTTTATATTTTATGTGCTTAAGCTATTAAAAAGTTTTTTAACATTATTAATATTACTGTTACTTAATTATTTAAGGTAAGTAAAATATTTATCTATCTATTTTCTATTAATTTATTGTAAATATGTAAGTGTTTGTGTGTGTGTGTGTGTGTGTGTGTGTGTGTGTGTGTGTGTGTGTGTGTGTGTGTGTGTGTGTTTATGTTTATGTGTGTATATGTAAGTGTGCGATCGTGGACTTGAGTATGTTTGGGTGGTGTATGCTTGTTTATATTTAAAATATCATGACTCAAACTATTTTTGGAAAATCTAAAGAAACGTTTAATTCATTTTTTAGAAAATGGTTTTAGGACCTTGACGTCTTCTACAACGCAATGAAATTCACAATGGTGACTTTAATATATTTTTGTAGGTTTTATAACTAAATACCTATACTATACTTAAAGCAACATTTTTATTCCATTACTGATGGGTACTCTATCCTTAAGATAGATAGATAGGATAAATCGGTTTAGAGCACTCTACATTCAAATTTTATTTTTTGAGACCACTTCAGAATCGACACCAATTTCTCTCTAAATTTAGAGGGCGTATCTCGAAACATCATGCTTAGCCGGCAGATAGTCTACGGCCATTCGACCAGTGGGCCCCGTACTAATTGGTGGATTAATGTCAAACGCAGAGTTACAACCCCTGTTCTTCAGCCGCCTCTAAGGCCCGTATTAATAAATCAATCTCAATAGAAGTCTTGAGGCTGTATCAACCGAGATGCGTCTTAAGCAGTTGACGCTATCTCAAGCTCCGTGCTAATTTATAAACCAATCTTGAATAGGTCTACTCAGCTGAGATCACTTCTCAAGTATTTATAAGTCTTGAGTTTCGTTTATTGATACGCGCACCTCTCAAGTGATAAGAGTAAAGTAAGTGTGCCCGTGCTTTTCAGGTCTCAAGTTAGGTTCATAAATCAACACGTTTACTTGAGACCGGTCACAAGACTGTTCTCAATCTTGAGAATGTTTTATTAATACGGGGCTAAGGGTGAATGCCACTGCATTTTGTTTGCCACATTTCGTTTACCCTATCAGTAATTGCAAGAAATGATAAAGAAAGGTGTAGCATTAAAAACAAGTAATTATGTATTCCTAGAATTTATAGTGATATCGGTAAAAAAACTAGCAATTATGTCTTCCCAGAATTTACAGAGAATTCGATAAAAAAATAAGTATAGTTTTAATTGTGTTCTATTGTTATCATCAAAATTATTGTAAATTATTTTGCGCAATAACAATATTTTGACATTATAGAAGTTATTGGCGTATAGCTTTTTTTTTTTTCAAAAATGCTCGCGCCCACCTTTGATTGATATGCGACTGGTGGGATTCGATGGGGTCTCAATCATGTGAAATTTATTTGGAACTAATATTTTCTTGTTTAATTTGATGATGTCATAATATTTATGTATGTTTATCCGTTACCTAGTATCCATAGTATACGAGATGGTACCTTGTATGGCGCCTACTGAAGGTAGACGGGTCATATGAAGGTAGATTGCTACCTTGAACCCCAGAGTAACTAAAGAAAGAAACAGAGTATGTAAGTAGACAAAAGAAGATTCACACTTCTCCATGATTCCCTTACTTTGCTGGGCCTGTCGTCGCCGCGTCGACTGATTTACGTTTGCCGGATTTGCCGGACTCTTACCGTCTCTCGATTCAAATCAATGCATACAGCAAACTGACCCCACCCCACAAAATATAGTGGCGTCCCTTACCGATCAGTAAGTCAGTGCGAAAGAGACCCTAGAGAGAGCTCGTCTACAATAAACTTATAATCTCCTGGTAGGAATAACTTCTTATGGCGTCCGCTGCGTTGTGCGGGACACGAGCGCGTCGGGCGCGAACGGTGAGTGCAAATTACTCGCGATCTTATGCTCTGCCAGATAAGGCTCACAATCGTCGTGTCACGCTCAAGCCAGCGAATGCCTTTACGGTCTCTCGCAGCGTCGCGTAAATTCTCTGCGACCCAAACCACGTGTTTGTAACTAATCAATATGATGGCGTTGTGCATGCGCTATACTACTCGGACCAGGTGTGGATGACGGGAGTCTTGACCCCCCTGTATATTCTAGCATCATGTACGTCAGCTATACAGAGAAATATGACCCCCTATTCACATATGACTGTAAGTATGAAGTGTCATATTTCTTTGCAGCTAACTGTACGTATCAATGTTATTTATTAATTGCTCTCGTATAATCTCGATCTACATTATGAAATAAACCTTTCTTTTTGCAATGTAAGGGTGGATACAATATATTCTGTCATTTTTGCTTCTGACACGTCGCAAATAGCTCTATATCAGAACAGTAGTGTAATTGATGTATATACTTTTCTTTCGACTCATAGAGTAGGTACATACAACAATCAGTAAACGCTTGATATTCAACTGAACGCTCGGGCACCGGAACCATGTACAAACAGCAACACACTTAATTATACATTTTTTTCCTGACATATACCTGGCAGGAAAGAGACTCGCATTTGAAATTGACTGTTATGAATCCTAACTAGTGGCTAAGCAACTTAACTTAATTTAGTCGGGTTGTTAAATCGGTTATAGAGCCGTTTGTTTTCGTTTTACATTAATCAGACATATTACTCGGTACAGTACCGAGTATAAATATTAGTTATAAATGCTGAATCTCATGTTTATTTTATCCTCACCATAGTAGCGTCTATATGACAATTTTAAATTTTCTTTTCTCCTTTGACCACATTACTAATGCAATGGCAAAAAATCTCTTCTTAGTCCGCCTCTACACCAAAAGATACCTGCCAAATTTCATTGACATCAGTAAACGCGTTTTGGCGATGCGCTGATCAAGGGATCAGTCAGTTTTATTACAGATTGTTATTTTGGAGCCCAACCTGCCTTGTGTTGACCCCCCCCTAATTCAAAGGCTGGATCCGCCTGTGACTTCAAATAACGTGCTAGTTTCAGAATCACGATTAAGGACCGTATCTTTGAGAAATAAAGTTCATTTTAGTTTAACGTTATGGCATCAGCCTTCTGCTCCTAATAAGTTATGTGTTCCTGGTGTGGTATTTCCAATTTCAGACTTATTGATCGGAAACTTGTACGATGACGTATTTCCTAAAGTGCAAATCTTCAGGGCAGATGTCGCCTGTATTTGTTATATTTAATTCCATTATTCCGTAATTTCCGTTGTTACATTATTTAAAAAAAAACACCTTTATTAAGAAAAAAAAATATGTTCACCACAAAATCATTCATACTTTCAATATTAGTCGTGCAAAGGAAAAAATTCTGGCAGCCTCGATTTGAGTGCAGAACCAAATATTTTCCTACCAATCTCTACCTCCCCACCAAGCGAGTACATCGATGTCCCAGTTCCTACGCCTTGCGTTTCTGTTTGCCTGGTAAACAAGCGGATAAAGTATGAAACTGCGTTTCATCCGCCTTTGCAGGCAAGACGCGTTGAAAATAGGAAAAAAAAATTACGTACGACATTTTTTTAATTTCATGGTTGAAAATATTTTCCGGTGATTTTCCAGTTTTATTTAAGCAACCAAATGCAGTATTTAACAGATTACACCAAATATATTCCGTTCCTATTCCTCGCATTAGTTTAAGTATATATATATTTTGAAATTATTTTGTTTCTTTTGTAATACTTTATTTAATTCTGGATTATTGTACCTGACGACTGACGATGCCAGTTCCATCTTATCCTACTGTAACTTCATTTCACGTTACCAAATATAGAAAACAATGCGACTGCTGATTCAGGTGAATTAGACTGTGTCATACTACATCCCAATAATCCATTGAATTCAGCCCTAACGTCCTTACAAGCGCATCTTTTTTAGGCGCATAGTGGATTTAATCCATAAAAAGGGGTTGCAAATCATCAGTTTTGTTTATTACACTCATTGTAGTTGGAGGAGTCCGCCTTCCCCATAAGATAAGCAAATGAATATGTTGGATTGGTACATCGTTGCCAGTTTAATTTATATAATTTTTTGAAAATTTATTCATGTAATTTATTCGCAAATTCAAAGATTCGCAAATATATAGCCCAGGGAAAATACGGTAAAAAATTAGGCTCATCATCATATCAGCCGAAAGACGTCCGTGCTTGCCAATCTCCCTGGTTCTCTTTCACCGACACACGTGCAAACCGTAGAAATGCGAACCAAATACGAGTATTTTCTTCACTATCCGCTAGGGGCGCTAGGGGTACATCGATGCTGTGTATCCTACTCCTTGCATATATGTTTCCCTGGTAACTTGAGGCAAAAGAGTCCGTGCGACACCCGCTCGAAAATTTCAACTGCGCGGCGCGGTGCAGCGGTTTGTGTCATGCTTTTGTGATACATTTTGATTTACTTTCCACGAACGGGTTGGACGGGACGAAAGATTGTATATGTGTGCCTACCAAGAGTCGACGCGGACGTTTCACGTTATCGAAATCTATCGGTAATGCTGCTCATTGCCGATGCGAGTGACAGTGATAGAAGGATAGTTTACTATAACGAGAGTAGTTTCCGTGCCTCATGGTAGCCCCAATGTACATCATGAAGAAATTAACTTGTTAAGTATTTGTAAACCAAAAACCCGATAGCATCATATTTTGTATTTATAATATTGAAATTACTTCAAAGAATTTTTAAGTTCCAAACTAAATATGATAAAGCAATGCAATATATTTAAATGTTACAACGGAAATTGTTTCTTACAAAAAAGGTATTTCAGCAAATATTAGGTAGTTTATCAATATTTTTTTATATATAAGGGTATGTTGTCGCTCTGTAAGAAATTAATTTGTTTATCAGTTACCACGAACTAAATCAGAATGTGGGGTAAATAATGTCAAAGGAGGGTTCCATAGGTGTACCAAAACATTATAACAACGCGAGAATGTGAACAAATACTTTAAATCGCTCTCCTGGAAAATCACGTTTTTAAGTTACGCCCCTATTTTAATAAAAATCAATCTATTTTCTGTAGTACAGAGAACGCAAAAAAATGTCCTAATCTATCCTATAAATCACCCACCAACCGAGTACGGAATATGCCGTAGTTACTCCTCCTCGCGTTTATTTCGCCCTGGTACACGAGCGGATAAAATATGATTTCGTCCAAGTTGCAGGCAAAAGAAGAAAAGACGATGAAGATGAAAAGAGTTTCTAGTTTATTATGCCTTCAATATTTATCAATTTCACCAAACAAATGCTGAAATCACTTACAAACGTAACTTTTTTAAAATTGACAAGCTCATTATACTCATACACTCATAATTCTTTATTTCCATAAACTTCAATTAGAGCACTTGGACACGTCAACATACATAAATAGTACAAATTGATGACAATTATATAATATTTAAAAATAAACGAAGTTAAGCTGCTGTAAAGGGGCATTGTCAATTATCTCATACATAAGCTAAGCTACTGTCGAGAGGCATTGTCAAGTAAATACAATAAAATATTCAAATAACATAATAAATAGCTGCTGTATAGAGGCATTGTTTGACGACCGATTGGTGTAGTGGATAGTGACCCTATCAGCGAAACCAACGGTTGCGGGTTCGAATCCCGCGACGGGTAAATGTTTGTGTGATGAATATGAACATTTACTCCCGAGTCTTGGATGTTTATATAAATATTTATGTATGTTAATCCGTTATCTAGTATCCATAGCCATAGCCATCCATATTATTCCTTCATATAATATCCTAATCTAATATCTGTATATCTTTCTATAATAATATTTTAAATATATATATAACAATATAATAATATTATACCGGTATATCTTTATATAATGACATTTTTATAGCTTAATCTACATAGATAATGTTTACTTTTACTATTATATAGCTATTCTTACCTTTTGTAATAAATATATCTACACTCATCCATACACACATTCACACACACGCACTCACACACACACGCGCACACACACACACACTCACACAATCACTCACTCTCACAATCACTCACTCTCACACACACTCACACACTCACACACACACACACACACACACACACACACACACACACACACACACACACACACACACACACACACAAACGTGGTCATGTCTGCATACCACACCAATCCTTTCGCACTACCTAACTCACACTTTTGTTTAATCTTATAAGTTATTCCAATGGTCCGGTGTTGGAGAGGCTGGTAATCTGTCATACAGGCTGTCCTAGTGCAGATACCAGTCTCTCACATAAATTTAAATTATTTAATTGTTTTAAGAAATATTATACTATACTTGTATCCAATTTGTGTGAGAGAACAAATAAAGATTTATTATTATTATTATTATTATAGCACAAGCTTTGCTTAGTTTGGGACTAGATGATTGGTGTAAGTGTCCGAAATATTTATTTATTTATTTATTTATTTATTGTCAAGTAGGTACAATATAATATTCAAATAACATTAAAGGTAACCTCCCTATTACAGAAAAAACGTGATGGGGGTTATTTTCCAGACTTCTCTGGGCTTTGGCCAATAGCCTTTTTATTAATAATTAGAAATTCAAGTAAAACATAATTAAAGCTATTTCGGTATTTTTTATAATTAGCTTTTAGGCTTCTCGAGTGCAAGTCCGAGCGTTTTTTTTAGTTATATTCTGTATTTAAAAATAAATCTTAATTTATCCAGTGAGGGTGCCACTGGACGGAAATAAACCCTCTTAAGAAGTACAAAAACAAATCAACAATAAGAAAGAAAAAGAATTGTGGAAACGATTGAACTTTGATGTGTCACCGGAACTGGAAAGAAAAAGAATTGTGGAAACGATTGAACTTTGCTGTGTCACCGGAACTGGAAAGGAAAACACATATCCCGCCAAAGCACGTCTCGCCCATTAAACCGAGAATACAGTCACGACTGTATGATTCTAGATTTCTAGACGATTCCTTACATACATTAAGTTTTCGTAAACATTTCCCCTAAATTTATTCCTAAGAGACACTCTAAGGCCCAATTGCCATATTATGATGTCATATGGCATATTGTTGTGGGGAAACGCTGCTGACATACATATCATTTTTGTTCTGCAGAAGCGTGCTATTCGTGCCATTTATAAATTAGGACCTTGAGTGTCTCTTAGAGATAAGTTTAATGAAATTATCTTAACAATGGCATCTCAATACATTTATGAGAATTTGTTATATGCAAAAAAAAATATAACATTATTCGCTAAAAATAGTGATGATAGGCACAATGTTAATACAAGGAATAAGAACCATTTATCTGTTTATGTTAGCCGACTTCACAAAGTTAGTAAATCCTTCAAAGGGCAATGTATAAGCTTTTATAATAAGGTTCCAGTAAACATTCAAAATTTGCCTTTAAAGAAATTTAAAGCAATCATAAAACAGAAATTATTAACAAAAGGCTATTACAAAATCACTGACTATTTGAATGATAAGCAAGCATGGACATAGCTGTCTTTTTATTCATATAATTATCAAATCGCAACTCATAATCTTTTTAAAAGAGCAACCCTAGAGTTTCTTGCTCATTCTTCTCTGGGGAGTCAGCTTTGTGAATGAGCAGTAAATTTAAAATTTAAATGTAATATTAATATTAATAGTGACGTGTTCAAGTGATAATTTTATCCTATGAAGTAAAATATTTTGATTTGATTTGATTTGAAATTTGTAATTCGCCCGTACCGTTCGTTTCTGTAGAACAAAAATCAATTTACATTCGCGGCATTTCCACAAGTTTTAACAGGATGTTGTATGTTAACTTATTATGTTAGAAAATAAGTGACGTAAACCAGCTTCGCGGAAATAACGTATTCCGCAAATACTGTTGGGGTTTCCGGGTCAGTACGCTTCCATCTTCGACCTCATCTTCACTTAACATCAGGTGTGATTGAGGTCAAGTACCAACCCGTTATGCATAAAAAAATAAAAAAAAATAAACTGTAGAACTTAGGCTTTTCGCCAATTTATCGTTATTTGAACCCAATTGCAGTCCTTTATTACTATGCCTAGGAATAAAGTAGTGTCCACAAGCAAAGTACTTAGAGCGCGCGGCCACAAGCTCCAACTCTTCGTTTTTTACTAATGGCTACCTTTTTGACAAGTAGTGGGAACTTACTTTCATTTATAAAATGTCAAATATATTCCAAATAAACATAGCGAAAAATTTGCAGTGGATATACTACCCTTTCTATACCAGATTATAGATTTCTAATATTGACTGAATTGTCCCCTATCACACCATTATTCTAGTCTCTAACTGACATTAATGAAAGAAATGAGATAAGTCTGGAAGTATTCTTTATGGAATATAAAAACTGAATTATATCTCAGCTTAATTTACAGCACGGTTGCTTTATTTGACATAATCTAAAGCTAAGTTAGATAAGGGATCGTTGAACTCACATCGAGTTGCATGCGGTGGCCATTGATAAAGATAGTTTGTATCATTTTGTTTCTTTTAAGAGTAGGTATCTATTTGTAAATGACCAGCAGCTGTACCACATTCTCTAAAAAATTTGCCAGTTAGCTCGTTTGCGTTCGGTATCTAGAAAGTAATTATGGTAAGTCGATACATAAAGTTAAGTATTAAATTAAAGAATATATTTTCGTAAATGACTTTATTAGAAAGAAAGAAAAAGTTTTTAATTGACACCATTGCTTACCTACTTAAATTAGTACATGATGTGGTGGTGCCAATAAGGCATCCACTCAGCATAATGTCGCGACATTGGGCCCAGTGACGCGACGCTGGTATCCTGTGGACATATTCAATTCAAAATTCAAAATATTTATTTTCATTCAAGCATAACAATCTTGTACACAATTGTGAGAACTGTTAAGCTTCTTAAAACTTGTGTTAGCATACTCTGCTCTCCCTTCTTGTAGTTTCCAGATAAGATTTTTACTTTATGCGTAATTTAAATTGAAAAACCTGGATTAGTTTGGTTAGTGCTTATGTGAGTTGTAAATATAATATGAGAGGTTACTTTGTCAGATATGTGTTTGTGTGCGTGGGTGTGTGTATTTATGTATGTGTGCGTGTGTTTATGTATGGAATAATTTAGTTTCAACTATTTCTTTAAAATAACATAGATTTGGGCAAAATATTTACTATTTTTTCAATTGTGAAAATGTAAAATAATGGCTGAATAGCTGGCCGGCCACAGAAAAAACAAAACAAAATAGGCGGGTAAGCGGCAATTCGATCTTCATTTGTTTTTTCGAGTTGTAGAGTTTTGTTTATACTTCCGTATAGCGGAGGTTTGTATTATTTAGCACTCAGTTTGGTTGGTGGTAGGGCATTTTAAATGTCCGCCTTGCTAGCTACCACCATCTTATCTAAATCCACGGCCAAACAGCAATGTTAATAGCATGTGTTCCGGTTGTCAGAGTAAGATAGCCAGTCCCACAATAAAGATGAAATTTCCGGCTCAGTACGCTTCCACCTTCGGCCTCATCTTCACTTAACATCTGGTGTGATTGAGGTCAAATGCAAACCCGTTGTTTATAAAAAAGGATCGTGTTGTATAATAAACACCAGTAAAATTAAGACCTTACGGAGATTTCCATAAAAAAAGAATAAAACAATTTTATTTGTAAAAAATTGTAATAATCGAGAAGGATAAGATACTCATATATGGTAAGATTTCATTCCGTAAGTCTCCCTCCGCCTAAGCCAAATACTTACCATGAAAATGTGGATATAATATTTCAAATCGTTGTCATTTATAAATGGAAACATGGATACTTACTCCCGTCAAAGAGACTGTTATGAATTTCATTTAGCTAGATGCCGCCAGCATATTCACTGTGTGTATCTCCTAGTAAAAATTTTACTACCGTAATTAAAACATAGCAAAAGGAAAACATACATTGCCTTTTAAAATACCGCTAGCGTCATCTAACCATTTTATTTACTGAACTATCACTATCAAGAATTTAAAGATATTTAATGATGATGAAAGATATATATGATTGTATACGAGCGTAGGGCGTCTTGAGTTCGAATATTCACCGGGGTCGGCACGACCTCGCTGTGTAAAAAGAGCAGGTAGATTTTTACGCTACACGAAAGCGGCGCTGTGCGAAGTCGTGTGCCGCTTTGTGTGACGTCACTCTCACTGATATACACACACACATAGACCTACAGCATCTCTCCTATGGCGCGTATTGCATCGCTTTTTATGGGAAGATTTGCATGTTTTTGGGTGGCAGGAGGGATTTTTGATCTATGCTGGTTATGTTCATTATCGTTTAGATTTAGTCGCCTGTTACAAAACCCACGGGAAGAGACAGGACAGACAGACTCTACTCTGTCGAGAACCACACGGCCACACTTCGTATATCTATGCGATTTTCCTTTGCGATAATGCGAAAGCCTTTTTTCTAAATAAGCGCCTAATGTCCAACTTACTGTAATATTTATCTTAGGTTAATTTAAAATCAATAAAAGATCTTTATTATTTTGCTATGTTTTCTGCCCGCGGCTTGCCCCTGTGTGGAATAAATTTATCGCGGAAATTGGTTTACCCCGCGGGAACTATTCATTATATAATAATATATACTATAAAGAAAGAAAGAAAGAAAGAAAGAAAAAATTCTTTATTGTACACAGCTTAAAAATATACACAGTGATATTATTTTAACCGGTGTACAAAGGCGGTCTTATCGCTTATAGCGATCTCTTCCAGACAACCAGACAACCATAAATTCGATCTTGTCTACAATAAATAAAGGCTCAAGTAACAATTACAAAATAATGTCCCAGTGTTACAGACAGATTATTTTGCTGGCAATACATTTCCAATGCATAGGCCGTGGGAATGGTTGCGAAATATGTGCATTCAGTTTGTCTACGATAGGTACGGAACTCGTTGTGGTTCGTCAATTGATTTGCTGACCTTACTGTCTGTCACCCTTACACTGTGCTCGGGTGAGTGCCCGAAGGTAGTAAGCCAATCTACGGCACAACCATTATGTTCGTGTTTATGTATACGCAAATACGGACAGCAGGGAAATAATTCTTAGTGTGGTACGCATTAGGAGAATAAGATAAGCCAATTTGTTGTAAGTAATATTTTGACGATTTGTATCTATTAGACATTGGTAAAAAATTACACCTAATAGAGACTTTAATGTTTTTCGAGCTTCAAATAATAATGTGATAATTAATTGAATTAGTAAATATAGGGACATCGGGTACAAATACATTTTTCTTGCTTCCGGAGTCGAAACTGCATCCAGCGAGGAAACGCTGCCAGCGTTTTGGGTACCTTGCCTCGTGGTCCCAAATCTTTACATTTTGTTTTAGTTTATATTTAAATTCCTTCATTATCATGTTACATATTATACTGACAACTATTCATTGCGGTGCCCTTAATATTTCAGAAAAGGTTTTTTTTTTAATATAAAAAAATTACAAATAATCTATCTATCCACTATCAGTCATATAGTTTATTGTTAATAAATACTTATTATAAATGAAAACATCCATAACTCGGGTACACATGACACAAACATATGCCCCTAGCGGGATTCGAACCCGCAACCTTTTGGTACAGTGGTCAGAGTTACAACCACTACACCAAATTGTTCTTCAAGATGTAAAATATTTATCTAGATATAAGATTGCTAGAGACAACTCATTAACGATAAATCTCTATTGTACAATTTGAGTTAACAAAATTCACCTTCAAAGCATCAGATACAATAGAAGTTTCAATTTTCTTCAATTTTGTTTCAAATTTAATTCACGTAGTAAATAATACAGTTCAGTGAATTATACCAATGGGTGGGGAGGATGTAAACCGAGCTGCGTTGTCTCACCCCTTTTAACAGCCTACCTTTGCGCAGCTTTCCACTCACTCACTAATTACTGTGAAACCACTCAAATAAAACCGTGTAACTCGTTCATTCGAAAAAGAGAAACAATTAAGTTTGTTTTTTAATGTGTGCAATTTTTTTTGTTACATTCTCAATATCGTATACTCATAAGTACATTTGTTTTAATATGATAAACACACAATGTGTTTACGGTATGTTGCGTTTTTTTTTTTTTTCAAAAAATTTTCTTCATTCCGGATTGTATGTCCTTCGAAACTTGTTGTTCCACATGGTATAACCTTACTTTATGAGCAAAAAACTTATTTTTTTTAGATTTTCTTTTATTAAAGCAATGTATTGAACATACATAAATAATTTTCTTGTTCCTAAATCCCAATCACACCTGACGTTAAGTGAGATATAAACAGTTTATCAAATTTGGTTCCTAACTGGCGGAGATACCGTTGAACATATACATTTTTTCTAATACTACCAAATAGAACACCTCCAGCTTTTTGAAGTATATTAAAAACAGCCCTACTTCAAGGACAAACAAACAACCTTGGCTTCCATTTTCACAACAATAACAATTTAAAAACACGGAACTAATCATGGTAATAACGTGGCAAGTCATCACTTTATTCCCGTTGTTACACGCGTCATAATTTGAATTATCGTGGTTACGTCGTTCTCCCATAGGGCCGCGTTATGTGAAAGTTATACCAGTTGCTGTCAACGGTTGATGGTGGTCGCCTGACTGAAAATATGGATGCAAAGGTAAGCATTTAAAGCCTTTACCCTCTTTTACTCAACCACTCATGTGAAAATGGTACACAGATTTTTTTTTTATTTATTAACATACGGGGTGTTATTAGTTGCCGCAATACGTCCGATATGTGTGTTGGTCTGTGGATTTTGTATTGTAACCGATTTAAAAACGGTTTTTATTTTCGAAAGTTGCTATGTTATCGGTATAGCAGTCTCGAAAATGTTCAGCTTTTAACACAGTTGGTTTATTTATCTGGAAAACCATCTCGATTCTTGGGGGGTTTTTAAAATTTTATAATATTTGTAGTTATTGTAGTTTCTTTGCGAAGTGTGCATTTATTGCAAACTCAACGTGTGACGAAGAACTATTAGCCATTGGTCGATGAGAGCGAAGTCAAGCAACGTTTGGGATAATTAATAATAGCATGCAGGATCGATGCGTTACCACAACACACATAAACATCCTATAAAGGTCCACTAGATACTGGACATAGTCCCTTTCCCTGGAGGACACTCTAGGCGGGTTGGCGATCGCTAATTTTTTTGAGCACTGCACCATTGATGTTGCTTTATCACTAACGATCTCTTAGTCGCCTTTAACGACACCGACGGCAAGAGATGGGTTCGTCTTATTCCACTCTGCCGGTAACCAATACAGCCATACGTAATGGGTGATCACTACAGGGGCATTTTTATACGAATATTCTTGTACTTCGAGCGCGTACGGTCATGGTGTGAAATCACTGTTCGAGGTACACAAGGACTGGACACAATAAGTGAATCCCGACGATTTTCTCTATGAACAAAATGAAGCCGAAGTAGGTAGAGCGCTCACCCTGTATTAGGTAGTACAACTTATTTGTTGGACTGGCTATCTTAACGCTAACAGTCAGAATACATAATCATAAGAACACTGCTGTTCGGCAGCTGACTTAGATATGATGATGGTAGCAGCTGGCTAGGATTACTCCGAAGCTACAAATCCAAAAGCTTGTTAGCACAAGTTTATAGGTTTCGAAATAAAAATTATTGGTAGGAAAAGCCACTACACTTTTATTATAATTTTTGCTACACGATAGCTCAAATTGTACAACAGTATTGGAAATAGTAATAGTTTTCAAGATAGGTGTAAGCCAGTTTAAATTCTGTATAAGCCCACACTGGAATTGCATTAAAGGAAAGAAATAATGAATTACAAATTTGTATTTGGAATTTGAATGTGATTGACCAAATAAAATATTATTTCCAGCTAGCAATGAACAAAATGCAATTTTGCTCCGACTCGGTCTTCAAATTTATACTAGACAAGGATGGCTTAATTACTGCAACCAGTGCGTTTCCGTGGTCCCAATTTGCAAGTGAAATAAACTGCTAGATTTGGTACTAAAATTTGATCACAAATTTATTAGGATGGTAGAGACTCATGTCTCTGCATTAATATGCTATGACGAGTAATAGTCGATCAACTTGCGACATGTAATTGGGTCTGTACATACTTTATAGATACTCCATACAAAATAAATTGCCAACAAACAGCTCTTTGCCCATTATAAAAGTATACAATGAATTTTGTCGAACCTAGATAACGCGAAATGTGCGGATGTTGAATAAATTTCTCTACAGGGTGAAATTTAATACGTGTATTTCCTGTTTACGGATGACTCCAATCCTGATTACGAACGACTTTCCTCTAGGAACCATAGCCGACAATTGATGGACTTCCATACTAAAGGCGGATTCAGAATGGTTTACTTTGTATAGGTAATCGAAATTTTTTTGATCGAATACGACTATTGTTCCTTGGGGATAGTTGTTCGAAATCAAGAGTAGCGTCACCAGTTAATGGGAATGACATGAATTCAAATTCATCCGGCATACATTCAATAAAATAACTATGGGCCTAACTTTTTCCGTTGATAAGCGCTGAAAATTACTCTCTTTGAAGCTAATCAACATGACCCTTAAACTAATGCACATGGGAATAAATTACAAAAAAAATTGATTAAGTAAAATGTATTTACAAATTTATAAAAAAAAAGATCATTATTCATAACTTTTGTAATTTCCGCATGTTTCGTTTAATCAGGGTTCGTCGGATCACAGTTTATTTCGGCTACGGAACCCTTATTCTACCGGCATTTCACTAGTTTTACATATATTTCCTTCTTTGCACTTAAGATCGTATTATTAATAGTAATATTTAGGTAATCGTCACGTCGATTACATAAATAGCAGTGTGGTGAAATCTTTAGACACGATAACCTAAATGTTAGTCGCTTTAAAACTGATAGATAAGTTGGTAACTTATCGCACTTTGTACTTTATCTATGAATGCTTAATTCTAACTTAGAATCGTTTTTTATTTTTTAGGTAACTGGTATGATAACCAATTAAGGGTCAAGAGATTGTAACAAAATAATATTGCATTCAGTAAAAATCAATGTAAAGTTAGTCAAATTATTAAAATTATCTCCATTTTGAAACGCAGATAATTTGGGCACGTGTAAGAGGAAGAATTGAATATAGGCCTGTCTCATTAGCATCCGTTAATTTTCACAAGCATTTCTCTGTTGTTCTCCATTATTATTCACGATTTTAACGATAAATAGCACGTTGTCAAAGTACCTAAGTAAACAACAAACATTTTCATGTTACATATAAGCTCAGTTATTTACATACTATAACTTTTAATTAGTAACACCAAAATATATGTGTGCACTAATAAGATATTCAAATTTCTCAAACAAAATAATTCTTTTAAAATTATTGTTTTCATGGACTATTTCTTAGCATTCGACCTCACTCGAGACTCCAAGCATAGCTCTCTCCATGGCCCTTTGAGTGACCTTGAGCCTTCTTATGGGGCCCATAATATTATTGTGATGGGATTAATCTCAGGCACGTCCTTCCTTAGTCTAAACAAAGTACAAAACCCAAAAAAAATATATAATTCGGCGATGATACAATTAATTACAGCTTTAGATACTATCGGCGTCAGGTACAATGATATGTTAACCATCTGTCAAAATGTAAAAAATCTTGGAAATAAAAACACATTTTAATCTTGAACAAATCAAAACAGTTCAGTCCAAAATAAATTTTTGCTCTTTTTGTGGTAAACTGTACCTGCTAGAAACGTCAAAAAAATGCTGAAAACTATTTCATACATTCCAATGCTAGCTGCCAATAATGTTATTCTTACTATCAGGTACAATAGGGTGGAATTTAGATTTACCTTTTTGGATAGTATCGGCTCTTACGTAAGCAGTACAGTTTTTATTAAAAGTATTATTTGAGATTAGAAATGTCAAAAGCATTTTTTTTTAATCTTAAAGCCTTTTGTGTTTGGTATAGAGTTGCCAGGTCAAAAATAAAGAATTACCGGACAAAATTCCGGATGAATGTAGAAAATGTCGCATTTTTTTTATTTCATTTTATATCGATGTAATATGTGGTTGAAAGATTTTTCCCTTAAATAATAGGAAATCAATTACAAACAATTTAAAAAATATAAGTTACGATCATATTCTAGAAATCAATTATTAAAGAAACATAGGAATAAATAATTACGTATGTTACTTATTTTATTGATTTTAATTAATGGCTGGGTCCAGAACCAGTTAAGCACTTTTGTTTCCTACTGTACTTAGAAAATTGATATAAAAATTAACATGACACTTCTTTCATTCACCAGGGAAGAGAGAAAGGAATCCTGAAGCTGGACCCTCGTCCAAGGGTCAGCATCGATGGCCGGGAGCTGACACCACAAGTAATATCTCGTTTGCCGCCCTCTCATATAAAAAAAAAAATATTTGTCTTAAAGTTTTCAAATTTAACAATAATATTAATATTATAGTGGTATTAATGAAAAAATTACCGTTTTTAGTTTGAAGTATGTAGTTAGTAAAATCTACACTAAAATATAAACTATCACTTATAAGTATTGTACATACAAACATTCAGGAAGAAATTCTCTAAATGTTAGTAAAAACTTATGTCAAAATCAGTAGCATAATTTGGAACAAATAGAAAGCTTTAACCGCCTCCGTGGCTCAATGTAAACAACATTGGGTTTACGATTAAGAGGTCGCGGGTTCGATCCCCAGCGGGGTATATGTTTAAGTACTCGGTTTGGTTGGTGGTAGGGCATTTTAAAATCGTATCTAAATCTGCCGTCAAGCAGCAATTTTCATTGCATTGTTGTGTTCCGGTTGTCAGAGATAAGATAGCCAGTCCCCCAAATGTGTTGTGTTGGGGTTTCCGGGCCAGTTCGCTTCCACCTTCGACCTCATCTTCACTTAACATCCGGTGTCATTGAGGTAAAGTACGAACCCATCGTGCATAAAAAAACACGCTGATACTAGCTATATTTTTTTTATTGTATATTTCTCGTCTTGTTGCTTTATTTTTATCTAAACATAACCACCTTAAATATCGTGTTTGTCATCTAATTATCTGTGTAGCCAGATGGAGTGGAGCCTCCAAATGACTCGCGAACCGACGATAACGAACGGCTGATTGGTTTATTGCGCAGCTGTTTTCTAAAGCAACAGTTGCGGGTTCGAATCCTGCTAAGTATAAATGTTTGTGGGATGAATATGAACAATTAATAGTCATTGACGTTTGTATAAATATTTATGGATGTTGATCCAATAGCAATGAAATACGGCTTTGCCAAGTTTGGGACCTAGATGCAAATTGTTCGAACAATTTGTTTAATCCTACTAATATTTATAAATGCGATAGTTTGGATGTTTGTTTATTTGTTGCTCAATCACGGCGAAACGGATGAACGGATTTTGATGAAATTTGGTATATATATAGAATATACCCTGGATTAAGCCATAGGATAGTTTTTATCCCGATATAGTTAGTAGTTCCCGCGGGATAAACAAATTTCCGCGATAAAGTTATACTACGCAGGCGAAGCCGCGAGCGGAAACTAGTATATATATATATACACAATGCCATCACATTCCACTTTAAGGTATAGGCTTGTGTTGTGGATACCAGATGGTTGATTATAGGTTACATACATTTCTTTTGTAAATAAATACTTATTATAAATGAAAACATCCATAACTGGATACACATGTCTGTATTCATCATACAAACATATGCCCCTAGCGGGATTCGAACCCGCGTCCTTTTGGTATAGTGGTCCGAGTTTCTAACCACTAGATAGATAATGTATGTGAATGTTAATGTCAAGTAATAAGGTGTAGATTATTTTAGGGCCCCGTGAGATATTTCGAAAAAAGTTTTAGAACCTCTGCTCTAGCTCAATGAACTCACCGTCCTAATTCCCAATGGCAGAGTGGTCATTGCCTATATTCGTTAATTGAAGGCGGGTGGTTTAAATAGGCCGTGCCCAGATTTCAATGTGTAACTAATTACTGGTAGGCTTTAGTTTCATTGGGTCGTTTGTTGTGTAGGAGAATTTTAACAAATTAGTCACGAATATAGTGGATTTACACTAACAAGGTTTACATTACGGAGGTCGTGGCTTCTATTCCCAGGGTGGTACGTGTGTTGTACTTGATATGGTAGTAGGCATTTATAAATCTCCGACTGGCCAACTACCATCGCCTTCGTCATCATCAAGCAGCAATGTTGATAGCATTAACCATTTAAATCATTTGTGTTCCGACTATTTAGATGATAATCATCCCTGGACATAATCAGATCGTTCGCATGCCAGGCTATTTCACAATTATTAATGAAATATAAAAACCTGTAAAATCGAAGCCTGATTTTAAAAGAGCAACCCTTCGAGTTTCTTGCTTGTTCTTCTCAGGGGAACTTTTGAACAAGCAGTTTAAGTGTACTCTGTGTACCTACATAATAAAGCATTTTTGACTTTGTCTGAGATAAGATAGCAAGTCCCAGAACTAAGTTGGGGGTTCGGGGCGAGTGGGCTTCCACCTTCGGCTTCATGTTGATTTGAATAGTACCATGACAGGCTAACGTTGTCATTGTTACGGGGGCTGGTGATGTCAAGAGCTAAGCCGTAGAAATTCATCAGGCTGAATAAAAATACCACGCGACAAATACGTTACACGAACGACAATAAATTTGAAATGAAAGGAAACCAAAAGCAACTAAATGGGGGCATCGTGTCACGTCTAATGGTAATAATAAATCGACCACATCGATCAGGGCCAACCTCCTAGCCACCTGAAAATCACCACTTAATTATTATGGGGGGGGGGGGGGGGATACAAAATAAGGGGGGACGGGGGTCGTTAATGGAATGAATATATAGGGCTGCCTCTGTGAAAATCTGGTCAAAATAAAACTATTGTTATCCCATAGCTGTCGTGTATATTTTTCGGTAAATCATTAATAAAACTTTGATAAATTGTTGGTGGTGGACGAATGGTTCTAATCCCGCGAGGGGTAAATGTTTATGTGATGAATTTGTTTCCGTGTCATGGATGTTTAAATAAATATTTATATATGTTTATCCATTGTACAAGCTTATGTTTGGGATATCTCTGATCCCATTTGGGAAAAAAGGAAAAAAAATTATATACTGTATACCATTTATTTACAGTACGATATGTTTATAGATTTTTACAGTATTTTTCGTACAACATAACTATGTACACTGCAACACAATATACTCCCATTGAACTGGTATTTGGACAAGTATGTCGTTTATCTAATAATTTGTGAGATCAAGTAGAGCCATTATACGATTACGATATCCTTGCAGGGTCACCATGTAGTGGACGCTGAGGTGATGTAATGAAACGATGGTCGACACGATGTATTTGTCACGATATCCGGATCGGAATAAGCGATACAATTCATTACAATAGTGTTTATAATAACAATGCTTACCTAACTTAACCTAATTAAGGCTACTTACACACTTACAATTCAATCTGCATGCAGATGTGCAAAATATGACTTGTGAAACTTTACATAACATTTCGATAACGGCAGTTTAATTGGTTTGTCTTATCTGTATGAAAAAATAATTTGTATTTCGGGGGTTTTCTATATTTTTAAAGCGCTGTAATATTATTATATGACATATAAATCAACTAGCTCTCGGCCCCCGCCGCCTGTGTGGTGTAAATTTATCACGAAAATTTGTTTATCCCACGGCAACTACTCACTTTATCGGAATAAAAAATATCCTATGTCTTAATCCAAGTTATATTTTTATTTTTTTTATTAAAAACTGGTTTCGCGTTTGGCTACAATCTCACCTGATGGAAAGTGACGATGTAGCCGAAGATGTATCACGCGCACCTAGTAAATGCCTATTCACTCTAGACTTGAAGATCCCAAGGTTGTAAGTGTCGGGAAAAACCGACGCGGGCAGTGAGTTCCATACCTTAGCAGTCCGCATTATAAATGATGATATCCTACCTATATACAAAATTTTATACAAATCCAAACTTTCGCATTTATATTTATTAGTTAGATTATTCATAAAAACTACAGAATTTGTCGAAAGACTCGCGCGAGCGCATAATGTGCTTTTTTACGTGCTTTTTGTCGTTGTACACATTTTACTTTATTAATGAAGAGGACAGAAAAAGGGAACGAGAAAACTCGTTTCTCAAATTATGCGCGTGACAGCCCTAATTAGTGACGTTAATCAGCCACGCCGATTGGTGAGTAAGTACTCATCGGCGAGCGAAGAGTGACTGCGGAGTATCACGACACCTACCCTGGGTGTGGACTACTGGCACCAAAGATTTCCCATTACTAACGCAAGCTACACTAACTTTCGAACTGGTTTGGGAAATCCTATCTATCCGTAAATGTTCAATTAATTTTTTTTTTGTTTTTTTTTTTATGCACAACGTATTGGTACTTGACCTCAATCACACCTGATGTTAAGTGAAGATAAGGTCGAAGGTGGAAGCGTACATTTGGGGGACTGCCTATCTTATCTCTGACAACCGGAACACAACAACGCTATTAACATTGTTGCTTGTCGGCAGATTTCGATAAGATGGTGGCAGCTAACCAGGTGGACATTTAAAATGCCCTACCACCAACCGAACCGAATACTTAAACATATACTCTGCTGGGGATCGAACCCGCGACCTCCGAATCGTAAACCCAACGTTGTTTATATTGAGTGAATAGAGATCCAGTAGCGGGTTCGAATCTCGCGAGGGGTAAATGTTTGTACGATGAATACGATCAGTCATCCTCGAGTCATGGATTTTCATATAAATATTTATGTATGTTTATCCGGTATCTAGTATTCATAGTAGGTACAAGCTTTGCTTAGTTTGGTACCAGATGATTGATGTAAGTGTCCAAAATACTTATATATTATATTTCCCTAAAAGGCATTTAATGGCTCTGTTAAACCAATCGTATTAATGTTTTGCCGAGAGATAGCCTGGCGCCCAGAGAAGGAAATAGGCTACTGTCATCTCGAAAAACTCCGCATAAAGTCGCTAATTTCACGCTAGTAGGTATGTAATAAAATCATTTTAATAGTTATTTAATAATAAAACTAAATTAGTCAATAAATAACATTGAGTTTGGAAACTTAAAAACTCGACAGTTTATTTTATATCTTGCGGGTGCCATGTTGGATTTATACCATAAAATGTATTCTCCAGGTATCAAGACAAATCTAATGACATTTTGCACTTCAAAATCGGTGAAGCCAGGTTACAGCCGGGTGAAGAGACGTTCACATAGAAATCTACATACACCCAAGAAACATCCGCATCCTGGAGCATCCGGGTAAAAAGCATTTCCTACAAACGAGGCCGAATCCAGCCTTCGGGTCTGTAGGAAGTCGTATAAGTTCAGCCCGGACTGAATCCGTCGCTCCACTCTGTATTCGCACGGGCTAGGTATACTGATCTTCATTTACAATCGACGATACGACGTTCTTAACACTACCAGTGTAAGCTGACCGCGTAACGCTATCGGAAACGTGACCGCAGCGAGACCCGCTTATATTGGAAGTTATTACGGTCGTGGAGCAGCCGAGTGTACAAAGAGCTGGGATTGTTCAAGCACAGAAATACAGAAAAACAAATAACTGAGGAAGGCTCTGGTGTTTGACCCGAATACTATAGAGACTATTGACGACACTTTGGTGGAAATCAGATTAAGAAAAGGCTGCAGGGAAGTCCCGGGCCAAGTTTCCCACCCATAGAAAATCCAAATCGTCTAGGTGACAGGATGAAAGGCGTGGAGTTTCGTAAAACCAAACGAATCGCCTAGCGGAGCTCGATATTGGAGTCGATGAAAGAGGTGGATAAGTTCTTGATGAGAGTCATGGAAGTTACATCTTGTTATTAAGAATGAGTCTCCCCGCAGACCGGTGTACCTTTAACGACCTCCTTAACGCTACGGAATGACTCTAACAGCATAGAGTGGCTAAGTTTTGGTCTAATAAAATTGGAAACTTGCCTCAACTCGAAAAGAAGAAGAAAAATGGGTTGGGTACTAGGAAGGTGGACACGCTGTACACGGGTATGAGTGGGTTTTAGAAGTTTTTCAGCGGTAATATCGGCCAGGTATGGAACCCTCATGGCTCGAGTCCTTCTCGTACTTGGCGAATTGTTTTATCCTCGCGAAGCGATTAGTGTCTTCTACTATGTCAATTGGTACGTTTTATGAACACGGAGGAGTGCCAGTCCGCTTGTGTACCTATGACGTACTCAAAACGGTAGTGCAGCAAGACCTAGACCCAAGTGGGGTCATGACCCCCATGTCACCCCTGTATTCGCCATTATGAAAATGGCTGCTTATTCTGTTTCACAGCGGGACAAAGATACAAATACGTAATGGATGAGATGTATTTCATAGTGGACAGTAGGGCACAAAAGTGTTAAGCTGTATGTCCTTTTTCGCTCTCTGTGTATTAGCATAGAATGTCATACACTTTATCCGATATGATTTCTAAATAACTTCGTTGTTTTTGAGGGACTATTTATGGGACTTGTTTGTAAATTTCGGTGGCACTATTTATGCACAGTTTTTTTTGGATATAATCAAAGGAAAAGAATACTGCGTATGAGAAATGAGATTCCAGTGACGTCAGAATGAATATATCTTAAACTGCTGTATACTTTTTTCTTATGGGCACTATTTGGCATTATTTTAGCAGATTTTATTTACATTATCAAAATAGCTGAATTCCATTTTGTGGATTCTAAAATCACGTTCCAATAACCGATCTTAAAAATGTAATGTGAGTCAGGTCTAAAATAATCTTTGTTTTCAATGATCATATTAAATATATATTTTGTGGAGAGTGGTACTTCAAGCGATCTTCGTGACACGTTATTATCTTACTATACAAAATGTCTATACCTACTACCATGTTTCTATCGGAGACTGTACTATACAATAAGTCGAACTTAATATCTCGCCGCACCTCACAATAACGAGTCTGTCTTTATTAATTTCCTATCGTAGGTTCTGTGCACACTAACACTTTATTTTTGCTGTAACATTAAATTATATATATTTTGTACAAATTAAATCCATTGAGATTATAGTAAAGTTGTGACCTTCCCAACCCACCTATGCCCAGCTGGATCGAGTCACGAGGTGTATATGTACAGAAGAGGCGGGACAGCTCTGGCCACGGTCAAAACAGAACACGGATCACCACACCAACTTATTTATTGCATGAAACTGGTAGTACAGAGGATCGAAAGGGCCTTATATTTATGAAGAATAATTATGCCTATATGTTTATGAAGTAGCAATATTTGTAAAACAAAATATTGAACTGTATAAAAAAGCAAAAGACCTATTACTCCAGACCAATTCGTGATAGGGATAGGCTTGTACATGACATAGTACCAAAATCAACAAATTGCAAAAAAAATTGTTACTACATGGCAATACAAATTTATAATAAGCTACCTACAATTTTTAAGACCTATACACCTATACAAAAATTTAAAAAAAGTTTATATGAATGGCTTCAAACTCACAATTTTTATCATGTTAACGATTTTTTTAATTTTAAATAAGCGATTTTATCATGTTAACATGCATTGATTAATGCATGTTCCTATTGTTATTGCTAGTATTTTAAATGTTTGCATGCTGTGTTATATGGCTGAATGTGGAGAAGTATAATTTCTTCTATCTATCAATTATGTATGTACCTACCCCATTCAATGCAAATAAATGAATGAGTGAATGAATGAATTAATTAATTAATTAAAACTAAAAAAATAACTATTGAGCTGTAAAAAAATGATTAAAATAACGATGCGACTCAGTTGAAATCTGGAAATCAATGTGCCAAAAAAAAAAGGATCCGTCAGTTCATCAGTCAGTCAGGCAGTTTAAAATTTCGAATTTGAACTCCAATAACCCAAACCCACCAACGAGTATCAGCTCAACACCGTTACAAAGTTAATAGTGTGCAAAACAAAACTATGACTATGATGAAAAATAGCACTATGACTATGATGAGATTGATGACATATCGAGTTTTTACCTCAACGCAACGTTATGACTTTCGATAATTGACTCTGTGTTTAATTTTGAATACTACTAATTTCAACGGTCATAAGCTTTACTGCATCTCCTTCGCCATTGGTCAAATTTGACAGTTCGCGTATAAGTTCGATATCATTGAAGTTGGACGGTGAGTGACGCGAGTTTGAGTGTTATACTAACCCTCATACTTGGCAGTTGAATAAAATATTCCGGGTTTCCGGGTACGCTACCACCTTCGGCCTCATCTTCACTTAACATCAGGTGTGATTGATTGAGTACTATACAATGCAAAGTTTAACGAAAACTATAAAATTTTATTAATTTCTGTACCAAATTTCATACAAAGCTGTTACATACAAATAATAATAATAATAATCAATATGAGTGGGACAGAGCATTGCAGTTCTATGGCCCAAATAATACAACCTCAAATTTAGACACACAACAAAATAAGAGGCATACAGTTGAAGGAGCCTTACTGAGGTTCTAAATGCATAGCTTGGATTTATCATCAAATAAGTAATTATATTACAATGAGGTTGACATGAGACCCAACCCGCACTGGGCCAGCGTGGCGGGCTATGGCCCATACTGCCTCAATATGAGAGAAGGTTTGTATCCCTGCTGTGAGATGTTTACGGACTGATGATGATGAGGTTGACATAAAGGTAATCGACGTAAAAACCTACACCAATTAATACCCTTTATTTAATTCAACTAATAATATAGTACTAACGTACCAATACTATATTTATTGACTACATAATCGACATACAAAAATACAAGGTAAAAAATTAAAAGTAAAGCTAAAACTAAATAAGTAATTTACTTTAAAAAAAGAATTATAGTTCTTTTTTCAAGTTTTTCTAGTTTCAAACAACAAAAGTATTTAAAACCAATAAAAATCCGACAATATATTTTGTGTTTTGCGGACGCCATATTGCAGTTTTTAACATTAAATGTGCCTTTTTTATTACACGGAGGATCAAGACGAATGATATGACACGTTGCACTTCAAAATCGTTCGATACATTTAGGTTATGGGAGGTAACATACAAATCTATGTACATACCCGACTAGGGAGCAATTAGGGAGCGTCGGTGGCTTAGGGGTTAAGACGCGGTCTCCCAATTTAAGAGGTCCGGGTTCGATTCCCAGGCAGGCCATGTACCAATGAGTTTTAAAATGTAATTTAATGTGAAGGGAAACTTCGTGAGGAAGCCTGCATGCCTGAGAAATAAAAATTCTAAGGAATGTGAAGTCCCCAACCCGCATTTGGCCTGCATGGTGGACCATGGCCTCCCTCATTTACGAGGGAAGGCCTATATCCCTGCAGTGGGATGTTTACGGGATGAGATGATGATGACATACTACCACGCCCTTCTTCCTGTGGCGGTTGGGTATAAAACACGCTCTCACATAAACATGCAATATACTATCTGTATGTATGTGTATATAACGAATAGAAATACCATTTATTCAAATCTGCACAACCTTGATGGTTAAGTAAAGCAAATCTTTCATAGATGTGTAGTAGTAGCTGTGAAAGAATTGCGTTATCCACTTGCAAATGGCCAAATTGATACGAAAATGTGACATAGGTAAAAATAAACTTATTTGAAGTTCTTACAAACTTACATGTTAGTATATACAAACAAGTCAACCTCAGAAATGCGTGTTTACAGGGAAGAATATAGATAACTGTTATCTCTTAAATAGGAGATTGAATTTATTGTTCAGCTAATTGATTCAAGAGTCGCTGGCCGATTGTTCGGCATCGAAAGATTTATGTTCTTTTTTTGGCTATCTCAAGTGACGCAGGGCTTAGGAAGCCACTACGGAAAACACCTGAACAGGCGTCGCGTCGTAAATAGTCAAATTTATCGCCCCGTGTGCGGCGGGCCTTGTTAAACTTCAGTCGACTCTCGGCCACAGCACAGTCGCTGGCTCCAATCGCAACAAAAAGGAAATCAGTGAAAAAAGAACACTGAAGAACTCAAGAGCACTCCCAGTGAGCGGTTAGATTGATTTACTTTTAAATTGAGTTATTTAAATTTAGAACAATGCGTATTCGCGGAATTAGAATTTCGAATAGAAAAGTAGAGTCGTGATAAAATGTTATTACAGAAATTAAAGTTCACCGTAATTCATGAAAAGCGTTACTTACGCAAGAATTAAAAGCCACTACAATAATTAAAAATCTGACATTAAATAAAAGGACTTAAGTGAGAATAATTACAGTCAGCGGCACAGTTACCTAAGTAATGAAAATGGAAAATTAAATTAAACGCTAATTTGCTTGTGTGGAATAATACCTACCACCTACATGCGTGTTGGATAACACACCTTTGAAGTTGTACTCAAATTAAAGTCATGATATCTGATGCCATTTCAGATAAACCGTTATTTTTAATTCTAGAACAATCATTACTTTATTCATGTACTACCTACTCTTATTTTCGCTTAAGTATATCACCAAATGTATTCAATAATGTCGTGTCTGTTTGTACGCTTAGTTATTCTAAACACTAAATGGATTTAGATGCGGTTTTTACTAGCACTTAGAGATTTTCTTCCGGAAGAAGTATAAATAAGACAAGTGATAGTTTATATTCGGGAAAACAAGTAAATTATAATTGAAAGTCGCAGCCATACATTAATGTAGAGCAAGATGTCGCATGGTAAACAAATTAAGCTACATAATTTTTTGTAAGTTTCTGCTTCACCTGTGAATGGATTTTGATTCGTTTTTGTGGTTCGAAAAAATTATTCATCCATTGAATGACGACCGATTGGTGTAGTGGATTGTGACCCTGTTTGCGAAAGCCACGGCTGCGGATTCGAACCCCGCGAAGGGATAATGTTTGTGTGATGAATACGAAGAAATATTCCAGAGTCATGGTTGTTTATTATAAGTGTTTATCCGTTATTTACTATCCGTAGTACAAACTTTGCTCCAGTAAGTGTCCGAAATATATTTTTATATATTATTTTTATCCTTACTGAGTCAACTGACCAAATACTAATAACTAGTTAATTAGTTTAGCTGCTGGATATCTTTCTCCAAATACGTACTTGTAGGTTAGTACTTCTAAAGTTGCGGATCTCGAATTAAAACTGTTTATAGTTTATAAAATTATCAAACGCTTTATAAGCCTGTTTTAGTTAAAGTATGTTTTGTTACTTTCTTTCATTACAACATTTCCTTATGAAGCGTATAATAAAGCGTTTGTAAATGTTTATGAATAAGCCGGTTATTATAATTTGTAACCCTAATACAGCCTTAGTTTGTGGTCCGTCTGCATGTCAAGACGTTAAGGACGAATCTTAGGCAATTTTGAACTTAGATAATTTTGACGTAGGACCGCATGGCACATGGAAGAGTAATTCGACATCTGAGAGGTGAGAATGCTTATATTCATCAGTATACGTTCTGTTGCTGATTATGCTGATATGACGGTGATTCATGCATGATACGTACAGTCAGTTTCAAAAGTGCAGTATCACTGGAAGAAATGTTGAGATGATGGTAACAAAAAAATTGTTACACAGAGAAGTCACATTCCAACTGTTAGTGATCTGTAACAACTTTATATGTTACATGCAAAGTTCCAGCTTATTAATTGTAAGTTTGATTAAAACAATGAACATCCAAATTATTTCGGAAAAAATGTTTTTCCAGTGCACATTCCAAGTTTAAACGATAAATCTTTTGCGAACACCTTTGGATTTCTTAAGAAAAATATCTTTGATTATTGTGCAATAGATCGTAATACACAAGAATGTTACTCGATCGACCTTGAACTGCGACTGGACTTTTGAATCTGACGGTCATTCTTTTTAATTATACGAGTTTTACAAATTTCACTCAGGGCTCCTGCGATCGGCCCCCGTCATCGCCGCAACCGTCGGTCGACCGACTGTCAGTGACGTGGGCTGACCCTGGCAGCATGGCTTCTTCGGGCGTCAACCTCTTCCACCTGCCTTCAGAAACCGCCAACAGTGAGGTCAAGTTCTCACCTTCGGCTGGAGGTAATCATTAATCATAAGGAGCCTATAATGTTAAGTTTTCTATATTTTTGCTCGTATATAGGTCGATGAGAGTATAGAACGAAAATGTTATTTTAACAAATCGGCAACTTGTTTTATTTGGTTATTGCGTTAGAAGATACAAAGATCTCCTAAAACTATTTCCTAAAAGAAATATAAATGACTACTATATATTTTGTTTTAAATAGTTAGTTGGGTCATGATGACAATTGTCATCAGGGAATTTTTTTTTTAATATAAAGAATTTATTTACCGATTTATTAGGAATTCTGAGTATCTTCTGCGACGCAATGAAATTAACGGTGATAAAATTTAATATTGCATTCTTTATATACAGATGCCTATGTGAATTATCCCCCCTTCCCCGCTTCCTATGACGCCGCTCCTAACGACTAATCTCGTGTGCATTCCTGTAAATTCGCTCCTCATCTCGCTTTTACACTTAAATCCTTACAGTTGTGATCGAAGTTGGACTTCAGGGACAAGTTGGATAATGAAACAAATCTATATACTATTATTATCCGAAGTAACAACAAGTAAGCGCCCAAAAGTCCGTCGTCTGCCTGTTTTCACAAAAACATCTAGAGAATTTCGTTGTTTTTGGGGACTTGTATATTCGATGGCTAAATTTTATGGCATAGGTAAAACAGTCTCTCCGTATGAGAATGAGAATTTCAGAAATTCCAGCAATACGTGATGACAGATAAAATATTCAATAAGTCTAATTTTTTTTCACTATTTGACACTTATTTATCAAATCAAATCAAAATATTTTATTTCGGATAAATTCCATATTAGGTTAGGTTAGGTTAGCACAATTTTTTACATTATCAAAATAGCTGAATTTCACTTTGTGTACTCTAGCATAACGTACGTCCCAATCAACAGATGAGGTCATACACATCATATGCTAGCCAAACCAAGCAGACTATCTAAAAATGAAGGATAGCACTTTTACGTTCCTTTTCCTTTAACACTGAGGCACCTCTTGGGACAACTAGGCCCGGCCCTACTTTGGGCAGAGTGACCTCCTCTGCCTCTTTCCGTGTGACCGCCATGGTGCGGGTGCGATGCATGTATACTTCAAGTAAAGCCTTCATCTCTTCCACTCACAGCCATTTCACTTGGACGCTATTAACAATACATGCTTGGTATTCGGTAGGTAGATATCCTTTGGGAACAATCATATTGTCGTATATTAAAATTAAGAAAAAATATTTAGGTGTGCCACACAATACACATAAACTGAGGCATAAAAAAAATTTTCGAGCACATCGACGCAAGGGTATAGTTGGATAAGTCCTATAAACATAATATAAGGGATCCTAAGTAACTGCTTTACTTAGTTCCTTCTTTTTTCTAATGCACAAGGTTTAACGTCATTGTTTAAAGACTCTTAATTACAATCAAATGTTATCGCGTTCATTGACTGTAACCTAACCAGAAAATCATGACCTTATGACACTCCTTGGACTTCTACGAAACTAACGACACCTGATTTATCCAAATCGGCTGAGGCGTTATACATACATATAGACGCGGTAAATACATTACCCTCATTTTGCTTTACTGAAGTCAGGTAAAAAACAATTGAAAAAAATGTTGATTGTCAATGTGTTTTTTTAAACACATGATACCTCAGACTTAATGTTTAGGGACTGAATCACAACCCATCGCACCAAAGGACTCCAGCATGAAAGACTCGAGCTATAACACATTCAGTAGGAGGCTCTCTTCTTAAAAATAATGGAAATTTATTTATTACATTACAACCCGAGCAGGGCACATGTTTTAAGTACTCGGTTGGGATGGTGGTAGGGCATTTAAAATGTCCGCCTGGCTAGCTACCGCCATCTTATCTAAATCTGCCGCCAAGCAGCAATATTAATAGCATTGTTGTGTTCCGGTTGTCAGAGATAAGATACCCAGTACCCCAAGTGTGTTGGGCTTTCAGGGTCAGTAAGCTTCCACCTTTGACCTCATCTTCACTTAACATCAGGTGGGATTGAGGTCAAGTACCAACCCGTCGTGCACAAAAAAAAAACACAACGAAATTACATTTGACGACCGATCGGTGTAGTCCAAATAAAGGTCTTAGCATACGTGACGGGTAATTTCTCGGACGGAACGGAGACGGGACAGGTATAGTTCCTAACGTGAAAGTGGTTTTAAAACATACGTACAGTGACGGTGTTCAACGATAGTCGTGCTAGTGCTGCAACCATATTTCAGCACAAAATGTTCGATTTTACTTTTGAAGAACTAGCAATGGTTGCCGTAGCATTAGATGAAGAAGATGCCATAACGATGTTTTTTCTATTGCCGTCCCGTTCCGCCCGTGTTTCTCGCCACGTGTATTTTATTGCTATGTTTTTAAATGCAACGATGTCAAAAAATGGTCCCGTTCCGTCCGGCACGAGAATAAACACGTCACGTATGCTAAGACCTTTACACGACTCAGAAATTTGATGTTGCGACATTAGGTGGAAACTAGTTTCCATTGTGTGCCTGTGGCGCACTTCCTGTCGAGGCTTACCTCCCCAGTGTTTGGACCTTTTTGAGGTCAACCAAAAAACCATTGACGTAGATAATTTTTGGACTGGCTAACTTTGTTGCCCATTGGTTTATGGCTATGAACCACCTCTCCACAGAATTTACGCATGGGTACTGCAGAGCGAACCTTGTTAACTATTCATAATTTTCATTTACTTATAATTCGATTGCTGGCGCACTCTTTAATTTTCTGTATTTAGCAATAAGCGAATATTTCCGATATCTTTCGATTGTATAATTTGCGACTTTATGTCTGAGAGATAACTGCATTTTTGGAAACCATCGCCTACAAGTCTGATTAAGGCCCGTATTAATTAATGGTTCTTCAGATTGATATCGCGTCTCAGTCTCAAGACCATTTTTTCTGATACTGTTTTAATATGCAACAGATTCTCAAGCGTCAACTTGAGGCCAGCAGGCCTTAGTATTCAAAGCGTGGAGATAATTTTTGTGATGAGGATGGAACGCTGTCTGCTCGCTTGGTGCGTTCAGGAAATACAGCCGTTCAAAGACGTGTTACAGTTGCAAGAATAGAACGATCAGCTGCAAGGCTGAAAATAGGATTGTATTATATTATGTACAGTATCTACGGATACAAAAAATTACAAGATTTGGTGGTGGGTTATGGACTTACAGCCGTTCAAAGACGCGTTATAGTTGCAAAAAATGAACGAAGCAGATCGAGAACGAGAGAAGGCTGAAAATAGTACAATATTATAATATGCGCAGGGGCTATGTAAACAGTACAAAACACTGACAACATTCGTAGGCGCGTTTAAAAAATTATGACCGACAAAATGTAAAAATTAATTCTGATTCTTTCATCGTACTCTACTGAGTATTAGACCATAAAATTGAAAAAAATGTAAGTGGTATCAGATTCCTAATAATGTACTGTGTAATTGATTAGACAGATGACCTTAAGGAGTGTTGTTTAGAATATAGGTATTTGCGAACATTAAATTAAATATAATTACTTTCACGTCGTACCACACTTTTTTTTTTTTTTTTTTTTTTTTTTTTTTACACTTACACCAAACATCTAGTCCCAAACTAAGCAAAGCTTGTACTATGGATACTAGATAATGGGTAAACATACATAAATATTTATATAAACATCCATGACTCAGGAATAAATTATTCCTCAGTCATGGATGTTTATATAAATATTTATGTATGTTTATCCGTTATCTAGTATCCATAGCACAAGCTTTGCTTAGTTTGGGACTAGATGATTGGTGTAAGTGTCCGAAATATTTATTATTATTTATTATTATTATTATTATTATATTCATCACACAAACATTTACCCGTCGCGGGATTCGAACCCGTAACCGTTGGTTTCGCTGATAGGGTCACTATCCACTACACCAATCGGTCGTCAAATTCCTTCTTCTTAGTAGGTTCGTACCGACACTTTGATGTCATACCTGAACGTAATTATTTATTTATTAAAATAAAGTACAGATTTAACAGATACAATAATAAAAGTCTACAAAAGCTGTGCCAGAACATTAATAAAAAACAGTCAAGTTCAAATAGGACTCGTGCCATCACGTTGGACATAACACTAGCTTTGACAAACATTAACAAGGCCGCTTCGCATACACAGGGTACGTAGATTATCCTTTATATTAATTCTTAACATTATGCATGTCAAGGCCATCTGGAAGACATCGGTTTCGTGATTTGAAACAGATTTTTTTTATTCTGTTTTATTTTTTGTGGTATTTTTAAAGAAATAACGCTTATACTATGTAATTAATACAGTAATTTATTAAAGTAAAAATAAAATTAATACACCAATTTAAAAGTATCAAAGTCTACTCACCTACTACCGTGTGAATAAGAAATAGGAATATTATTTAAGTTCATAACAGTTGTATCATATAACTAGTTATATAACAAAAGTAAATTGTCTAAAAATAAATATAGAAATAGCAAAAGAAGGTCAAATTAGCTACTATCGTGTGGATGAGAACTAAGTCTCTGTTTATCATTTTTCTCGAATTATTTGCCATTATTTGCCGCATTTGCATATTGCTTGCTTTACGCTTCAACATATCTGATAGCAGGGAGTTTGGCCGGCTCCCTGCCAGCACCGGTCTACGTAGTAGCTACGGACCTTCCGCTGGGTATTACTAGGCATTCGTCTTATATACTAACCGCCGAGAAAATATCTATATCGCGATTCAGGATTGAAATTTCAATCTTTATTTTTAAGCAAGCGGAGTGAATATTACCTATGAAAACTATTAGAATAGTTAAGAAACAATATAAAGTTTTTATTAAAATTATTGGGATCCATTATTATTTATTAATTTACCATAAAATTGAAGGTATCACTTTTGAAACATTACTTACGGTAATTCAACACGAGAAAAAGAGATAGATAGCTATTTCAACGAACATTATGCGCGTCATTCAATATAGCGCTGCGCTGTAGTGTTAAAAATCTCAGGCTCCATATCGGTATTGATTATTAGACTGAAACAAATATACTATGGTCCTATCTTAAAGAGGGACGAATATAATTCTCAGTCACGAATATAATACATCACAAAAGTGACAGCAAACCTCAGGTTATAAGAGACATTCTTACGGTACTCTACTGTAGGAAATGGCGCGGTTATAAATATAATTTATGTTTTGCAGAAACGAGCTGTGTGTGCGATTTACCAATTGCGACCTGCAGTGTCACTTAGAGATAAGTTTCACATTACATTTTTGAAAATATAATAGTACAAAAAATATTGCATCATTTAAGAAAAATAGTGATAAACACGATGTCATTACAAAAAATGAAGATAAACTGTCACATAAGTTGCCTCCGCAAAGTCAGAATAATTCATTCAAAGGGTGTACACGCTTTTTCAATAAGGTTTCTGTTGTTATACAAAATCTTCCTTAGAATAAATTTTAAAGATACTACAAACGTGAAACTTATTAATGAAGGATATTGTAAAATATCAGAAATCAGATAATGAAAAATAAAAATCTATTTATAATATAAAAACATGTTTTTAAAAGAGCAACCCCTCGAGTTTCTTGCTTGTTCTTATCAAGGGAAAGTTGCATTTTGAACGAGCAGTAGCTTAAAAATTGTAAAATTGACTATTTTAAGTATACCCTGTGTACCTTAAAAATAAACCATTTTTGATTTTTGACTTTGACTATTGCAATTTGTTTCGATTTCTACGAGTGGTACGATCAAAATGCTTACTATCCCATTATGTATTACGATTTGGGGCATGACTCTCGCTTAGTCGAGATTTTAATGTTGACAGATATGATTATGAGTGTCACTTTAACAATTACAGGGTTATTTGTAATTCGACGTATTTCTCGCAGGACGTTAAGAGGCAGCCAGTATGCAACAATTTAACCCCCCTTAATATGTATGACCAAAATCCAATTGTTTTCGATATATTAGGAATTTAAAGTCTTTTACCCCAAAAACCATATTTAACATGTTTTTCATAAATAAAAAAAACTACTTGATTGGTGGATGTTGGCTGGCAAAGTAAGTTTTACTTAAAAATTAAGAAGGAACCCACATGCGTTAGTGTTACAATATTATGTTATTGTTGTAGATGTGTTACCTTATCTGTGTATCAATATGTATAAGCTAAATGTATGTGTGTGACTGTGGAAACAAATAAAGTCTTTATCCTATCTATCTAAAAATTTTTACTCAATGTAGGATACAAAAATATCACTTATTGAAAGTCAACATGTTATTTTTTTTTATACTACATCGCTTCACAAGGTGTTATCTTAAGTTCTATTCATATTAGATAGCTGTAGTCTTACTATAAGAATTTGAGTGTCAATTTACAGGAAAAATGTGTAATAACGGTAGGGTTTAAACTTCATAACTTTAAATACAAAAAAAAAAGTATTGCACCCTGGGCTCTCTCTAGATTTCTTAAACTTATTTTATATCAAGCACCTCAAACTGGAATACAATATTTAAAGAGATATTTATATAGAGAGCGACAGACCTTGCGCAAACTATTTTTGTCTGCAATATCTCGAGTTTTTAAATATAATGTGTATTATATTAATTTCCTAATTCGTCCCGTAAGTTGTGAGATGTAAAAATTCCAGTTGAGAGTAATGTCAATATTGAAACCCAAATATTTTATAATTTCCGTTCTTTCTAATTCTAATCATGAGCACGAATGAATTGCGAAAGCGTTGCGTTAGCGTTGCGTGGATGGCGGCGCCTTGTGCACGGCGATCTCTCGCTTCCAGCCTTGGTCAATGCCATGGTCGGCAGCGAGAAAGCCTGGATGGCAATGTCGATCTTCAGTGGCATGGACTTACATCACGTAACGGGGACCTGACGGTTATGATTGATAGGGGGATCCACAACCCGCTCTGAGAGGTCCCGAACTGAAAGTCGTTCTGAGTGTTCCGGAACACCTCAGTGGAGTACATGGGGCGCACATACAGTGCCCCCCCCCCCATTTATGGGACCCGTAACCACGTCAAATGAGCAAAATGGAACACCCCAGGGATTTAGTCGGCAGCAAGAGTCCGCGTGGTTATTTCGGACACTATAAAGAATGTCCCCTGGGTACCAAAAAAAAACAGCAGCTGATCGTTAATTTTTTGCAACTATAACGCGCTTTGAACGGCTGTGACTCCAGAACGCACCCCCAGATTTTGACAGTTTTTGTACAGTTCACATATGTACGTGCATATTATAATACTATCCTCTTTTCAGCCTTGCCGGATACTATTACTATTTAAAATAAGATACTTGATAATGATATAACATCCTCTTTGCGTTTAGTGACTATATCGATTCAGACGACACTTATCTGTGATGCCCTCTCTTTCTTTCTGTACCAATAAGAACGGGATAGTATCACTTTGAAACTTAACTATTATAGTTGCAGGTTAGAGAAGTGTCATATCAGAATTGACACCAAAGCATAGAATTAATATAGTACTAACCAAAGTATTATTAAACAATAAAACAGCTATCTCATATAAGGATGTGTAGATGGATCCGATGACGAGGACTACTCAGCGAGCTTGAGCGCGGTGCTGAGGCAGCGGCGGGCTAGCGTGCGGCGCTCGCGCAAAGGCCGCTCCAGACGTCCGTCATCGCCATTCCTGCCAGATGAGCCACGATCACGTCGCCGCTCATCTGTATTTACCACTAGCTCCGGAGAGTAAGTTACATATTTCTTCCATATTCTACCATGACCGACCGTGCTCCTAACAATATCACAAACACCATTTCTCCTAAATTTTGAATACTTTTCCGACGTCCCAGTTTTCCTTGTAAACTATAATAATCGTTGCTTTACAGCACCGCGATATCCATGGAGGAAGGTCAACCGGCAGTGGTGACCCAAGAGCAGATCTTCGAAAATATTCATCTCCACAAGGAGGTGCTGGGGTTAGTGAAGCAGCAGCCGCTTGGGATGAGGAGAAAACTCAAATTGGTACACCAGGCGAGTATTGGTAAAACAAAAGTATTTTTATAAAGGGAGATGATAGACGAGGCGTATAAAGAACTGCTGAATTGAAGCCCTACTGGCGCAATCACAATCAAAAGATAAGAGTGCGATCAGTACTTAGATGTGTAACGTAATCATGGTAGGTTATTTTATGTCTGTGATGGGAAAGGCACGTTTTAAACAGATATTACCGGTTGTTTTCAATTTAAATCAGGAAGCCTAGTCGCAGTCAAGTCACCTTGGGTGCATGTAAAGCTGCCCTGCCCGAAACATGGTCTCCAATCCAGAACATTAATGCCCCACCGGCTATCAGTTCTTGGAGCAATGTTTCCTGCACACTACAGATTTGTTCATTCCTAATTTCATCTTGTAGTGAAACGCCGAACATCGCTCGCTATGCGCGTTGCGTGACCTTGAGCTTTCTTATGAGGATTCTTCTTCATCTTCAATTTAAGAGCTATGCTCTTGTCGGTAGAGTAATGACCACGTCTCTCTACTTAGACCAAAGAAGAAAGAAGACCTACACGTAATTACTTTGACCTAGTGTAAGAAAAGGTGAATGTCGTGTCGTACCAAGAGGTTAAAACGAGGGCGGAAAGTAGAGAGGATTCTATTAATCCATAATTAACACGTGGCTGTGTATACTTACACAGCCTAGTTAGAAGGGGCCCAGTTCAAAGACATAAATTTATATTTTATAAAACTGCTACCTTTTATCTTCTTGGATCTAAACGTACTTACATAGAAATGCCAAAGTAATCTGTGATAGTGATGATACAGAAGAAGAGTGGTATATTTTTATGTGGTCTTGATATTTCATATTCTAATTAAGGGCTCTGCCAATGGGGTAGCTATTTGCGCCACACGTTTGTAAACAATTAGAAACATTAGAAATGGTATGGTAGTTAGAATAATTGAACCTGGCTGCCTGAGAAAGGAGGATATAGAAGTATATATTGCCTCCTGTAGCTTGGACAGCTTAACCGAACCGAAAAACTGAATAAGCATTATTCCTTTTGCTCCATTTCAGGCTAAAGCGTACATCAAACGTCACGAGGGACAACTACAGGAACGTTTGGCCCAATCTAAAAGTACAAGGGATATTTACGCCCGCTTCAACATATTATTGGCAACTGTAAGTTAATTGAATGAGAAATATCAACAGACGTCCCAACAACACATTAATGTCATTTGATATCTCAACCCTGTTTATAAATAATTGTAATAAAAAGTAGGTATAGTGTTATGCGATGATTCAGTGTGGATGATAGGTATCTAACACAGGACCTACAAGAAATATTGTAATATTTAATGTTCAGTACAAACATTGCGAAATTGAGCATTTATGAAACCACCTCAGTGTCTAAGCGTCTGTCACCGCCACTTATTTCAAGAAACATCGCAATATGGTAGGTATAAGAACATTGTAGCACAAAAAACAATGACGTATAATTATCGCATGCGTTTGGGATATCTTTGACTACCCCATTTGAGAGTTTTATTGTTTCATTCACCCAAACGCATTCACCCAAATACTTACATTTGGGTTATCTTTGTCCATCCCATTTGGGATAAAGGTTGTGTATGTAGAAAACTAATACATTATTTTAACCGACTTCATAAAGAGTTTCTCAATTCGACTGTATATCTTTATGTATGTTTTTTACGCTATATCTTCGTCAATTGTTAACCGATTTGCTTCATGCTTACAATGATATACCATATTTATACATAGGTTATATGTTGTGGTGATATACATAGGTTAGTCTCATATAAATTTGGTGAACGACACCTTAGTGAAGTCAGTTGTTATGTAAATTTTTGTAGGTACAATTAATTAATTTTTCCTTATCTCACCGCTGCTAATAAGTCATACCGCAGAAATGGCAGCAACTGAAGCGAGAGGCAGCGAACACCTCCAACCTCCTGATACCCTGGGAGCTCCGCATTAAGGAGATCGAATCTCACTTTGGCTCCGTTGTGGCTTCCTACTTCACGTTCCTAAGGTGGCTCTTCTGGGTGAACCTTGTCATCGCCTTCATACTACTTGTCTTCGTTATAGTACCTGAGGTATGAGGCCTTGATTACTTAATTATTAATCTTTGAGAGAGATGGATCACGCCAATTTTCAATCGGCGTAAAACTGTCTATATTTCGGGTAACTTCACTATTTTCATCGATATCCATGGAATGATTTGCCCATTAGGGCAAGTTAGCGTGGGTGGAGATGAGATATTTTGGGGAGCTCCGAACCAATGAAGCTGCTGCTCATAGCTGCTCTATACTATTAACATTACACGTATTTATTCGCTTTGGTTGGTAGTAATGCAGCAATATAATAATGTATTCACGCTATTTGAGTCTGATGAGAATAAATAGGGCTTCAGGGTGAGCGCAGTTCCACCATCGGCTTCCTTGTGATTATCGTAAATTCTAACCTATTTTGCATAAAACGCTATAAATACAGGCAGCTGTATGGATCTCTATACCGACATACTTATCTAAGTATTGGGTCTTTACCTATGAAATTGGAGTTTTTTTTCTTCGTTAATTATATGTACCAATTCCTGCGATTTTCAAAGCTATATCCAAATTTGTTTTTATTTGGAAAATGGAATATTATTTCAAGGTTTCACATGAAATATTTTTTCATTTCTGGGCTAAATCACATAATAATAAAAAATATCAGAGCTCTTTTCATGTCCTTCCCATAATCATTTCTTAGATTCGCTGAAACTTTTATAAAGCGGTTACTTTTAAAAATTAACGCTGCCTATACTTAACTTAATGTTATCCGATAATACACACAAAGTTTAGTTAAATTTGGATTTGCTGTTCCCAAAAAAAATCAAAAATGTTTGTATGGAGAAAACAGTCTTAATGGAATTCTTCATACAAAACGCCAATTTCATAGGTAGGGACCTAATATATTGGGTGACCCATTCTCTTTGCACCAGAGTATACGATCTTATGGACTGTTAGTAGCTACAGTCTATGAGCTCATGTAATATATTTCGGTTCCTAGCCGACACTTCGCAGCAAGTAATGAAATATGAACCTTACGGTAGGTACACCATAACAGTCTTTTTTGATTGATTTTTAAACGTCTTTCAGTATTTAACAGCGAACCCCCAACAAGATGGTGAAAGAAAAATCATAATGGAAGACGAACGACGGAACGCTTCAAACCTCCTCACTCTCTGGGAGTTCGAGGGCATCCTGAAATTTTCACCCATATTCTACGGTTACTATAGCAATGTGGAAAGAGCCCAGTACAGGATGCCTCTGGCGTATTTCCTTACCGGGCTTGTGGTCTATATTTATAGTTTCGTCGCCATATTGAGAAAGTAAGTTATTTTTAGATGTATACGGAGCGACGTCTTGACGATGGATGTTAAACTTGGAAATGGCGTTAGTATAGTGATGGTTTGATCCTACTTAAAAGAGATTCTGTTTATATATAAAATAATTACGACATCCTGTCTCTTTTCATGGCTGTCGAAAGATGACTGAATAATTTATGGTGCAAATAGCATAGATCATAACCAGACGCACGACTAATTCAGAGCATACCAGCATAGAACTTAGCCGGACGCGCGTCTTTTCAGGGCATATCAGCATACTATGGCCGACATCTAGACTATTCAGAGTAACAGTATAGCTCATGGCCGAGCAGCACGGCTATATGTACCATAACAGCATAGACCATGGACGCACGCACGTCTTTTCGCATCATAACATACCATAGCCGGGCAACACGACTATTAGGAATACAACTACCTTGACTACGGCCGGGCAGCACAGCTATTCAGAACATCACAGCATAAACATGGAATAGTTGCCATGGCAAGGCAGCATGACTATTCAAGATCACGATCACTAGTTATCTGAAGCAGTCGTCAACCCTAGATTACATTTAGGGAATTCCGGTTTCTAAAACTTGAAGGGGCAGTATGCTACCTTTAATCGTTTAAAAACCTACCTCCAATTGCTTTCATCATGGGTCAATGTTAATAACATAAGCTTTAGAAAGAGGTCGCGGGTTCGATTCCCACGCGTGTACAGTGTAGTAGGTACTTCATTTGATTGGTGGTAGGGCATTTTTAACCGACTGTCCGAGAAAGGAGGGTAATGTTTTTCGAGGGTATGTATGTCCGTTCCTTTGTCGAATCCTGTAGCCTAAATGGCCTGACCGATTTCTAAGTGCATGGTATCGTTAGATTCGGCTTGATACCTGGAGTGTCATGGAGCACATTTTATGGTAAATACATAATATACTGTCGAGTTTTTGGGTTTTGAATATTTAAATAGTTATTAAATGTCTGCCTGGGTAACGCCAGGCACCAGCTTAGTAATCCCCGCTGGGAATTGAACCCCCGGCATTACTTTGTTATACAGCAGATATGATTGCTGGCATGACACACGAAGTGTAATCATTAGATAGATAGATAGATACTTCGGACACTTGCATTGGGAAGATATCATGATTAGTGATGTAATATTAGAAACATATCATGGTTATTCAAGTATCTAGATACACTAGCTTTCCACCCGCGGCTTCGCCTTTGTGGAATAACTTTATCGCGGAAATTTGTTTATCCCGCGAGAACTACTCACTTTATCGGGATAAAAAATATACTATATTTAAGGCAGGGTATATTCTACCTCTATATCAAAATTTCATCCAAATCCGTTTGTCCGTTTCGCCGTGATTGAGCAACAAACAAGCATCCAAACTTTGCATTTATAATATTAGTTAGATGTTAACAATTTTACAGTTTGTACACAAACATTACCCTATCTGCCATCTGGGTTCCGATTCTGGAGATTTGAATGCGTCACTACCGATTTTGTAAAATTCCATGTTTATTAAACGGCTTATTCAAATATTTGTACTCGTATGTGTAATTAGAATGTGATGTTCAAGTTAATCCCACGATATAAGATAACATAGTTTCATCGGAATCCTGCTTAGTTATAGTGTGCTCAGAACTTTTCTAAGATATTAATCAGATTCGTAAAAGAACGATAGTTACAAACATAGCTCAGATAATTGGTAAGCTGGAATCGCAATGGACGGTCCACATCTATCGCAGAAACTATGGCCATTGGCGAAAATTTTACATGAAAACCAAAATGAAATAGTTATGAGACGCTCACCTCCTAGACGATGTGACAATTTGCGCAAGATAGCTGGCAGTAAATGAAAACTGGGACATTGGGTTCAGTGACTCGGCCTGGGAGAGGCATAGGCTTCTCATAGGACATTGGTTCAGTAGTGAATTATAGGTAAGTCTGATAGGGATGAGTCAGCTTCTTCCATTGATTAGAAGGCACTGGTTCCACCTTCGACCTCAAAATCGCTAACATCAGATAGGATTAAGATCAAGCACTAAATATACCTACACTAAGGTATCAATTTCTGGTCAAACTTAAAAATATTGTATAGCTCTCTCAAATAGAATACTGAACTATACGCATACAAGAACATCCATTTTTTACTGTTACTTATAAAAAACCTGGTGTACCTAAACGTTTCCAGAATGGCAGAGAACTCTCGAATGTCTAAACTGTCAGAGAAGGAAGACGAGTGTATATTTTCGTGGAAGCTGTTCACTGGGTGGGACTTCATGATCGGCAACACGGAGACGGCTCATAATCGCATCGCCTCTGTAATTTTGGGCTTCAAGGAGGCCTTACTCGAGGAGGCCGAAAAGAAAAAGGATTTGAGGAAGTGAGTCAATAGTCCTAATGGGTAGAGCCTGTTCATCAGCAGTAGAAGCGACGCTGATGCAGAGCTGTTTATGAAATTGCTCAAAACCATTAATCCAAGTCCAGTACGAATTGGTGGATTTACCTGTATTAGATTAGTTGCTACTTGTTAGTTAGCCTTTTCCAGCCGCTTGTAGACCACCAATTTGGCACGACTGCCTTCAATTGAAATGCAGCCTTCACCGACTAATGACTCCCGAAACACGAAAAAACTCGTTTGAGAATGCCACTAGGGTCACCCTGCCTGGACGTTGCTTAAATTTGCTAATCGAAAATGAATATCGAATGCAACTACTGCGTCCCGGGAGCTGTACCGAATCTATCGAAAAGAATATGGTATTTGAAATTCGAACTTGCGTAGTACGTAGTGTATCGTATCTTAGCTATGTGGACCCTTCTCTGTGACGATCCCGCCTCTACACTCTCCTACTGTACCTCCTATAGTCAGGATCAACAGTTGTAATCCGCAGGGGTCGTACCAAAGGCAGTCGGTACCCTCTATTACTACCTTGAATCCCAAACTAATAAAAGAAAAAAAAATAGTTCAGTTGAGCAGAAAAAGAGGGTTCCCACTTCCTCCCTCTGCAAATAATATGGGAGTGTAGCCATATGCAAAATGGCACTAAAGCCAACCTTATGGGGAAGTACCTCATCTGAAGCTCCCTTCTCTGCTACAGTCAAATTTAGTCACAGAGTCATTACCTAAATTAAAATATATGCTAATTCATTTTCAGTTGGCGTATCATATCACTCCGGGCCGTAGTCAATATATGCGTCATTATTCTCCTAGCTGTCTCCGCATATGCTGTAGTAACAGTGGTGTCTCGCTCTGACGACAACGATAAACAACGCAGTTGGTGGCGTGAGAACGAGACGACTGTAGTTGTCACTGTGATCTCGATTACTTTCCCCGTATTTTTTGAACTGTTGGGATTTCTGGAGCACTATCACCCCAGGAAACAATTGCGGCTACAGCTTGCAAGGTAAATAACGACAGATCAAAATGTTATTGCTAATAATGCGTTTTTGTTTGACTGTAGTTGTAAGGCACTGGAGGTAAGAGGCGCTCTGCCTTCAAACTTCTCGGAGACCAAGGTCCCACCACATAGCAAAATAAGTCTCTGAATTTGAATTTAATCTTTTTGGACTCATTTTAAATAGAGACTTCTATTTCGGAGCCTATTCTCGCTCACTCGAGATTTCAATATCGATAGACATAGTTTGCTTTGTTACTATTGCATAAGTGTGAAAGTGACAGATATACTAATATCTACATTTTCGAATACGTGAGGTACGATTCCACTTGGTGCAACAGCATCAATTCCATTAAATTCCATTGACAAATACTTGCCTTAGACCGCCGATCTAGAACATGGATGTATACGAACATAAAAGCAAAGAAAGTTATAATAATTGTTGGTCCATGGGATTTTTGATGTAAGTAGTCTTAGGTAGTAGTAGTAGGTACTTCAGTCGCTTGATAAGTAAACACTAAACTCTAGGACACTCACTACTTTTTTGTTAATATTACGATTGAATTTTATTAAATTAACTTTTATTTTGCAGGATTATGCTGTTGAATTTGCTCAATTTATATTCTCTAATATTTGCTCTATTCAGTAAAATAGAAGGAATGAGTAAGGCGTTGGATGACTTAAAGCCAACTCTCAGTATGAATGCATCGGCGATTCCCGAAAACACCCTAAACTTCAGTGAAACTTTAGCTTTGAACATACCAATGTCGTGCTTCGAAGTAACAGTTTCCTGCGCATCCTGTAACATACCCTTTTCTATCCCAATTAATATAAAATCGTACCAAGATCTACAACTCACGACACCAACTGCTGCTAAACTTATTCTTCCACATCCAAATGAAAGTACAAAATCTTATATTCTAGAAAGCAAAGAACCGATTACAAATGTTATAAGATCAAAATTACTACCTCAGAATTTAGTAGAAAAAGAAAAGAATATAGATAAAGAAAATGCTACTGAAGATTTTTTAATTCAACAGGAATTAGAACACATTAGAAAATTAGCTGCAAGCTCTATGAGCACCACTGATGATGAGAGTTCAGAAATAGGTGATTACGAATATTCTTTTGACGATTACAGTACTGAAAGTACAACGTCAGCTTTTGACCCAAAAAGATATAGTGAATTTACCGATACTGATTATACTGTTTTTTCTGAAACAAGTTCAGATTTCTCAGTATTACCTACAGATGACGGAACAGAAACAATAATAATTGATCCTGATACGAATAGTTCAACAAATTTTGATAGTATTAGTACTGTCATATCGTCACATGGTACTGAAATAAGTGATTCAATAAATGACTCTACTGCTACTACAACTGACAAATATACAGAAAATAGTAGTGACAGTACCATCAATGATGGCACATCTTACACAGGTTATATTAGAGAATCAACTAGCCCTTATACTAATACTGACATATTATCTACACTCAAAACAATTTTGAGTGAACGAACTGCATCATACGATACCACAACTACTATAGATTCTACTGTCTCAAAAACAACTTTTACAAAAGCATTTACATCATCAGATATATCAACAATTTCTTTCAATACTGTTACAATTTGCCCTAATATTACATTCAATTGCACAGTAGAATGCGGCGGTAAAAATGTTACACAAGTGTTTATCATGTCTAATTGCACTATAGTAGAAAAAAAATGTTATATAACACAATGTCAAATTATGAGACCTCAAACCAATACGACAATGATAGATATAGTGTATGAAGACGATCACAATAGACGGATGTACAATTTGACAGTGGCTACCAAGAAGAAATTACTTAAACTGTGCTGGGAAACAATGTTTGGACAGGAACTGGTCAAACTCACTATGATGGATTTGGTGAGTACTATCAATTGTCTTGTATAAAAATACCCCACATCGGCGAAATGAATATTAATGAACCTTTACAACTTTTAGGTATTTGTACTTCTAGGAACGTTGTTCATGGACTTCTTTAGAGCTCTATTTGTGAGATACATGAACAGATGTTGGTGTTGGGATTTGGAGAAAAAGTTTCCGGAATATGGTGACTTCAAAATAGCTGAGAACATTTTACATCTGATAAACAATCAGGGTATGGTGTGGATGGGCATGTTTTTTTCACCAGGTCTCGTTGTCTTGAACGTTTCCAAGCTGATGATAATGATGTATTTGCGATCTTGGGCCGTCATGACCTGCAACGTCCCACACGAAGTGGTTTTCAGAGTGTCAAAAAGTAACAATTTCTATTTAGCTCTCTTGCTGACGATGCTGTTTCTATGTGTTTTACCTGTTGGATACACTATAGTGTGGGTAAAACCTTCCTGGCATTGTGGTCCTTTTTCAGAATATGATAAAATTTATTACATATTGACTAGTAATATCGACAAAATTCTTCCAAAAAGTTTAAATTTCGCTTTGGAATACATAGCGTCTCCAGCAATTGTTATTCCATTGTTAGTACTTCTAATTCTGATTATTTATTATTTGACATCCCTAACAAACTCTTTGAGAGAAGCGAATAATGACTTGAAGGTGAGTGCGTTACACATATTTAGGTTTTTGTAGCATTTAAAGTCAGGCCACTAAAAGCAAATCGTTTACTAAAAGTCGTGTACAAAGATTACCAAACAGTCAACATCAACATAGCTGCTAGAATAGTGAAATATCTAAGGCTCACTGTACCATATTAAAATCATGTTATTGAGCATATTAAACAGATACTAGAAATAATATGGAAAACTATAAATTTCTGAATCTACTTTATTTTCCATAATACTCTTCATTAATGTGGCTGTACATATAAATAGGTGTAATTGTAATATTTCATATGAATTTTAGATCCAACTGCGTCGTGAGAGAACAGAAGAAAGAAGAAAAATGTTTCAACTAGCTGATACCAGAAGACGTGCTGGGTCGTCGGCGTTAGACAACACTCCATTTGCAAGATGGAAAAGAGCCTTACCATCTCTACCACTGAGCAAATCTATAGATTCTGATGACCGCAAAATGGTCACAGGAGAAGACAGCGAACCATTAAAAGCTGTGAAAAAAAGAGGTAAGCAACTCTCAATATCAATTTACCTATTAGTGATAAGTTGTGAAGTATCGTAAATCAAATTGCTTGTTTATAGGTGGAATTTTCGCTAAAATTGTTGGGATGGCGCTAGATAAGAAAGCTGATGTGGAAGTTGTTCCTGAAGTTGATAAAAATATTTCACCCTCCTCCAACAATGTAGACGACGAAACAGACACGGATTTCCATGAGACATTACCGAAAGAAGTTCTTAAGATAAAGGACATCACATTAATCAAGCAAGCAGCTCAGAAGAAAAAGAATATTGTCGACTTTAAAGCAAAAATTAAAGAGATATCCAAAAAGGAAGTTGAAAGTAACAACCTAATAGTAAACTTAGATAAAATTGATGACCGTACCGAGAAAAGAGCTGTAATAGAAAAACAGGAACAAGAGAAAAGAAACGAGCAAATTGTTTCTAAACAAAAACCATCTATAGCAGGCGAGGTTCTGAAAGAAAAAACCGTAGAAGATAAAAGGTTGGTTAGGAAACAAACGTCAGAATCGAGCACTCAGTCAAAGAAATCTGACTCGATTGGATCAGTGATCCCAGTGATAACTATAAGCACAACTGAAAGCGACGATGAAATATTGCAATCTAAAAATGGGAAAGATGTTAAAGTAAAAAGGAAAACAGAATCCAGTCCAAGGAAAGGAGAAAGTAGTAAGATTAGTTCGAGGAAAAGCTCGGATTTAAAATCTCTGCAAAGACAGAGCAGTGTGGATAGCACGCATGAACACAAAGTTACTGTGAAAGAGAAGAAGTCCGATGACGGACACAAATTCCAATACTCATTGTAGTCGTAGTTTTGTGGATTAGGTTATATCATGTAATATATATTTTATTTAAATATTTAATAATTAGTTTTAATCAATTTGGAAAAGATTTTCTAAAAGTTTGCTTCAATAGAATCGGTTGCCTGCCACATGCAAAGCTTCGAGCGAATATAGTTATTTGTGCCATTAAAGTCAGGATAAATAAGTACCTATGATTTGCCGGGAATATTATATATTCTAGAGTAAATCCAATTGAAACAAAAGGAAACTCTTAAAGACCATTTGTGGTGGACAAATAAGCAAAATCAAGTATTTCTGGATTAGGTACATCGTTTTACAAAAGCACATTTATTATTTTTCAATATCTAATGTCGAAAAAGAATAACTTTCTAATATTAAAATGTATGGCGTAAGTTTGTAAGGTGCAGTCTGAAACAGATTTTTATTTATATGAGAGGGCGGCAAACGATCGTGCGGGTCACCTGATGGAAAGCAATCACCGCCGACCATGGACACCCACAACACCAAAAGGGTCACAGATGCGTTGCCGGGTTTTGAGGAAGGTGTAGGCTCGTTTCTTGAAGGTTCCAATGTCGTACTCGTTCGGGAATACCGCTGCAGGAAGCCGTTCCACAGGGTGGTCGTACGTGGTAGGAAGTTACTTGAGAAACGTACAGTGGTAGACTTCCACTCCTCCAGGTGATGTGGATGGAATTTAGATCTAATTAAATCAGATAGACCTTTCTGATAGTAATTCATTAAATTGTTGCAATCTGTAATTACTGTAACTAAATAAAAAAATATACAAAACATTCATGATTAACTGGAAAAACTAAATTTGAATTATGCAGCCCTGTAATTGTTTGTACAAATGTTTGTACAGTCGCTCGTGAGTCAGCTATCGTGTGAATGTGGCAGTTTACCTCCCCACTCGACTTCCCTTCGTGAACACATATCGTGTGTGTATGAGCCATCTGTTAATCAGAAAGCGGCAACTCTATAATTATCGCATGTTTAAGTAAATGGCTATTTAGATAATGTTAATGCAGAAATTTATATCATTGTGGGCCAACCTCTGTCAATTTTGTTCTGCCCTTATTGTTCATATCACCCCTCACACAATCCATCCATCTTTTCCGTAGAAAATAAATAAAAACTATAACTTGATAATTCAGGAGTTAACTGTGTTAAAAGCTAAATAAAACGGCTTAACCGATTTTCAACAACTATGGCTAATAACCTGTTCCCTCGTTTAGTCTTTAATATAAAAATAACCGTACTGAAAGCGGACCATGCATTACTGAGATACATCCGGTCAAAATCTGGACACACACATACACAATATCCGTCGATTTCGCCTTCTTCTGGTCTGGTTCTTCTTCTTTTCGGGGCGGTGGCAAGTTTCAAATGTTATTGAATAATTTTTTTTTTTTTTTTTTTTATGCACGACGGTTTCGTACTTGACCTCAATCACACCTGATGTTAAGTGAAGATGAGGTCGAAGGTGGAAGCGTACTAACCCGGAAACCCCAACACATTTGGGGGACTGGCTATCTTATCTCTGACAACCGGAACACAACAATGCTATTAACATTGCTGCTTGGCGGCAGATTTAGATAAGATGGTGGTAGCTAGCCAGGCGGACATTTTAAATGCCCTACCACCAACCAAACCGAGTACTTAAACATGTACCCCGCTGGGGATCGAACCCGCGACCTCCGAATCGTAAACTCAGTGTTGTTTACATTGAGCCACGGAGGCGGTAACCAAAACATAAAGGAGGTTAAATACAATTAAGTGCAATGATGTCATGACATACAGTTATCACTCATTTACTAGGCAGTCTCCCCAGAGAAGAACGAGTAAGAAACTCAGGGGTTGCACTACATAAGTACGATTCCAAAGGGTCAAGGGCACGGTCCATAATGCCATAATTTCCTGACCAGACCATCGTGATGAACGCAATCAAAAGCCTGGGATCCCGACGACCCCGTGTGAATCCAAATTGTTTTCAAGTCATTAAATTATTAGAATTGAAGTAAGAACACAATTGAATTAAAATTAGTTTTTCGACAACTTTACTAAAAGTCGGTAGAATTGAAATGGGTCTAAAATTTGTGGGGTCCGATGTACTATCAGCTTTGAATAATGGTATTACTTTACTCTGTTTCATCAAGTCAGAAAGTACACCACTGTCTACACATCTCTACACACTCTCGAATCAGCTACAACGAAATAAAAAATAATTTTATTGAAATGTTTGTATCTATTTCTCAATTCATAATTTTCTATGTTCATTGTCGTAATTGGAATAGTTTTTTTTTTATGCACAACTGGTTAGCACTACTAGACCTCAATCACACCTAATGTTAAGTGAAGATGAGACCGAAGGTGGAAGCGTTCTGACCCGGAAACCCAAATATTTGGGGAATTGGCTATCTTATCTATGACAACCGGAACACAACAATGGTATTAACATTGCTGTTTGGCGGCAAATTTAGATAAGATGGTGGTAGCTAGACAGGTGGACATATAAAATGCCCCACCACCAACCAAACCGAGTACTAAACCAAACATGTACCCCGCTGGGAAACGAACCCACGACCTCCGATTCGTAAACTCTATGTTGTTTAGATTGAGCCACGGAAGCGGTGTGTCAGGATCGTAGCAAGTGGAAGTCTGTAAGTACTGTCGTAATTAATTACTGTTATATGTACATATTTCTATCGAAGTCGGCGCCAATACGAATACTAAACTGAAACGAATACTGCAAAAAATCTTTATAACCTGACAATATGTAAACTGGGAATGCATGAATAAACATTTGCACCGACTTCGAAATCAATTTGTTCGTATAACAGTAATTAATTTCGACAGTGAACATAGACAATGACGAATTGAGGAACAGGTACAAGCATTTCAGTAAAGTTCAGTGATTTTTTACTCTGTAGCGGCTGATTCGAGAGATTTTTTGAAGTCGTTTGTGTTATTTGATACTGTAATACGATACTGTTCATCTTAAGTGTTAAGTTGAGTTCATCTCAATATTGGGTTCGCTGTACGAGCCTTAATGTCGGAATGACGTTATCCTCTGATACTGATCACGATTTGTAGTCCAAGTTCAGATCAGGACTTAACGAAAACCTGTCTTCAGCTCTGAGACTGAGACTCACTGGAAAGTCTCATTTTGGTACGGAATACCGAAATAAGCAAGAGGAAATGGAATAGAATGGAAATTTCTTTATGGAAAAGGAGAGGTAGGCTGAATTTTCTGAATATTTGAACGAGTCCCTCACCATGAATGAGTCATAAAAACATTTTTAAAAGCTCATAAAACTTAGTCAAATAGGTAGGCACTAAAATCATTTTATTTTAAGTTAATAAATAAATAATAATACTTGTTCCGATGATTTGTACTTACTAGTAGATTAGTTCCATGTATGAATGTAGAACTGAGGTATTTATTCTAAACTTTAGTCAATGTAGAGGTAGCTATTTTAATGTATTCCAAACCTACAATCTGTGAGAGCAGCTTGAAAAAAACTTAAATAACACTAACCATTAGATTAATTGCCAGACATCTTACTTAATTCAGTTCCACTTTTTTTTTGTTGAAAGAGTATTCGCCAGGGTCAAAAACGCCACCGTAGAGATCTCTAAAACCGCCACCCTTGCAGGCATCATTCCGCGACTAGCCGCGGCGCGCGCAACATGGCGCGGACCGCGCTCCTCCTATTGTTCCTACACGTTACACGCGCCAAGATCCTCGCTCCACCTTACTTCAATTTGGCATTGGGCAAACGAATCACAGCTACTGCGACATGCGGAGACGAGGGGCAGGAGTTGTATTGCAAACTGGTCGGTGCAAACGCAGACCACGACGAGCACGTGATACAGGGACAGGTATAGTGATTTTTTGTTTGTTTTTAATTACGCGAGGTTGTATTTAATGGGATCCATATTTGATGAGTATTCTTCCTGACGATACGCGAACGTACAAATAATTATGTTTGCCTCTTGATTCATACGAATCTTGAACAGTTAAGTGTAAAAACGTGGAGTCGGTCAAAACTATCAATAAAATGTACACATTGACATTAAGTCAGCGTTATTAAGATTCAGATACATGTTTTTTTCATGTAGTGGATTATATTTAGCGCTCAACTTTACGTAAAGTTACCTACCTTTGCTGTCTACTTCTTTCGATTACGCTAGTTTCAGACCTACGATTGCTTGGAACATTATTTCATGTACGAAATATCGTTGGATTCTATATGAACGAACTTACCGAATCTTAGTTAAAGGAAGGCTAATAAACTGGCGTCTGATATTATGCTTAATTCACACTGGACACATATTGCCTAGGCCAATCTATCTAGTCTAACAGCTCCTATTTTTTTTTTTAAGAATAGTGTTAAAGATTGGTCCATCGTTTCGCATAATTATGTCGCTTTCCTAGGCGGTTGTAGTTTGGACATACTGATAGGCAGAAAATGATTATTTTATTATTATTTGAAAATTTCATTGAAATATCATTTAAATTGAAATTCAATACAATAAATGTTATGAAACAGATAAAAATCATGCCATGGGAGAGGCTTCACCCCCAGCAGTATGGACTTATTTAGGCTGCTAATGTGTATGACTGCGACAGATGTTTAAATTTCAATAAAATTTGCTTATAAGAATCACTCTAAAATTAAAAGAAAACTAAAAGTAATACATCTATCTTTATTAGATTATATCCCATAAATTTTTAGTCTACACAAAAAGAGAGCTTACGGACGCTTACACCAATCATCTAATCCCAAACTAAAGAAAGCTTTAACTATGGATACTAAACGTACATAAATATTTATATAAACTTCCATGACTCGGGAATATATGTTCGTACCCAACCTTTACCCTTCGCAGTATTCGAACCTGCAAGCATGTTTGTCTATGGAGTTATAGCACCATAAACTGAACTGAAAAAAGCTGAACCTTTTGGTTTGTATTAGGAAAATGAGGGAATTTCAAAGAAAAATTAAGATTTATCAGTATTTGATGGTAAGATATACGTAACAATAAAAATTATCACCAAATTTCAAGTTCATGGCTCAACGGTAATTTAATAAATAGTTAGGAACAAAATTTTGGAAGATAAGCCGACTTTGACACCTTCCTATGCATTTGTTTTCTAAAAAAATGCAGTCTCTCTAAATAACGTTAAGCTCTAAATAACGTTACCCTATACGTTCAGCTAAAAAAAAAATATTTTCTCGGGCCTTTCACTTGTCCGAGACCGGCTAAATTATTAAATACTTCATAATATTTTTTTATACTTTACCTGACTTCGGGTCAACAAGACACAATTTTGGTTCAATTATGAAGACGGCTATGCTGCTAAAGCTTTACACATGAACTACAGCAACAGGGCTCTGTGTTGGCGCTACAATCCCATAGACAGACATGTGCTATAAACTTATAACACTCCACTTTTGCGTCGGGTATTAAAAGAAACGGTGACAACATCCTAAAACTAAATATATGATATATAAAACACAGCTTCATCCCGGCCGGGCCTGGCAGATATACGAAAGCGTGTGATAACGCCCTTATCGGTTGCGTCCTGTTTCTTCACCAATATTGATAAGACAGACTGGTTTTAATTATGTACTCTCTGTAGCATAGTTTTAATAATGATTTTTACATACAAATATGAGTTCCTTATTACATCTGATTTTGCCGTTTAGTATACGAAAAAATACTCTGTTATTTAATTTAAAAATTATATATTATCATTCCGGGACTGAGTCGTCAACGTGACAAAATGTCCAGTGGACGAATTGTTTAATGGTCATAATCATAAAGCACGAGTGTCAAAATGTATAAAACGAAATGTCCACAATGTTTTAGTGACAAATAATGTCATTGCTAAAATGTATGCGAGTTAGTATGTATATGATAGAATGTGACCACAAAAATAGGAGAAGAACAATTCCTTGTTTCGTTTTATTCATATCTTCCTAGGGAAGAAATTGGACATGTAATAGCATTTAATTACACACACACAAACGTTTATGACTGGATACAAGGTCCGCTCCATTTACTAGTAGTAAAAGTAGGGCTGTTTTTTTCCTGGACTAGACCAGTCCATAATAAATAATAATTAAATTAAAATTCATTTAAAATTCTATCTCATTCATTGCCCATATTCAAGATTAAAAAGTAAACTTTGTAGGTAGTCATGTTGGAGTCACTGCCACACTTTATACTGCTCCTCATAAACAATACGTGTAGGGAGTACCTTATTTTATTGTCCAACAATGTTTCACCTGTTCTTGCACCTTCACCCATGTTCTATTTGGTTGTAGCTGAAAATCAGTGTTTTGCTTTTTGAGCAATTGTTATTGTGCCTACAAGTTATGTGAATGGAGAAACAAATAAATCATTTTTTCTCAAACATGCATGGAAATATTGTCATTCATTACTTTCGAAAAAAGAACACGCGAAGTATCTAATTTACGGACAGCGAAAAATAAATCCATTGCAGGAGCGTTTCTTGAATTTGGAACATTACAACGCTCCAGCAATGTTGTATGAAACGGCGTGCTGGGGTTATTATATACTCTTTGATTGGATTTCTTTTATCATTCTTGGCATACCAAAATCTCTTTGCTTAGTACAAATTGCGTTTACGTGGCTGTATGCGTAAATGCGTTTGCCTTTCGGCACAGATGATAAATAGAAAATCGGCGGCAAAGCTGAAAATTCGTCTTGATTTGTTATTTAAATATTTATTATTTCCCTGCATTCTTTTGAGACAAGCACTATATGTATATGCCTCGGCGGAAATGGCAATTGCCTGTCTCGTATTAGTGAAGTCCTCGCCTACGGCTCATTCAAACTCATACTCGACCTGCAATTGCCTATTTCCCGGCCTTTGCAATAATGTACTAATCTATCTATCTATCCATAATCCACCACGCGGGCCCAGTGTGGATTAGTGCGTTTATGTCAGACTAGTGGCCACCTAACAATCACTGTTTTAAGCCCCCAAATTCGGGGCCGACTGCTTGAAACACAGTAACACTCGTCTAAAAACGTCTCTAAGGCCCGTAATAATAAACCATTCTCAAGATTGAGAACAGTCTTGTGACCGGTCTAAAGTAAACGTGTTGATTAATAAACCTAACTCGAGACCGGAAAAGCAAGTGAATACTCAAGCAGCACTCACTTGAGAGGTGCGCCGGGTTTCACGTATTAATAAACGAAACTCAAGACTATCATTCATTCGCCGCTGAGGCGAATACTTGAAAAGTGATCTCAGCTGAGTAGACGTCAAGATTGGTTTATAAATTAGCACGGAGCTTGAGATAGTGTCAACTGCTTAAGACGCATCTCGGTTGATACAGCCTCAAGACTTGTTATGAGATTGGTTTATTAATACGGGTCTAAAGTAAATAATTACATAGAGCAAATAAAATAACAATCACTTTTTGTTTGTTCCGTGACTTGTTTCAACAAACCGTATAGGTAATTACAGTCACCGTAAATTTTATTTGTGCATAAAAAAGAAATCATATCTCTTCGTCATATTTGCATCATTATTACAGATTTGGGATACACTCCCATTTCCTGGCGAGTGGTATCATAATCATCCTTCTATAAATAAATAGTATTCCCTTTCCGATGCAATAGCAGATTGGACATACTTATTACTGAAGGATGAATATTATTTTGAATTCATTTGACATTTACAAAGTGAAATTCAGCTATTTCGACAATATCTGAAAACTGTGCTGAAATAGTGTAAAATAGTGCTAAGACCGCACCAGAAGAAAAGAATAAGAAATGCGCATGCGCCACGAGGGAGCAATAGTAGTACTATATTAATTCTGTGCTATAGTCTATCTAATCTAACATTATAAATGCGAAAGTTTGAATGTTTGTTTGTTGCTTAATCACGGGGAAACGGATTTGGATGAAATTTGGTATATAGGTAGAATAGAACGCACCCTGGATTAAGACATAGGATATTTTTTATATCGATAAAGCGAGTAGTTCCCGCAGGATAAAAAAAAATAAACATAACTGCGATCAAGTTATTCCACGCAGGCCAAGCCGCGAGCGGAATAATAAACCGTGTTGTGAGAATGCAGGACGCTATTGATAAAGACCTTATCACAGGCCTGGGTGCAGTGTAGAACGCATCGACCACGTCCACATAGCCCTAAACGCCTAATGGTCGACTTTACTATACCTGTGTAATGTACCGAATAATTTTATTTATTTTTATTTCATATACAGGGTGTCCCTGGAAGTATGGATCAAATCGGGGCATGAGGAAGGTCATTCCCAAACTTAAGCTGAAAAAAAAAAAAAAAAAAAAAAAAATAAGAAAAAAAAATTAATTAATTATTTTTAATTAAAAAATTAAGCTGATAGCTTTGCTAGTTTTCTTTTAAAATTTTTTTTTGTATAAGCACTATTCGATAATATGAAAATGTAAAAAATTGATCATAACTTTTGAACCGTCAAAAATGGCACCGACATTCATAGGGTTAAAAAGTTTGGGAATGACCTTCCCCATGCCCCTGTTCGATTTGATCCATACTTCCAGGGACACCCTGTAGAAAACCTACAGCTGTCTTACCTGTAGAATATTACAGTTAGTGGTTAGTGTGGTGTGTGTGTGTGTGTGCGCGTGTACGGATTGGCCTGCACTGGAGAAGCCTAAATATTAATTAAAAATAATACGTAAATAGCTTTGATAAAGGCTATTTTCCAGAATTTACGATTATAAAAAAGTGGCCGCTTTTTTCAATAACTTTAAATTCTCGAAAATACCTAACCCTAATTAAAATTTCGAGTGCAGGGTCTCTACCGTCTAACTCAAAGCGATAGCAATGCACTGTCCGTCCTTGTCATTGTGTTACGATACAACAAGGATGGATGATGCATTGACGTCATAAACGACAACGATTTTATTTATTTTATATTTAATGAGGGCCGCTACTAGACGGGTAAACCTTCTTAATGTCTATGAATCAGAATATGGATATTCTTTTACAAACAAAAGTATTAAGAATAATAAATACGGAATTATTTCTGTCAACTACCTAAGGGATGAGGGAGGTGGGGTACCAGAATATATTTAAGTGTCCTTGACCAAGCCAATCAGAATGCAATATGCTAACAGGACTAGCCAATAACTGATTGTAAGTTTTTGAGCATCTGTTCTATTAATCATGTATCGAATGCCCTCGCCTGTTATTAGGAGTCTATGTAAATAGCCTAAGGTTTACAAAATGGAGGCCGCTGGTTCGATTCCCCGCGGAATACATGTTCAGCCGTCGTACCATGTAAAAATTTTTGGGTATTCATTAGCAAATACTGCAATGCAGGATAATTATTGCAGTTTAGTTAGCTTTCGTTCAATTACTAAATGTGGTACCACGTAACCGCCCTAGAAGTAAGGATAAGGAGATAAACGTCTAATTGATAGACGTACCGAGTTACCAATAATTTACTTCTAGGACGCTTACGTGGTACCAAATTTAGTGGTCGATTGCAAGCGAACTAAATGGCAAATTTTTGTCTATCGAATGCAAATATTTTTAGTTGGTTGTGGCGCCTGGCCAGCTACCATCATCTTATCTAAGTCTGACGTCAAGCAGAGAAGCTGATAGCATTGTTGGGTTCCGGCTGGTTGAGATAAACTGGTCAATCCCCCCGTAATAAGTTGGGATTTCTGAGTAAGCGCCCTTTAACCTTCGGTCATATGCTCACTTAACATCAGGCGTGATTGAGGTCAAGCGATATCCCTCTGTCCATAAAAAAAATAATTCACCGTTTTTACTTTCCCTTTAGCCTCTTAAAACTTACTCTAACATATCGTAGACGTAATCCAGGTCCTAATCTGTCTACCAACCATCGTTTAGGCATGAAGAGGTGACCAACATATATAAAATATATACACACATATATAACTTTCACATTCAAAATATTAGTTGGGATTTCAATTGTCACGTCAAGTTGTTACTTAAATAACTGCGACGTGATACCATAAGTGTCTTGCCAATTTAGACAGAGAAAGCTAAATCTATTAGAGATTCGGGCGATTATATATTATTATATTATTTAAGAACGTATGATATAAATTTTTAATCGATAAAACGTATTATACTATCAAAGAATTTTTGAATGACAAATTCGTATAAATTGTTTCTGGCTAGATTACGGTTAATTAAATTTAAGTTCAAATTTAACAATCGTTGTTATATGTATAAAGGTTTTATATTTTTGTTGCCATATACATACCTACCTAATTATAATATGACATGATAACATTATTAATATGACTTAAATGATTTAATACAACTTTTCCATCTTTGGTGTAGTTAAGTAATTAGTATAATAGTATGTAGAAAAATTGTTTTGTATGCCAATGTGCGGATCACAGCGCTCTGTCAGTTTTCTATGTAACATCACTTTATTGTATTTTACCTGTGTATCACAAATAAATTATTTGATTGATTGATTGAAATTGAAAATTGAAAAATAGCTATGTTTGATGGAAATCGGTGAAGCCGTTTGTTTGACTGGATCAGATTTTCGTTTCGGGTTTCGTAGCTTTTACATTTTATAGTTATTGTTAATCTGCATGAAGCTCTGCGGTATGCCTAAATCGTTCTTCAAAGATGCTTATTTTTCGACAAATTACGTTCCTTGATTGGTTCAATAACGGCCGTGACCTCTTTCTCACGAAGGTCACCGATCCCTATTTCTCGAATTCACCTCATCAGCACGTTATTCGTAATCGTTTTCACGGTTACTCTACCTGTCTCTACCCATGTTCTATTTTTTTATATTTTTTTCTGAAAAAGTGGAGTTATCTAACTAATGGGATTATACATGCGAAAGTTTGATGTTTGTTTGTATATTTGTTTGATACTCAATCACGGCGAAACAGATGAAAGTATTTGGAAGAAATTTGGTACATAGCTAGAGCATCTCCTGAATTAAAATATAGGGTATTTATTTATCCGATAAAATGAGTAGTTCCCGCGGGATAAACAAATTTCCGCGATAAAGTTATCCACCGAACTTTTATAATGTGCCACAGCTCAATCAGATACCAACAAGTGAGAAAGAAAGAAAGAAAAAATTCTTTATTGTACACAGCTTAAAAATATACACAGTGATATTATTTTAACAGGTGTACAAAGGCGGTCTTATCGCTTATAGCGATCTCTTCCAGACAACCATGGCAAAGAAACTTAATATAATACACTACTGCTGCGTAGCGTAAAGCAAACTTACAAAAGTGTTTGAAAAATGGTTAAACTTAACATACGAACATTGCACACTAAATAATAAAAAAAGCTTATAATAAAACAAGTGGGTTAACCCCTTTTTCGTGGTAACTAGAAAATGCCGGCGTTTCACAAGCGTTCATTCATTGCTATGGCGATAGTAAGTTCGTAGGTCACATTGAGATAATATTGATGAGTAGCGCGGAGTGCGTTACACCCACACTTATCGGTGTACATATTTGGAATAGTTGGGAATTTAATTAGGTACTTTAAATTAGGGTTTCTTAAGATTTGCTGCTCTACATTACTTTTTTTTAGAATTAATTATTTGTACCTATATAAAAGTCACTGGCATAGCTCAGGAAGATAGTAAGTTGAAGCGTCAGTGGGCACATATAACACGATAGCCAGTGGGGCGTTAAAGTTCTCGAGTGGAGACCACGCACCGGCAAGCGCAGTGTTGGACGTCCCTCACAGGGTGGACAGAGGACCTGATGAAGGTCGCGGGAAGTCGCTGGTTGCAGGCCGCTTCCAACCGGTAGGTCTGGAAATTTATGGGCGAGGTCTATGTTCAGCAGTGGGCGCGCTATGACTTATATGATTACCGTATTTTACTCTATGAAAAATAGATATGAAATGGGACAATTATAACACTACTTAAATAATAGCCACTCTTGTATTCACGTGTCTTATTCCATATTACGCGGTGTTCTCAGATTTCGATATAGGTCGGGTATGAGGTTCCCAGTCAGCTGATTCGAATTTTAAATTCGCTTCCACCGACGTCGCCGTTTTCCTCAATGTTCTGTCTCAGTCGCACTACTACAGAACCGTGTGAATTCTGTAGTAGTGCGAAAAATTGGGGATAGGTAGATAAAATATATTTTTTTATGCACAACAACGGGTTAGCGCATAACAACGGGTTAGCACATAACCTCAATCACCTGACGTTAAGTGGTGATGATGCCGAAGGTGGAAGCGTCCTGACCCGGAGACCCCACTTGGCGGACTGACCATCTTATCTCTGACCACCGGAACACAACAATGCTATTAACATTGCTATTTGATAGCAGACTTAGATAAGATGGTGATAGCTAGCCAGGCGGATATTTTAAAATATCCTACCACCAACTGAACCGAGTACTAAACATGTACCCCGCTGGGGATCGAACCCGCGACCTCCGATTCGTAACCTCAATGTTGTTTACATTGAGCTACGGAGGCGGTTAGATAAAATATATATTAGTCGAATAACCATTCTTTTGAAATTTCTTTTATTATAATTCTAAATAGTTTGAAAAATAATTTGCAATTTTTATCGTCGTGCTTCTAAGAGATTGTCCATTTATTACCTAAGTTATTCTTTTTAAGTCTTGATAATAAGAGTGAGTTTCATAGCAGAAATTGCAGGAGAACCATCAACTATTAACTTACCTTTTACTTAACATTCTTTATCAAAACAAATAGGTATTTAAAATATCTCCTAAATGAAAACAATGGCATCTCAACAAGAGTGAAACAAGACATACTCGCAATATGCGTCTAGTCTTCCAATGTATGCATTTGTGTTTACGGAACGCCACCTCGGCCGCATGCAACACGATCCAGAAATCTGACCAAGCAAATTGTTCCCGACAGTAATTTAGATTCCTCGGCGGAATTCGGCAGTCGTCGGCAATTTTCGACTATCTCCGACGTAACTCGTGCTGGCGCGCATGTGGTCACCAAATGCGTTTGCGCCTCGGAACAATAATTACAAGTTTGCGCCTGCTTTATTTCACGTATACAAATGGTCGCCGATATGAATGGCCATTGTGTTTAGGGACAGGAAGCATAGAAAAAGATATTTGCTACCTTTTGGATGGGCAATTCCGTACCTACTGTATGAGAGTTTATGGCGTAAACTAAATGTACAGTCGTTCGCATATCAGATGTAGCATTTCAACGTTCGGACCGTCTGCGCGTTGTATGGGCGGGTTACACACAGGTCAGCTTATACTGCCAGTGTTACGATTGACGTGCAGTCGATTGTACCTGGGTAGTCTTAATCGATTCAAATATACGATATTTCAGTCGTTGATTTTAATATTCATCACGATAGATATTGGGTGTTGACTCTGTCGTACATACATAACGTCCCATATCCCAAATGGGAAGGTCAGAGTTTTTTTAGCGTAAGGTATAAAATATGGCATATTGGTTAAGTGAAATAAAAGGTATTGGCATAGATAGTTTTTTTTTTTTTTCAAAACGAAAAAAAAAAGAAAATGATAGGAACCCTACGAAACCCGCCAGCAGGGTTGGACAACAAGGGTTCGAATCCCGCTAGAGGCATATGTTTGTGTGATGAATACGGACATGTGTACCGAGTTATGGATGTTTTCATTTATAATAAGTATTTATTTACAAAAAAAAAATATTTATGTAGTATATCAACCATCTGGTATCCACAACACAAGTCTATAGTTGCTTACTGTGGAACTAGATGGCGCTGTGTGTATGTCTGAGGATATTTATTTATTTATTCACTACCTAGTATGCCCAATTTTTTTCCTTACGGAAAAATAAATCATCCGGTATATTAGTGTGACGTCTCTAAACTAACTGAAACAAGTTTTGCGCTTAAAAACGCTTCGAAAGTTGACGGTCCCGTATACTTTCTGTCACTTTGAATGTTCACGATTAATGGGCCCTTAAAGTTAGGTAGTTTCTGAGTATTCGGGAGATGGACTGGTACCCTCGCATCTTATTATTTCGGAAAAAACAAGACAGCAATACTTTAAATCTGGTTTTAGTTTAGTTTAGAGAATTCACATCAGAAATAGGTAGGTACTACAACATTTAAATTTCAAATTCATTCTGCAAATTATTATAAAAAGGCGTGTTTAACTTTCTTTATTTGATGCACATAGGGTTAGCCCTCAATCACACATGATATTAAGTGAGGTGATGATTGTGAAGTTCAAGATGAGACCGAAGATTGAAGCGCACTCACTCGAACGCCCTACAAATTATTTGGGGGACTGGCAATCTTATCTCAAACACCCAGAACACCATGCTGTCTAAATGTAATCTGCTACATGTAACGTTTTTTTATATGTAAGATGAAACTAGTAAAAAGGTAGTCATGTTTGATGACAATCAGCCATCGTATAATGTAAAAATTTTTGGGTTGCATCGCTAATAAGTTGCCGGTTAGCTCGCTCGTTACATTTGGTACCACATAAGCGCCCTAAAAGTAAGGATAAGGGGATAAACGTCTAATGGATAGACGTATCGAGTTACCAATAATTTACTTCTAGGACGCTTACGTAGTATCCCGTTCCACTCTAATCCATTGGTCAAATCCATAAATGGATTAGAGTTCTTCTCTTGAGTACACTCTAATCCACTCCTAATTTTTTTTACTTGGTACAACGACAGTTTCGAGGATTTAACTACTAACATAGTAGCTTGCTATAGCTAACAAATAAACAAAAAAAAATACATGTTTTTTTTTTTAATACACGACGGGTCCGTACTTGACCTCAATCACACCTGAATATTAAGTGAAGATAAATAAATAAATAAATATCCTGAGACATACACACCGCGCCATCTAGTACCACAGTAAGCAACTATAGGCTTGTGTTGTGGATACCAGATGGTTGATATACTACATAAATACATTTTTTTTTGTAAATAAATACTTATTATAAATGAAAACATCCATAACTCGAGTACACATGTCCGTATTCATCACAAAAGCATATGCCCCTAGCGGGATTCGAACCCGCAACCTTTTGGTATAGTGGTCAGAGTTGCTAACCACTACAATGATGATGTCGAATTTATTTACTAGATAACATTTTTATCATCTGGATGAGATTATTACGTTTAGTTCCCCGGGGGTGTTTAGCCTTTATCTTCTTCCGAGGTATTTCGAAAAGGTTTCTCTACTAGCATTTTAGTTTGAAACAACAGGTCTTGAAGACAGCAATGAACTCCTCAATGGCCTTCGATCACAGGCTTCCTCCCATCTCGATAAGGCTATGTCCTTACTGCCTGACCGGAGATCATCATCATATCATCGCACATACCAAATGTATGGCCCGATGTTTATGAAATTTGGCAAATGTATTCCTTAATTTACTTACAGGCGCTCTAAGTAGGGATTTTTCAAATTTCCCATCCTATTAAAGAGGAATGACGACACGAAACTATTCTTATTCTAAATCTTTAAAATAATAAAACTTTCTCCTGCTCAACTGTCTCTGAAAGACCAGTTTACATTTGATTAAGTTTTAAAAGCAAGATGAGCAGAGAGGCTCTGAAAAAGCAGGTCCAGCAGAACTATGAGAGACAGAATTATTTCCGTAGAACTGGTGAAGTAGTTGCCCTGGTTAATAGCTACACTGTTATCAAGTGTCTTGGCATTTAGCGTGATATAAATTACTTTAATAGGTATACTCAAAAAAATTCTTTACAATTTTACAGGTTTGCGACATTTGCGATGTGACTAATGAAGCGAAGAAACATCCTCCGGAGTATGCGGTGGACGGCATGGAGACCTGGTGGCAGAGCCCACCGCTCTCGAGAGGGATGAAGTACAACGAAGTCAATCTGACCATCGATCTTGGACAGGTAGTACTAACTTTATGCAAACTTAAAATTATGAAATTGTATACATTTTCAAAGTCAGCCCTCATATTCTAAATGGTGCGACCATGGATATTCGTTCAGAATCGGAAAGTTTCAAATTTCGACTGTGTTTTGCGTTCATGGAAACACATTATTTGAAACTTTTCGATATCGAATCGTATGTCGAATATCGAATCATTTAGGATACAGTCTCAGTATCATCATCATGGGGAGTGCCGGGCGGGGAAGAGGTGTTTGAGCTATTGTGTGTATTCTGTCTTTATCCGGACGTATCTCAGTAATGCGTAATGCGATTTGAGTGCGGTTTCTTTTAAAGACGGGAAAAGTTACTTAGCTATGATTGATGAAAATAAAGCCGTTTCGAAGATTTAACTTTTAGCATTTAACATTGATGACGGTTAGCTTTTAACATTGATGTAATTAAATTGTAACTTTGATGTTGAAAAGATATCGGGGGCTTTCTAAACTTATAAAACTAGGTATTTCTATGTATATAAAACTTCAGTAGTAATTTTTCACTTAATACGTAAAGTTTGTTTATTAATCCGATTGTTTTATTTACGACAAAATATTAGAAATTATGATGACGTCCCTGGTACTTAAGTCATTTTTTTATGGGTGCTACACTTATAGCACTTATATGAATGTGGAGGGATACAGAGGTAGAGGAAGACCGAAAGAAGGTGTGGGTAGACTGCGTGAGGAATGATATGTGTGTGAAAGGGGTGAGTACGGAGATGACGGCTGATAGAGGAGAGTGGAAGAGGATGACATGTTGTGCCGACCCCACCTAGTGCTATACTTGTAACATCCATAAAAAAAATTACGGCCATTTGGCCATATTCATTTTTCAGAAACATTACTTTGACTTTCTTAAATACCGAAAAACATTACTACTCTTTTGCAGTCGTGTAAAAGCCTTTACGTACGTAAGGATAGATGTGTCGCTGTTGCGTGCGTCCCATGTTCCAAAATAGTGTTTGTTACGGCGCGGAGTGCAATGACCTGCGTCATGGAGTTACCTCATACAGGCGAGGGATGTTGGATTAATTATAGAATACAGTTTACGACGTGTTGTAAGAGTCGACATTGTAATAAAAAGTTGACTGATTTGATATCAACGCTAAGTACTCCGATCAACGAGCAGCAAGCTTACGCAGGTGTTCGTTATGCTCAATGTTCGGTATGACAGGATATCGTTTGTTATTTTTTTTTAATAATGTTATACAGTTTCCTCCGATTTTAAACGTACGTGATCCTAGAATACATAAAGTACAATTCAGCTATTTTGACCTTGTCAAAAACCTATACTGAAATAGTGGCAAATGGTGCCCAAAGGAAAAAAATATAATAGTGCTCCAAAAACACGATGTTAATTAGGTCTTTGTGAAAAGGGACAGTGCAGATGACGAACTATTTCAGCAGTTTTTTGACATTCTCAAATCACTGGATCACGCACGTGATTTTTAGCGGTTAAAAAGTATTATTACCCGATTACTCCAGGACGGAGGGTAATGTTTGTACTATGTCATCTGCTTTAGCATAAAAATTCAAAATAAAAGACTTAGTACAAGGTATCGTTAGTTTCGTCATAATTTGAGTGTCTTGGGATATTGACAGGGTTTTTTGATTTTATATATTTATATTGTTATTCATGAAACTTCTTTAATTTAGTTATACATAATATTAATATACTAATAAAACAAATTACAACATTCAAAATATAGGAAACTAGATAAATAAAAGAAAACCAATCAAACCATAGAAACATGTATTCAGCCCTGAAACTCATGGTTTTTTTTCTTTTTAATGACATACACACAGCGCCATCTAGTTCCACAGTAAGTAACTATAAGCTTGTGTTGTGGATACCAGATGGTTGATATACTACACAAATACATTTTTTTTGTAAATAAATACTTATTATATATGAAAACATCCATAACTGCACATGTCCTTATTCATAACACAAACATATGCCTCTAGCGGGATTCGAACCCGCAACCTCTTGGTATAGTGGTCAGATTTGCTAGCCACTACACCAAACAGGTCGTCAGTCGTCATTGATTCACAACGTCAATAATATTTCAAAAATCACTTCGCGAAATTATAATATGATTTCTATTTAGACGATCTATTTGGTGTAGTGGTTATAATGTTTGTCTGCTATACCAAAAGTTCGAATACCGCTAGGGGCATATGTTTGTATGATGAATACAGACATATGTCTGTATGATGAATACAGACATATGTCTGTATGATGAATACAGACATGTGTTATGTTTTTCATATATATATATATATATATATATATATGTATTTTACTTTTATATATAGCAGTATTGAGGCATCCCCAGAGGGTAAAATATAATACTCGTGTTGGGGTTGACTCGCTCGTTCCCCGAACATAATTGGCTGAGCTTAGAAAAATAAAACTCTAACAAAAACAAACATTTAAACTTAAAGAAAAGAAAAATACTAATTTTAAGTTTTCTATGCGTTGGTGATGAATGGATGAATATATATATGTACTCGTATTTATTTACAAAAGAAAATTACTAGTGTAGCTTATCAACCATCTGGTATCCATAATACAAGCCTAGTTAGTGTGGAACTAAATTTGCGGTGTGTATTTGTAAAGATATTTATTTATAAATGGGAGGTATAGAATACTATACTATACTACACTACACTACACTACACTACACTACACTGCACTGCACTGCACTGCACTGCACTACACTACACTACACTACACTACACTACACTACACTACACTACACTACACTACACTACACTACACTACACTACACTACACTACACTACACTACACTACACTATACTATACTATATATAGGTACTAGGGCGTGATAAGTCGTTCTAGCCTTATGCAATGGTATGAACAACACAAAAATACTTACAAAACCGCAATACCCATAGTAAAATCAAATCTAACATTATAAATGCGAAATTTGGGATGTTTATATGTTGCTCAATCACAACGAAACGGATGAACGGATTTGGTTGAAATTTGGTATATAGGTAGAATATACCTTGGATTAAAACAGGATATTACTGGCGCTTGCAGTGGAGACTTTGGGCCCGTGGTCTTCTGACATGAAACATTTTGTAAAGGATTTATCCGTGAGACTGGTCCACGCCTCTGGAGATGTGAGAGCTGGTACCTACTTTGCTCGGCAGCTGAGCTTATGCCTTCAGCGGGGCAATAGCGCTAGCGTACTAGGTACTATGCCTCACGGAAGCGAGTTGGACGGCGTATTTTTTCTATAAGATATAGATATTTTTAATTGTGTTTTATAAATTTGTTGTTTCATGTAAATTAACACAAAGAATATCATAATAGGTGGGAATATTAAACAATGGATATTATTTGTTTATTATTAAGTGAGTAGTTCCCGCGGGATAAACAATTTAACCATTATCGCGATAAAAAAACTTATTAAAAAAGCATATATTATAAAATATCAGATCATTTAGATGATAAACATTCATGGACATGAACAGCCCGTTCGCGTAGCCAGGCTATTTCACAATTAATAATGAAATATTATAATAGAATGTATATATATTGTATTGTATTGTATTATGTGTAAATAAATTTTTGGGTACACAGTATTCCAAATAATAATTTTCTTATAACAGAAAATAATATTTAATAATTTTGTAATATAAAAACCTTTTTTTTTAAAAGAGCAACCTCTCGAGTTTCTTGCTTGTTCTTCTCAGGGGAAAAGTGGCTTTTGAACAAGCAGTAGCTTAAAAAATGTAAAATCTGACTATTTTAAGTGTACCCTGTGTACCTACAAAATAAAGCATTTTTTGATTTTGATTTTGAATAATCTGCGCGGAAAGCTAGTGTGCTATATTTTTAGGGACAATATTCCAGAAGTTTTAGTTTGTTAAGCAAATTTATTTATATAAATTATATGACAACTCTGCGATGCATAGCGAAATATAGTACCAACTGCTCTGCGAGTGTGAGGTGAACCTGCTGTGCTTTAAATACCTATGTAGTGTACGTACAATCACCTGCGGCTAAATACTGAGATATAAGCAGAATTTGAATAGTCATTTCTTTCTTTATGCACAACTTTACGCACTTGACGCCAACACCTAGTGTTAAGTGTTAAGTAAGCCTTATTCGTCCTCCTCTGACCGAGATAGTGGTGTCGATTCGGTTGCACACGAACTATACTAAAACCAGATTTAGACTGGTGCTGTCACGTTAGATTGTTCCAGAGAGAAAAAGACAGACCTACTTTAAAATTGGTTTTAGTTTAGTTTGCGTACAACCGAATCGACACCAAGGCTATAATCCACCACGCAGGCCCAGAGCGGATTGGTGGAGATGTGACTAGTGACCACCTGACAGTCAGTCTTTTTTTAAGTGAAGATAAGGTCGAAAGTGGAAGCATACTGACCCGGAAACCCAATACATTTGGGGGACTGGCTATCTTGTCTCTGACAACTGGAACATAACAATGCTATCAACATTGCTGCTTGGCGGCAGATTTAGATAAGATGGTGGTAGCTAGCCAGGCGGACATTTAAAATGCCCTACCACCAACCAAACCGAGTACTTAAACATGTACCCCGCTGGGGATCGAACATGCGACCTTCGAAACTGGTTTTAGTTTAGTTTAGTTGGTGTACTGAATCGACACCATTGTCTTTTCGGTATGCCTATGATATAAAACATGATGCTTCCACTTATGTGGTGTACAAGTATTTATAACAAACTAATAAATTCTTCAATGGAAATATAATGTTACCTATTTCAAATTAATTTCTTTTTGTAAAATAAAGCGTTTACAAACAAATAATTTTCAAGCATTTATCCATTTATTTTGGAAGTTAGAAGATTCACATTGTGTAAACACTCAGCCTTACATAGGTATTTATAATTACATTCTTTAATGCTTGTAATTATTTGCAGTAAATGTGGTACAAATAATAGTTGGCCTCCATGGTCAATGTAATCGCCTCCGTGGCTCAATGTGAACAACATAGGTTATACGGTACATGGTTAGGTAGTACTCGGTTTGCTTGGTGGTAGGGCAATTTAAATGTCCGCCTGGCTAGCTACCACTATCTTATCTAAGTCTGCCGCCTAACAGCAATGTTACTAGCATTGTTGTGTTCCGATAGTCAAAGGTAAGATAGCTAGTCCCCTTCGGCCTCATCTTCACTTAATATCAGGTGTGATTGAGGTCAAGTGCTAACCCGTTGCGCATAAAAAAAAATAATATTAGTAATTTTTAATAAAATGATTTTAACAACAATTAAACTAAATATTATTTATATGCCGTCAATAATGAAATTATTGTTAAGTTTATTACATAATTAAATTATTTTATTGTCAACTTTTTATTTTCAAAGCGGGTACTCCAGTACTTCGCTAATTGAAAACCAATAGCTGATGCGAATGCGCCACGAGGGTCCGAATTGTCATAGTAAATAACTATCAAAAAGAAGTCTCACATCAGCAGTGATAATATGACAGACAACTTGCGATATAGTTTATCACATATTTTATCGCGGTCGTCTGTCTAAATGAGCGGCAAACCAGTCGTACAACAGCATTTTGACAGATGCGCGCGATATAACGTGTGATAAAATATATCGCGTGTGGTTATCCCACCCATGTTGGTGTTCTGATAATTATCTGCTGTTCTAATGAACTGGTGTCAACATGTCTATGTGAAATATTAATGATACAGTATACCACTACTAAATCCATACTATTGATAATATTAGTATTTTTAATGCAGCAAGCATGGACATAACTGTCTACAATTTACAATTACATACAATTGTAACCCATAATTGGTTTAAAAGAGCAACCCTAGAATTTCTTGATCGTTCTGCTCTGGGGAGTCAGTTTTGTGAATGAGCAGTAAATTTAAATGTAATATTAATATTAATAGTGACGTTTTCAAGTGATAATTTTATCCTATGAAATAAAATATATTGATTTGATTTGATTTGATATGCTTTGTACCAGCTATCGTTTGAAAAATCAATACTAATATCATAAATAGTAATGATTTAGTAGTGGTATGCTTTATAGTTAATAATATTTAACAACTTGACACCATAAATGAGAAAGTATGTTGTCTGGCTTAGATGCCTAAACTGTTCAACCGGTAGCCTGGAACCAGCAGTGGTAGCATGACTTGCGATATAGTTTATCACATATTTTACCGCGGTCATCTGTCAAAATGTCATGCTGGAGAAAGATAAAGGCTACTTTTTAACGGACATCCAAAATGGCTGAGATCGAGTTTATGAAAAAGCAATGCACGCAGGCGAAGTAACTTTAATTCACTTCTATTTCATTAAGCAATGCTATTAAGTCTAAATTAAATAACTTAGAATACTTATATTCCTTCGCTAAATTAAACTTTTGTATTTTGTCTAACGCCGATACAAACGGATGGCGTAGGTGTTGATAGCTGCGCGCACGCAGATAAATACTTTTTTTATGTATGATGTTGTGTATGTATTGAACCGAACATGACGAAAGGGCGAGGTTATGAGGCTGGCGAATAGATAAAAATAGTTTCAAGATGTTATAGGTAGTGTGATAATAATTTAGTAGATTGGTAATTAAATTGCTTTTTCTGTGACTGTCAATGCAAAATGTTGTAACTTTTTGATCGTCATTGTGATGTGACTGTAAATTACTGTCATGTTAAGGATATAGTTTCGCTCAATTTCGTTGATGACTGTGCGTATTCATAATTCTGACATCCGACTGCTGTTCTACTGATATGCGAATATGCGGGTCCATCTTCAATAATTATGAATTTTATTACCATCTCTTTCCCCAATTGATCAAATTTATAAACAACAATGCGTGCCATGCTGAAGTACTTATACCATGACCTTCAGGCAGCCATCAATAACTGGAAATACTCTTAGTTGGGTTCACAGGAGCTGACAAATCAATTTCTCACATTTGCGAAATTAATTAAAGTACCTAACTAGGCGTTTATTTAATATTTTATGGACACGTGATGTGATATGATCCTTCAGGCCCGCCGAACATAGTTTAAACATTCTATTCAAGTATCAAGTACGAACTGATACCTCGTATATACGCTCTCACCTATTTCCCGTTGAGGTAGGCAGAGACTAGATTTCCACTTGCAAAGATCCTGACACACCAACCTTTACCTCTTCTGAAACAGTTATGTATATACTGATTTTTTATTTGTGTCGAATTCTGTTACTATACATAATGCGAAGAAGGTATATAAGTACCTTTGATATAAGGCAATTTTAAAATTAATCGAGTTAATTCATGTATTTCCCATTCAGGAATTCCACGTGGCCTACGTGTTCGTAAGGATGGGCAACTCTCCGAGACCGGGCTTGTGGGCGCTGGAGAAGTCTACTGACTACGGGAAGACCTTCAAGCCCTGGCAGTATTTCTCCGACTCGCCGCAGTAGGTTTCCTTTCGCTTCATTTGAAACACCACCCAGATTATAACTATCATAATTTTATAACTAGTGATTATGAATTTTGGAAACTTATTTTCCTACTTACACATCCTATGTCCTTTTTTTTAATTAGTTTGGGATCCAAGGTACCAATAGAGACACGTAGAGCACCATCTACCTTCAATAGCTTATAGTAGTCGCAGTGATAAGCAACCAATCACCTTTCTATTACACTCTTGTTTTATTATATAAATAACTAGAACTTCCCACTGATATACGCGATAGCCAATCCCTACCCATTTTTAAAACTCGACTAAAGGAACACTATCTCAAGTTGTCTCAGTACTCAGTCAGCCTATTTATAGATATCTATATATTAAATATATATATTATACGTAAGTATTTATTAATATGTTTTTTAGTATATAGGCTTTTATATTATGTATTTATTGTTTTGTAATATCTATATATTTTTTGGTCTTATAAAATAGTCCTATAATCAAACCATTATAAATCTTAATGTTTTGTCTTTTGTCAATTGTGTTATTATAATAGTGATGTTTTGTTAATGAATTGTTCTAAATTTTAAGTATCGCTCTTTGTCTGCAATAAAAAACTTTTAAATTTGTTTTTCCTTGCGAGGGTTTGCTGAAATAAATCTCTTACAGAGATAAGCTCGCCTTTTGTGTATTGTAATTTCTGTATATGCAATAAAGTGTTAAATAAATAAATATAAATCGATTAAAATTTTCAGGGACTGCGAGCGCTATTTTGGCAGAGAGAGTTTGCAGCCAATTACGAGAGATGATTCCGTCATTTGCAGCACAGAATATTCCAAGATTGTGCCTTTGGAAGGCGGAGAGGTATACATCGAATACACGCGGCCGTAAGACGATCGTAACATTTTCAGTATAAGCAGGTCTCGCTGTGTTCACCTTTTGGATAGCGTCACGCGGCCAGCTTAAGCCGGTACTTTTGCGGTCGTCTTGCTGTCGCCTGCAACCATAGGTGTAAGAGGATATATAATATGCAATATTTTGTCATGTGGTTAAGACCATCAATTTCAACCATTTTAAAAGAAAACAACTTTTTCATTTATTTATTCAACTTTATATTAGCGAGTCGATGGCAAAAACATCAATTGTGGTGGCCCTGAGCAGAGCCTTTGTGGTCCTGGGAAGGACTGGTTATTTAAACGCTATGTCATAAAGCATTGGTACCATTAAATTTAGCAGAATCTAGTTTTAACTATAGTGTCCTATTTCAGATCCCAATTTCTTTGCTGAATTCCCGCCCATCAGCAAACAAATACTTTAACTCCACGGTCCTGCAAGAATGGACGAGGGCCACGAACGTGAGGCTAAGGCTGCTGAGGACAAAGAATTTATTGGGGCATCTAATGTCTGTTGCCAGGCAGGACCCGACCGTCACCAGACGAGTAAGTTTCAACTACATTTTTGAAATAGCGACTGTGCAATAAAAAAGATTAGCTCTTGAACGATTAACAAGCCTTTACCAGTGATATAGTTGCTGGTAGTCTCGTTGCCTGGACCACCGGTATTTAAATAACGTAGTAAAATTTTTGTACAAACATAGGTACAAACACATATAGTGACGACCTGTTTGGTGTAGTGGTTAGAAACTCTGACTGTTATACCAAAAGGTTGCGGGTTCGAATCGCGCTAGGGGCATTATGTTTGTATGATGAATATAGACATGTGTTCCCGAGTTATGGCTGTTTTTCATTTATATATTTATTTATTTACAAAAAAAAATGTATTTGTGCAGTATATCAACCATCTGGTATCCACAACACAAGCCTATAGTTGCTTATTTTTATATATTATTATTATTATATCGGCACAAACATAGGTAGGCACAAACACTCTAATAATTATACCATCTCAGGGCCAAGACAGCTTCCAGCTTCCTTAGAATGGACTAGAGTAACCGGCGGAAGAATTTGAATGAAGCTTATAACATCGATTTTTTATTACATACATTTTTTTTTATGCACGACGGGTTCGTACTTCACCTCAATCACACCTGATGTTAAGTGAAGATGAGGTCGAAGGTGGAAGCGTACTAACCCGGAAAGACAAAAATCTGGGGAACTGCACGGGAACTGGCTATCTTATCTCTGACAAGCGGAACACAAGAATGCTATTGGCATAGCGGCGGCAGATTTAGATAAGATGGTGGTAGCTAGCCAGGCGGACATTGTAAAATGCTCTACCACCAACCAAACCGTGTACTTAAACATGTACCCCGCTGGGGATCGAACCCGCGACCTCCGAATCGTAAACCGTAAGTAATGTTGTTTACATTGTGCCACGGAGGCGGTTAAATACATAATGTCACCACGAACTTTATCACAAATGGGGTGGTCATCAAATATCCCAAACATTAACATTTAGGTGTTATAAATATTTAAATTTTAATGCTTGAAACAACATCCACCATTCACCTTTGGAAATATACAGAAATGCACATGTGACAGGTGGTGAGCCCATCGCCATTGAAACGTGCAAATCTGTAGGTATTTTTTGGTGGAAGTTACCATATAGCCGCCTTATACGACTCCCACTGAATCTATCCGTCTGTCTGTCTGTCCGAGGCTTAGCTCAGAGGCTCTTAGTACCAGAAAGCTGTAATTTGGCACTGGTATACATATTAATCATATCAAATCAGACAAAGTGGTAAAACAATATCTTGAAAAATATTTTGTAGGGCACCTCCCCTCTACGTAAAGTGACGATGATTTATTTTTTTATTTGTGTATTAGAGATTATCTTAAACATTTTTTCGATGTGGGAATCTGTTTACGAAATATAAAGTTTTTAAATGTACAATATTTTAAATTATCTCACATAAGTATACTTCGTTCTTGTTGCTAGTTCTGAAAAAGTAGATAAGTACATAATTTTTGATAGAGTCGACTACTTTCCATTGAAAATTATTTGTCAAACAATAAAAAGCACCCTTTTAAGTCCGCACATTGTGAGGGAAAGTACGGAACCCTACACTGCGCGATGCCCGACATGCACTTATCCGGTTTTGTTAGCATTACATGCGAAACGTGCAAGTTCCAACCGGAGCATGGGTTGCTATTTCACCTTAGAACGTAACAGATCGAGCCCGCTTAATTCGATTTACAATTTCCTTTCAGTATTTTTATAGTATAAAAGACATCAGTATCGGCGGACGTTGTATGTGTAACGGCCACGCGGTCACGTGCGATCCTGGAGCACCAGACAGCGAGTCCAGTATCCTGGTCTGCCTTTGCCAGCATAACACCTGCGGCCCCCAGTGCAACAAGTGCTGCCCCGGTTTTGAGCAGAAGAAGTGGAGAATATCGCGAAGTGGAGATCAATTCGCTTGTGAACGTAAGTATCTATGTAGCAAAATACTTAGATAGATCTAGTAGTAATGATCTAGTCATTACTACGAGACTACTATATGCTATACCACCTCCGCCTCCGTGGCTCAATGTAAACAACATTGGGTTTACATTCAGAGGTCGCGGGTTCGATCCCCAGCGGGGTACATGTTTAAGTACTCGGTTTGTTTGGTGGTAGGGCATTTTAAATGTCCGCCTGGCTAGCTACCACCATCTTATCTAAATCTGCCGCCAAGCAACAATGTTAATAGCATTGTTGTGTTCCGGTTGTCAGAGATAAGATGGCCAGTCCCCCAAATGTCGGGTTTCCGGGTCAGTACGCTTCCACCTTCGACCTCATCTTCACTTAACATCAGGTGTGATTGAGGTCAAGTACGAACGCGTCTTGCATAAAAAAAAATTAAGAAAATAGCATCGAGCTGATCATACCACCAAGTTCCCACATCCTCTCTCGGTAAATAACCAAATTAAATAAAACTGAAACCAGTTCTTTCTTTATAAAGAAAGAACTCTTTAATCTTTCCATAAATAAATTTTATCTTAATTTCAGCCTGCAATTGCCACAACCACACCACTGAGTGTGTATACGACCCTGATGTTGATGAGAAGCGGCTCTCCCTGGACATCCAAGACCGGTACGAAGGCGGGGGCGTCTGCCAGAACTGCCAGCATAACACCGAGGGCATTAACTGTAATAAATGCAAGCAGACATACTTTAGACCGCATGGGAAGCGATGGGGGGAGATCGACGTATGCCAACGTGAGTACTGTATCTATGGACTCCACTATATGAGCAAGTAAGTGCGAGAAAGATCTTGGACATAGAAGAGTCTTGAAGCGTACCTAATGTCAAAATAGGTAGAATAATGTAAGTAGGTATAATAAGAATATGGATTGAGACTAGTCATGTCGCAAAATATAAATTGCAAATTGACACCCCAACAAGTCAAATGCCCTAACGTCAGACTTTTTACCAGTAGCGTAGAAAAAACCATTTGACATCCAAGAAAAATGCAACCTAACTTATCGCAAGAATTTGTTGACTTATCAATAAATTTTGTAAGTATCAATTATGTATTAGCTACTTCACAATATACATTCAATAACGTGCCAATATATCTACGACACGTAAAACACTGACTAACAGGTAACCAGTAGTCTGACACAAAATTTACCAGGGCTTCCGTGCTTCGGAGTGCACTTTAAATAGTCGGTCCCTGTCTTTTTCAATTGAAGGCAGTCGTTAAGCTAAGTCGGTGGCCTACCAATTAATAATAATAATTAATAACTCTGAGTGTCAGGTGATCACTAGTCTGGTGGATTTAGCCCATACCCTATCTCGGTGAGAGGAGGCTGGGGCCCAACAGTGGAGACGAGTAAGACTGTTGATGAACACTTAACACCAGGTGTTGTCGTCAAGTGCGTAAAGTTGTGCATAAAGAAAGAAATCACCATTCAAATTCTTCTTATGTACTTTCATTACATAGGTATTTAAAGCACAGCAAATTCACCTTCTCGCTCTCGCAAAGAGGTTGGTATTATATTTGACTATTTATTTATTTATCGGGAAATTGACAGTCGTTTAACATTATATTGTAAAGTAGAACAAAATAGTCATTGCATAGACAAAAATAGTCTCCACAAATAGTCACACACAGAAACACAGCAAAATATATATTTGGGAAATAGTACATTTTATGATTTTTTTTTACATGAGAGGGCGGCAAACGAGCATGCGGGTCACCTGATGGAAAGCAATCACTGCTGCCCATGGACACCCGCAACACTAAAAGGGTCACAGATACGTTGCCGGCTTTTGAGGAAGGTGTAGGCTCGTTTCTTGAAGGTTCCAATGTCGTACTCGTTCGGGAATACCGCTGCAGGAAGTCCGTTCCACAGGGTGGTCGTACGTGGTAAGAAGTTTCTTGAGAAACGTACAGTGGTAGACTTCCACTCATCCAGGTGAGGCGGATGGAATTTTAATTTTCGGCGAGAAGTATAACGGTTAAATTGAGCAGGGGGTATTAGCTCGAACAGTTGTTCAGAACACTCCCCATGAAATATACGATAGAGTATGCATTTTATGACATTTAATTTAATGTAAGAAGTTTACAGGATTAGCAGATGATAATCGTATCGCAGAGTTGTCATATAATTTGCGTAACAAACTAAAAATTCAGGAGTATTGTCTTTGGTTTTTCATGGTCCATACCTCCCCCAGTGAGCGTAGGCTATGTCCCAATAGTGGGAATGTGTAAAGCTGTTGATGATGAATGTAATGTAGAGGTATTTATGGTACTAGTAAGGGCGACCACGTGACTCGTCGTTTGAGGTTATCGCCAAGGTTAACTTATCTACTTCTCCATCAGCTTGTAATTGCGACATGCACTACTCCTCTGGAAACTGCGAGGAAGGGTCAGGGCGGTGCGAGTGCCGGCGTGAGTTCAACCCTCCGGACTGCGACTCCTGCGCATATGGATACTTCGACTATCCTGATTGCAAACCGTGCACTTGTAACTTGAACGGTACCGATGGAGCGCATTGTACACCTATCGGAGGATTGGTAAGTTCTCTAAGACCTTTATGTACTCACTTGTATTCAGTTCGTATCAGTTTTTAGAAACCCTTATAGATTCGCTATGTCGTCTTGCCCATCTGTATGTCATAACTGTTTTAGTAGGTGGAGACTAGAGCCATAGCTGTTTGACATGCTGTTAAACATTTATAACGCTGACAAAATTATTAACAATAATATTATTTTTTTTTATGTGAAGTGAAGAAATAAATACGAAAGTCATTAATTTCAAATCCCTTATAAGGATGCGACCTGTGTGTCGACATTTTGGCCCTATCTCTCTACCTGTGCTTGATGATTAAAGTGCCCTACCACCAACCAAACCGAGTTAGTCAGATTGTTATTATTTTTAAATTTTAACACTATCAAGAGGACGCTTCAAAATGTATATCCTCAGTTACAGTTACCACTTGACATGACAACTTGCGATATAGTTATTATACACACATTATATCGCGATCATACGTCGCTAAACTATATCGCATGTAGTTAACTATATCACATTATTGTAGGTACACATTTTACACAAGTTGTCCCCTATGTATTTTATATCGGATATAAGTAAGTGCAATTCGGGCTAATTAAAAGCGCTCAACTGTACCATCTATTTCTATATCCTACAGTGCCCCTGCAAATACAATTACGCTGGCAAGTCTTGTGAAAAGTGTGAAGACGGCTATTATTCACCTGAATGTAAAAGTAAGTATAATCGAAGTAGCTCATGATCACATCATCAATTTCACGTTTGCTTATTCTAAAAGAAGACCGAATCAATGTTCATACATACATAACCTTTGTCCCAAATGGGGTGCTCAGAGATATCCCAAACATACGAGTTTGGGTGTTCTATACATTAAAGTTAAATGTTTGAAAGAACATCCACGGTTTACCTTTCGAAATGTACAGAAATCCTCACGTGATAGGGCGTTAGCCATTAAAACGTCGGCGAAAAGTTCCTTATATTTTTCTTCCTTTCACAACACTCACGGGAAGAAACGGGTTGGTTCTATTGTTTTAACGTGCCAAAACTATATGGCCCATCGAAAAGAATCATCTGCACTTCGACTTAAATAGCCCCCGTAGCATGACATCGTTTGTCGCGAATATTTCGTCCAAACGAATGAGCAGGACAAATATTAATTCGCGCGACATAAACGTTTATCGCACCTGTCTTGCTCCTAATGCAGGAAACGTCTAAAAATTAACTATACAGTCTGGTTTACTAGATTACCAATTTGCTTAATACCTAACATAATACCTCGTAAGTGTATGGGGCCTTTTTTTTCGCGGGGAAATGCTTTACGCGTACCGCTCGCCTGGGGGACTGCGAGACGGTTACGTGGGACTCCCCTCCCTAACGAAACCCCGCGGCGACCTTCTTCGGCAGTAGGGAGGACCTGGGAACGCATAGGCGGCTCCAGGTCCCCCCCCCCCCTCACAAGGGGAGTCCCATAGGGGGTCCCACAGTAGGGGGCGCTGTCGTGCCTCACACCGCGATCAACGAACGGTATGATGCGCGGCAGGGCCCGATACGACGACACCCCCCCGGTCGCTCCGGGGGGTGTCATCCTCTCCCGGGCCGCGTCCGACGACTACATCGAAGTGTATGGGGCCTAAGCGTCGCCATTGCGTATGTATTTTAATGTTTGACCTACTCCTATTTATTATGAATCTGTGGCTATACTTTAGTTCTTGGTTTCAGACTGCGAATGCAACTCAGTTGGCTCTGTATCCCATGTGTGCGACAAGGATAGTGGCAATTGCACATGCAAGAGTAAATACAGCGGACGAACTTGTAACCAATGCGAAGCAGGATATTACAACTACCCGACATGCAAACGTAAGTTAGTCTCATGCTACAAACGAATAATTACTCGAAGGAGTTACTACCTCATATTCATTGCAACTACCCGACATGCAAACGTAAGTTAGTCTCATGCTACAAATCAATAATTACTCGAAGGAGTTACTACCTCATATTCATTACAACTACTCGACATGCAAACGTAAGTTAGTCTCATGCTACAAATGAATAATTACTCGAAGGAGTTACTACCTCATATTCATTACAACTACCCGACATGCAAACGTAAGTTAGTCTCATGCTACAAATGAATAATTACTCGAAGGAGTTACTACCTCATATTCATTCATCATATTTGGATGATTAGAAATATTGCGTTTGGGTGATCCAAATATTAAAAGTTTAATGCTTTAAATGAGGGAGCGTCGGTGCCTCAGCGGTTAACACACGGTATTCCAATTTGGGAGGTCCGGGCTCGATCCCCGGGCAGGCCATGTACCAATGACTTTTTAAATTTAATTAAATTATTTATGTGAATTTATCCGACTGCTCTTAAACGGTGAAGGAAAACATCGTGAGGAAACATACATGCCTGAGAAATTAAAAAAAAAATCGAAGGCATGTGAAGTCCCCAAACCCGGACTGGGCCAGCGTGGCGGACTTTATTCTTTTTTTTTTGCATAACGGGTTAGCACTTGACCTCAATCACACCTGATGTTGAGTGAAGATGTGGCCGAAGATGGAAGCGTACTGACCCGGAAACACAAATATTTGGGGAACTGGCTACCTTATCTTGACAACCGGAACACAACAATGCTATTAACATTTCTACTTTACGGCAGATTTAAATAAGATGGTGGTAGCTAGCCAGGCGGACATTTTAAAATGCCCTACCACCAACCAAACCGAGAACTAAACTTGTACCGAAACCGAACCCGCGACCTCCGATTCGTAAACCCTTTGTTGTTTACATTGTGCCACGGAGGCGGTTAGACTATGGCCCATACTCCCTCTATATCCCTGCAGTGGGATGTTTATGGACTGATGATGATGATATAAGTCTATGGATGTAGGTATGTTTATACTAAATACGGCATCTGTTCATACTACAGGCTTTGCTTAGTGTAAGTTGGTACCTATTTATTTTTCTGTGTGAGAGTTTTCTTCCAGCAAACCCTCAGGAGGAAAAAGTTCAGCAATCGTCCACGTAATTTTTTTTGCGTTCGATTGCTAATAGCTTTTAGCTAGCTTGCGTTCTATAGCTAAATTGGATACCACGTATGCGCCCTAGAAGTAAAGATAAGCGGATAAACGTCTAATGAATAGACATATCGAATTATACCAGAATTTACTTCAAGGGCGCTTACGTGATTACAAATTTAACTATCAAACACAAGCGAGCTAAAAGACAATTTTTTTTGCAATGTACCGCAAAATTTTATACTAGCTACAGATGATGTACGAGATCTTACTACTATAGACTTACATGTAAAGAATAAGACATTAAAAAATGTCACTAAGTATTATAGGAATACCAATAAGAAAAGACATGAGGAATAATGAATGTTAATTATTTATTATTTACCTTACATGAATTCCTAATATGAGGCATTGACCCATTCAGGTGGCAATTGACTGAAATCTTCTCAAATAAAAATACATTTTTTAATTATGATTATCTATAGTTACCAAACTTGGTCATCCACGAGAAACAACGGATTGTTGTTCTTGAACCTCAAACGAAATAATCTCATAAATAAAACGCCAAGGAGTCTTGATTGCATTTTAAAGCCCTGTGGGATGACCGCGGATACTCTCTCGCAATCGAGAACCCATTCACTCTGATATTTAAATATTTGGGGACATAATGAAAAATAAAATAAATAATAAAGGTCCTTACACGTGCTATTTTCGATTTTTTACCGTATGCAATAAAAACGGACACGCGTTTAGACCGTAGTGTCATCTAAGTATTATCACAATCGTATTCCAAAACGAGCGCTATTGTGAATACTATCCCACAGTGCGCGGTCATTCCACAGTCCGACAAACAACAAAGACGTCATCCCTGTGTAATTTAAAGATGGCGGAGACATAATAATCCATGTGGCCTTTTTCTGCCATTTGTCTACTGCACTCGAAACAGTAACACATTAGTTTCTAGCTCGTACTTTCTGTGTTGTGAATAATGTTAACAACATACTAAGGAAAAAGCCGTTTGCATTGGTGACGAGTTTTGAGACCCAGTATTTAATTAGGTACTACAAAATAAAGAAGCTAAGACCGACTTATCATTTTGATCAGATTGCAACTGCGACACGAGCGGTACACAGGCGAGCATCTGCGATGACGTCACTGGAGAATGCATATGTAAGACTGGTTTTGGAGGACTCCGATGTGACCAGTGTATTTCTGGGTAAGACGTTTAATGACGCTTTAAAGCTTAAAAACTAAAATAAACTAATAACTATAATACAAACTTATAATATAATAATAACTTATCTAATAGAAAAGTTATGTTTAAATATGTACTTATTACGGGTGTTGCAACTACCATTTGGAGTAGGCAATAAATAAGGTTGTGTGTGTGACAAGATGTACGTACTCACCTGTCTATGTGTGATAAAACTAACATTCTAGTTTAACGTTGACCAGTCGCTATACCACCGCGGACAGGCTCTCATTATATCTCATTGCGGCCAAAAATTAATGTCGAAATCTCTTCCATTACTTTTTTTCTACAATCTACTCACTCTCCACTAGTCAGATTGTGTTCTATCTTCCACAGGTACCTAGCTAAGTACTATTTATTTTATATATGTCAGTAATGGTCGATCGCATTAAGGACTAGCGATTGCCATAAAATAAAAAAGCTGAATCATATATGTCGGAGATGGGTGTGGGCATTGCTAGCGACCGGGACGGTGCCAGTCGCTTGGTAAAGGCTAGCTTAGGCATTGCGATATTTTGCAAGCTACTATAGGCGAATAGTTAATGTATTCACATTCGATTATGATCATGAAACCTGTGATGCTTACTGGTGAATAGTAAACATTTGCACTCCCCTCATGCCATACAACTTGGCCCTACCGTGTAGTCTGTAGAATTCGGCCGGACCTAATATATAATTCCTCCTTGCTCAAAATCCCATGATCAACGTCTTATTACTTAACGACTCATTGGAGTCTTCCACGCATCGGTGATAGTAGGTAATCAGAATCACTCACAGTCGTTGATGTGTTCAGTGGAGGTCCGACTCCTTTGAAGGCTGGTAGCAAAGTCCTTCTCATTTTCGTTTAGTTCCCATAGCAAACCGCGTTATATGATAGTCAGTTGACCGTCCGAATAATGAATTCTATCGCTAATTTATCGCTATCTTCGACATATATAGGTGAGGTCTGCCACCATTACCTCGTTCTGTTAAATTCCTAGTGTCATTCTGGTATCCTATTCGCCTTTAGTAGCTTGACATAATATCGCAATTGCCCGAGGCACCCTTTAACACGAGGCTGGCACCGTCCCAGTCGCTAGTAACCCGACCTATATTGTCGAAGATAGCGATAAATTAGCGATAGAATTTATTATTCGAACGGTCAACTGACTATCATATAACGCGGTTTGCTATGGGAACTAGACGAAAATGAGAAGGACTTTGCTAGTGCAATGCCTTCAAAGGAGTCGGACCTCCACTGAACACATCAACGACTGTAAGTGATTCTGATTACCTACCTACTATCACCGATCAGAATGACACTAGGAATTTAACAGAACGAGTTAATGGTCTGCCACCATTACCTCGTTCTGTTAAATTCCTAGTGTCATTCTGGTATCCTATGATGGAACATGATGATGATGATGGGCCCGATTACCTTAAATCAAATTAAGTGGCAATTACAGACCACTTACCCATATACAAACTGTAACATTCAATTATGATCATAGAACCTGAGATGCTTACCGGAGTAGGGTAAACATTTGCATGCGCCTCATGCCATCCAGCTTAGCCTTCGCATGAAATCTGCGAGTTTCAGCCGGAGTACTTAGTTTACAAAACTCCTGCTCAAATTCCACGAGCAACTTCTTATTAAGTAACTACTCACCGCATTCTTTCAAGTGTCGGTGATAATAGGTAATCAGAGTCAGTCACGCACGGTCGTTGATTTGGTAAGTAGTGGTCTGACTCCTTTGACGGCTAGCAATATGAATGATCAGTTTGTTTGTTTGTAAACGCTTTATTGTACAAAAAGGCAATACATTAATTTTGCATTGATACATAAATTGAGTACAACGGCGGACTTATCCCAAAGAGGGATTTCTTCCAGTCAACGATAGGGTTAGTTAGAAAACAGCAGATTGGGCGTATACAAATTACAGCAAATTCAAACTAAAGCAAAGCAAATACCTACACTACACACTAACAAATATATAGTCATATCAGTATCCATGTGCAGACATTTTCACTTCCTGCAGCACACCGCGTATTATGATAGTCATTTGATCGTTCAAATTATGAATTCCATCGCTAATTTATCGCTATCTGCGACATATATAAATACTTTTATGTTCTATTTAAATTAGAAATAAATTACTATTGTGTGAAACAGGTAGTCAATTTAAAATCATCTAGACTTAAAGTTAACAAATTGGATTATTAGTAACATAAACTCAGCCCCGCTTCTGCATGAAGCCACATGCATATCAATGTGAGTTAAATAAACCGACTTGGTCTAATAACTACCTTCAATTGAAGGTTCTACAACGTACCCACCGAAACACGGAAAAAATCGTACAAAAATGTTGTTAGTGGACACTCATCTAAGAGCTAATCTTGTTTGGTGAGATGACTTTGATCTAGAAGATTTGTCTATTTTCTCACAGATATTATATGGAGGTTAAAGGTCGCGAACGTCTCTGTGTGCCGTGTAATTGTTCGCCCACTGGATCGACTTCCACCAGCTGTTCGTCCGACGGTAAATGCAACTGCTTAGCCAACTTCGGTGGAAAGCAGTGCGACCAGTGCTCACCTGGATATTACATGTACCCAGACTGTTTGTGTGAGTATATCTAAAGTTACTTAAAATCTCATTGAAAGACAGAAGCATCTACAATAGATTCGGTTCCATATGCACCTGTTTGAAGATAATTACCCTAGGCCAGGTAACACCAAATTAATAATAATATATTTGTAATTCTTGTCTTGTCCATCTCAGCTTGCAACTGTGACGTTTCCGGCTCTATCGGTTCTACTTGTGACGATCTCGGACAATGTCACTGCAACTCCAACTTTGATGGTGCCAAATGCGAAAGATGCAAAGAGCAATTCTACAACTACCCAGCATGTGAAGAATGCAACTGTGATCCAAAAGGAGTAATTGCCTCTTTCGCTGGTGAGTTATTATGCCACTAATTAGTAGAACAAATCGTTTACTTCATGTTCCGTAACTACCAACTTTCTGCATCGCTGATAGCGACAATAGGAATTAAGGCGCTGCATTTTTTGTACACGTATGCGTATGGTACACATAATCTATCGGCTTGATGGCCAGTTAATGAGGGATTCACCTTCATATACTATAATAAATCTGGTGGTTTCTGAGCGTGTACTATGCTGCTGCGGTGGCCAGCGGCGAGACCAGGATATCGGTAGACCCAACCCCCTTATTGTCTAACTCGAAGGGAAAGGACTCCAACGCAATTTTGACGAATAGTTGGGCAAACAATGACCCACCAACCAACCAACCAAAAAAAACAATAAAAAACCAAAGATGGCAATGAATCAGAGTACTTGGAAGTTATATTTATCTTTACAGTGACTGTTAAGAATACAAATTGATCCTAATGGTAGCCCTGTGGTAATCTGTATATTGATAAGTAGGTATCCTACGGGCCCCTCCTGTTACTAAATCTGCATTTCTTTTCCATAGGCTGTGGTTCAGTGCCGGCAGGAGAGCTGTGCCAATGCAAGGACCGGGTCCAGGGTCGCATATGTAATGACTGCAAACCTCTATTCTGGAACCTACAGGAATACAATCCACTCGGATGTGAAGGTGACTTGTCATAATTTAGATTTCAGGACACTTTGTTTGTATTTCGTGCTAATCTGATCATAAGCATTCCGTAAAAATATCGTCTCGGTACTTCTCGAGTATTTATATCTATTAGTGTTTTTTGATAGATAATTCTAAATTTGTGACCAACTAGCAAATATTCTGGTACAGTGTCTGAAGTTAGACAAAGCATGCAAGTAATCTACTTCAGGACATATATTTAAGTTAAATTAAAAAGACGACTTCCAAACTGCGATAGCACAGACAATGCTGACGCGTTGACGCATTCTGGTCCTCGAGAATTTGATGTGGTTGCCATCGACTCGCGGAGAAGATCGAAAAGCATTCCTGAAGAAGAAATTTAGAAAAATCGATGTATATGTCTAGCATTCGGGCAACTCGTCTTCTCGTCCAACATACATCAGTGCTTGAAGACGAAAGTCTTCATAAAACGTGATCTCTCGCTATGGGCCTCATAAGAACGTGATCGAATCAGGAATTAAGAAATTCGTAGAAGAACGAAAGTCACCGACATAGCCCAGTGGATTAGCAAATTGTAGTGGCAGTGGGCAGGGCTCATAGCTCAAAGAACTGATGGCTGCTAGGTAAAGTTCTCGAGTGGAGACCACGCACCGGCAATCGCAGGGTAAGCCGACCACTCACAAGGGGGACGAACGACCTGAGGAAGGTAGCGAATTTTCGATGCATAAAGGCCGTTTTCAACCGGTCGCCCTGGAGATCTATGGAGGAGACCTATGTTCAACGGTGGATGTCCTGTGGCTGATATGATGATACATACATAAAGCCACGCCTGTTTCCCGTAGGGTAGGCAGAGACCAAAGACTTCCACTTGCTACTATCCTGACACACCTCTTTTGCTTCATTCACTCTCATAAGATTGTTCATAAATGCTCGTCGGTTTAGGTTACTCTTGACTTGGCCTTTCTTTAGGACGTCGCTGATTTGATTAGCCGTGGTTTTCCCCTACCAACACTACCATCCACATTCGCATCGTATATCTCTTTCGTTAGTCTTCTTTCATTCATGCTCTCCATATGTCCAAACCATCTGAGCATACCTTTTTCAATCTTTGTCACTACGTCTTCTTTTAATATCGTCTAATTACAATATCCCTGATTCTATCTTTCAAAGTCACCTCATTCATACTACTCAGTGATCTCATTTCCATTGCATGAATTCTACTTTCATTCTTCTTCTGCCATACCCAGCATTCACTCACGTAAATCAGTGTCGGAACCAGCACCCCGCCATGAACAGCCAGACGAGCTTTGACACATTCCGGCTTGCAGTGCTCCATTCACCTGATTTCCGGCATTCACTCTTCTTTCGATGTCCTCGTCACACTATCCATCCAAAATATTACATTATATTATTTATTACCCAGAATGTAATTGCCACCTGGCCGGTACTCTTGGTGGGCTTGGGTCGTGCAATACGCGCAGCGGGCAGTGTACATGTAAGATGCACGTCGGAGAGCGTCAGTGCGATCAGTGCCAAGACGGGTTCTACAAACTGCAAAGTAACAACGTGTTTGGCTGCACTGGTAAGTATATTTACCTACTTCTTGTATACAGCTATAATAGTCAGGTGAGTTACTCGCTAATTGTCCATAAATATGGCACCCGGGTCTACGTCAGTAGATAAATTTGAAATCCTCCGGGTGAATACTATTGTGGTAATAGAACCCTTAATAAGTGCATAGCTTACCTTGTCCATAGCTTGTCTGACCATATTAGAAATGAGTTCAGCAAATTCAGATTCGCTAAATTACTCAAGAAATTCTTTATTGGTAACCTCTAACTCCATATGTACCGAATTAATGTCCAATTAATACCTGCGTCTACATTGTAACTGTAATTTTCCTGTGAGCTTTGACTCCTCTCCGACTTATAAAACAAAATACAAGAAAAGGCATTGCTATGAATCCAGTTGCAGAACTTCTCGTATTTATAAAATTATTTAGGCCCGTATTTCAGAAGCAAAGATCTCCGCTTGAGGACAGTTATAAATGGACAGCCTTATGTAACTTGTTTAGCGGCATCTCCTTCTAACTATGCTCAAGCGCAGATCTACTCTTGAGCAACATTCTGAAATAAGAGCCATACTACCTAAATTCTCAAAATGTTACAATCTCCAAATGCCAAACTGTTAAATCTCAAAATTCCAAAATGTTACAATCTCAGAATGCCAAACTGTTACAATCGCATAATGCGAAACCCCCAAAATGAGAATCCACTTTTATAATGAAAACCTTAAATAACTAGATTGTGACTGTGACATCGGCGGTTCTATCGACAACACCTGCGACAAATACACCGGCCAGTGTCGCTGCCACTCCAGGGTCGACGGCAGACGATGTGACCGGCCTATCAGAGCTCACTTCTTCCCCACCCTCCATCAATTCCAGTATGAAGTGGAAGAAGGACTCACCCAGTCCGGGCCTGTTCGGTACAGGAACTCGGAGGATTTGTTCCCTGGGTATTCGTGGAAAGGCTACGTCGTATTCTCTATGCTGCAGGTTAGTTTTTGGTGGTGTCTAGTACAACGATTTCTAGAGGCTAGTTGAAGTTAAGCTTTATCTTGTCACAATGTTTTTTTTCCACCAATAGGAGGTAAGTTCATATAATTGACTCAACTTTCGACTTGAGAGATATTATATTGCTAGATTGCTACAAAGGAACACAAAACTACCATCCTGTGTTGCCATAATTTCGTAATGTGGCAAGGATTTACATATTGATCTATTGTTGCATTGGTCAGCTGAACATCAACACTAGTCTATACATTAACACTTTGAACGCCAAAGACGGCCATAGCCAACAACAGGAAATCGTGTCATGTACGCCAATGTCGGGATATCACAAGTAATTTTTCGAGTTTTAAGCGTAATGTCATGTGTGGTGGCGTGTGGCTGCATTACTTTCGTATTTTCGAAACGACTTAACCGATTGGCATCAAACATAGCTAAGAAAGCTGTCCCCGCGATTAATTAATTAGATTTCTCCGCCAGTTATAAACCAATTCCGACAGAAACAACGAAGTGTTATACCAATTTTCTCAAATCAATTACAGAACGAGGTGATCAACATAGTCCACATAACGAAGTCTTCCCTCTACCGTATAGTACTGAGGTATGCCAACAGACTCCGCGATCCAGTCACCGCCAGCATCGTCGTCACGCCTGAAAGCATCTCAGACATACAGCAGAGGTGAGTCACAATCTTACGTGTACTTAGCAGTACTATATTAATTCTGTGGTGTAGCCAGAGCTTGTGAGATATGCAAATCTGCGGTCTATTTGTTACGGAACCCCAAAAGGGTAGCTTAGTTACTTTTAATGTAAAAAATTGTGTACTACGTTTGGGTTTTATAAATTTCAATAAAAACTGAAAACCAGAGCACAGATTACTAATAAGTTACTAAAGTAAACCAGAGCCTCACCGCTTCATTCGCAACATTTGTGGCGTACGTAACAGGACGAAATAAAAGAAAATAATTGTATAGAATTTTGACATTAAAAGTCTACATAATTATTTTCGTAACTAAGCAACCCTTTTACATTATTGTTAGTCAATGATGTCGATTCGGATGTGTACACCAACTAAACTAAACTAAAACCAGTTTTAGAGTGGTGCCGTCGCATCGTACTGTTGAAAGGAACAGTAGGTGTAGGTACTACTTTAAAACTGGTTTTAGTTTAGTTGGTGTACCATTGCCGGGTAATCCGACATCAGTAGTCGAGTTGGCTATAGCTTTATGTGTATTTCTTTATTTTGTAAGATGTCTTTTGAATCTATCAATTTCCGTGGCCATAGCTCCATACAATTAAAATTAGTAATGTATAAACCAGTCGATAAAGCGTTGGTCTTTTACCTGCATTAGTACAGCTTGAAGCAGTAGGAGCTAACGGATAGTTATCGGACAGCACTATTGAACACTACATCCCATTTCTATTGTCTGTCATGTCGCCATCTTACGTTTACCACTTTCTTCTTGTGTCACAATGCACATTAATATAATATCTATCTTGTATCTTCGTATTATTTACTATCTACCTCTATCAAATGGTAGCAGAGCGTGGTTGCTTTGTCCTTTTTGGCCTGATTACGAACAACTTTCCCCAAGAACCATAGTCGAATTCGATCAAAACATTTTTCATTACCCATACAATGTACATCATGCTGAAACCACCTTTAGTATGGGAGTCCAACAATTTTCGGTTGGTGACTCCACTCCTGATTAAGAACCACTTTCCACTAGGCCATTGCTGAATTCAGCCGAAAAATGTAGGACTTCTACACTAAAGGTGGTTTCAGAATGCTTTACTTTGCACGGGTAATCAAAAATTTTTTGGTCAAATTCGACTATGGTTCCTTGGGGAAAGTTGTTCGTAATCAGGATTGGAGTGAACAGTTAACAGGAATTATAGGAATTCAATTTCACCCTGTATAGTCCAGTAACCGCCTCCGTGGCTCCAATGTAAACAACATTGGGTTTACGATTCGGAGGTCGCGGGTTCGATCCCCAGCGGGGTACATATTTAAGTACTCGGTTTGGTTGGTGGTAGGGCATTTCAAAATGTCCGCCTGGCTAGCTACCACCATCTTATCTAAATCTGCCGCCAAACAGCAATGTTAATAGCATTGTTGTGTTCCGGTTGTTAGAGATAAGATAGCCAGTCCCCCAAATGTGTTGGGGTTTCCGGGTCAGTACGCTTCCACCTTCGACCTCATCTTCACTTAACATCAGGTGTGATTGAGGTCAAGTACGAACCCGTCGTGCATAAAAAAAAATACGTAATTTTTTAGGTGTAGGTGACTTCCTATACTCTTCCTGATTCTTTGTAGAAGGATAGAGTACCCATCAGTAATAAAATAAAAATGTTTTCTGACCATTCTGTAACTTGCTTTAGGTATAATATAGGTAGGTATTTAGTTATAAAACTTACAATATTAAATTAAAGTTACTACTGTGAACTTCATTGTGTTGTAGCAGATGCTAAGATCTCCTAAAACAATTTTCTAAAAAATCATCAATGGCTACTTTATATTTTCGAAAAATAGTTTATCGAGTCGTGACATTTTGCCCTCGTTGAAATCTAACTAATTTTATAAATGCGAAAGTTTGTATGTTTGTTTGTTGCTTAAATCACGGCGACACGGATGGACGGATTTGGATTAGTTAGATTGGCAGGCACAATGTGTGCAAAAAATCACAACCTTTAAGATTGTAGGAAGTTAAAAGTGTATCCTTAGGTAAGTACTGGCACAGATTACCAATAAGTTACTAAAGTAACAGATACATCACTTCCCTGCAAAACGACAAATACCTACGCATTCTTTCTAGCTGTCAAGCGAACGCGAGGAAAAATGAACTTAACGGCTTTGACTCAACGGAGCGTTTCCAAGCGCACAACGCGCGATGACGTTTTGCCGATGCGAGAATACGTTAGGGTTGGTCCAATGAAATAAAACACGAAATTGTTTTATAAATGATTTAATTTTACAAAATGGTCAATTTGTTTTTTACCCTCCCTAAACTTTGCATTTGTAAATTTAATAACGACAAAAATTCGGAATCTGACAAAAAGTTTAATTAAATAATCATGTGGGAAGCATGGCCACAAAGAATTAAATTATATTGATTTTAATATATCATACAAATTGCTCCCAGGCCGGCCCATTAAGTTCGATGAAAAGTTTTTTGTAAAAATATACCGAAAAATAAACACTTACATTACACTCTTTTGGCAATGTGAAAAACGACAACGACGATACCGCACAACAATGTCGTGAATTCGACATTGTTAAAACGCTTGTGTATATTTTAATAGTATATTTCGTACGGCTTTTTCTTACCCCAGTAAACTAGTTCGATTCAGTATACAAAAAAAATGACGCTGAAAAATTCGAGATTCATTGTTTTGTCACTAGCCGCTAGGTTTTTAATAATGGGCGCCGCCGCGCGGCGCAAAGTGAGTGGCCAGTGTCATTGTGACAGCGCGCGCCGCGCCGGGTCTGTCTGCCGGGACGGCCCGGCGCGGCGCGGGCGCTAATAACTGGCTGGTATTATCTGTGGTATTACTGCCAATGGAGGACGCGGGCTTTTCTCGCTCTACGCTCTTTTCTTACGTACCGACCTGAGAGTCATTTTGAGTATGAAATTTTACTCAAGGTAGTAGAAATAATCACCCGCCAAAAAATTGGCAAAACAACCGACTTCGAAACTTCCTCCTTTTTTTTGTAGTCGGTTATGATCCGATGGTACCACCCTTGAGCTATACCCTTCTCATAAAAAAAGAATCATTAAAATCGGTTCATAATTGCCGGAGATACCTATCGCGTAACATACACACAAAAAAAAATACACCCGAATTGAGAACCTCCTTTCCAGAAGAGATTTTTTGGAACTCAGTTAAAAATTTATAAAGATCCAATAATACGCAGTAAGGTAGATAAGTACATGCCGCGCGGCGCGCTTGTGGCACCCCTGTGCTCAATTGTGTGTTCGAACGCACGGCTAGCCGGTAGGTACTTATCGCGCGACTTTGAGCGAGTGACGGAGGCCTGGTACTGGTCTAATACGGACGGAGGGCGTACTTAGGGACACGGTATCGAATAGAAAATATCGATACTGTACTCATGAGTAGTATCGATAAAAAAGTATCGTACTCGTAAAATAATCGACACAAAAGTATCGATATCTCAAAGTATCGAGTTCTTTTCTCAGGCAGGGCCTACGCCATACGTTAGTTTGTCAATGTTAGTCAGTAAGTATCGTCTGTACCTTCATACAGTAAGAGAAAATGAAAAAGTAACAAATGGTATGGTATAGTGGTAATTATAAGATAAATAAAAACAACCTGTAAGTAAAGTCACAATTTTTTAATCTAAAATATTATAAATCCCATTCCTCCTCGGTACAATCGCTCAAGAAAAGAAGTTTGTCGAGCCTTTTTGGCGATAGGCGGTTACGGGTTTTAGTAATTGTACTTCCAGCTTTCGAAAACAATCTTTCTGAGGGCACTGAATTATAAAATGAATAAATAAAAAAAAAAGTAATTTATTCGATACGATATATCTGTCAAAAGTACTTGTTAAGTAAAAGTATCGAAAACAAAGTATCGAATACAAAAGTATCGGTATCGAAAAGAAACCTACTCGATACCATAAAGTATCGATACTTTTTTCGTGTCCCTAGGCGTACTGAAGGGAATTCTGTAGCACAACACAACCATATTTATTATGACACAGGTCATAAAGCATCATTGCTTGAAGTTGCAAGCGCCTGGGTTGAATTTTAATTAAGTCGTATTTATTGATCAATTGTTCATATGATACCTACACGTTTGTATAGACCGTAAGATTTTTTTTATGCTGATTCTACACTATACACACACAAACCCACATACACGATTATGTCAAATGTAATCTTAGGTTAAAAATTTTATAAGACATTTTGTTTTGTAAAAAAAGAACCTTTGCTAACCTATGATATGGAAGAGTGGTTCCTCCTACTACAGGCTTTTCTAAGCTTAAAAGGAGGATCCTACAACTTGTATTGCCAATAAAGGAAATAAACCATTTTTGTTTTTTTTCTTTGATTTGATCCATTTGCATCTATATAATTAATTGTAATAAGAGTTCCATACAGCGTATTCAGGTTGGAAACAAATTTAAAGTATTATAAATTTTCATATGCATGTCTGTGCTTTAGATGGCACATCACAAACATGGTACAGCACATAGCTAGACATCCCTGATTGTTAGGTTGCCTGACACAAATCTACCACTCCGCATAGTTTCGCATGGTGGATAATGACCGTACCTATAAATATCATGTTGCGCTCCCACCCTAATTGAGTACCAAATATTATTCATAATTTTCTTACTGACAAATATAAAATAAAAAAAATTTAAAACCAAGCGTTTATTAAAAAAATACGCACACTACACACAATAGCTTTTAAAAATATACTGTTTATTGATTATTTCCAATTTCATCCTTAAATAACATTACACAAAAATATCTATATGGTATTTATAGACAGCATCAAAAGCAGATCAATCAGGAGAGCAATATTTATTGCTAAAGTTAAAAAACTACAAGGTATTTATTTACCTTTTTCTTAAATAACACACATTCACATAAATATCTATATAGTGTATCTATGGAGAGCAATACACACACAATAAGTTACTTAAAAAAATATTCTCAGTACCTAGTACTGTTTAATTGTCATTTCTAATTTAATCCTTGAATAACATTGCATTTAAAAATTATCAGAGCAATACTTACTGCTGCATTTAAAAAGTACAAGTTATTTACTATTTTTAACTTAAATAACACACATTCACATAAATACCTATAAATTACCAGCCAAGCTACCATGCCCCATAGTCTCGTTTAAAGCATGAAGGTGATTTTTGTGCGATTGGTGAAGTATGCTGTAATCATTTTTGTAAGTAGCTTTTCTTAATTGTAGTTTTTCCCAATGTAACATACTACTTACTGAATGTCTACATGAGGGCAGGGAATAAAGTTGCAATAATATGTATTACTGTCCTTTGTCTAATGTAATGAATGACACTGCAACTTTTTAATATTGTTTCAGAGATCTTAGTTATTGTGCTACAATAAAGCTTGCTTTATGGTGACTAAAAATCAATGCATAATTTGACAATATTTTTGTTATTATAATCTTTGCGAATAAATATGTCCTTGCATTTTATTACATGTTACATGACATGGGTCATTAACTATGAAGGGTTTATCCGCCTAGTTATACTATTAGTTATACAATACAACAAAATGGACAAACAAAATCCAAATAGTTATATATTGCTCAGTATAACTAAATGGATCCAATTAATTTGGGTCAGATTCGCTCATTTAGCATTTTCGTAAATAAACACCAGTAAATAATACATATTTATGGATACCTATTCATGCATAGCCAGCCCAGGGAAAATACGGTTTGACCTCTCGATTTTCTTGAAACATTTAAAAAAGGGTTGTAAATTTAGTAACAATTGCTAAAAATTATGTATTTGTAAGAAACGCAAGTACTAAGTATGTAACTAAATAAGCTAAAGTTGAAAATATAAATGCTCAATTGATGGGTATTTCTTTCAATTCAAAACATTTAGGCAAATAATCATTAAAAAATATTAGTTCTCATTTTTATTTCTTAAGCAATACAGCTTGATGACATTTTCAGCTAAAACACATGCATACCTAGCTATAACATGCTTAGTTTTTTTCTCCATCAATAAGTTACTGTGTTTAACAAAATTCTACCTAATTAAATATCAGTTAGTATTTATTATTATTAAGATAAGATATTTATTGTACTAAAAAAATCTAGACTAAGCGCTGTTTTTTTTTAGGCTTAATTATTCAAAACTACATCTCTAATATAACTCTTTAAAATAGGTATTATATAAGTCGGTTCTGATTTATGTCTAGCTAAGCTAATTTTTTACCGTATTTTCCCTGGGCTAGTTATTAACATAATTAAAACTTTTATCGCACACAAAATAAAATACAAAGTGTATTTAATTTAAATGGTAAAAGTGTACAAAGGCAGCCTTATTGCTGATAGATATTTCTTCCAGACAAACTGAGCTAAAAAGCTTTTTAATATGAAATTGGATAGTGTAGAGTACAAGGTAAATATAAATTTAAATAATGTGGGGCTTTAGCAATAACAATGTGGGGATGCTTTCTCATCCATTTCACTAATGTTATGTATGGAGCTCTAATATGAGCTATGATACCTTTAAAATGTTTAGTTAAACTAGAGTAGTTTATCGATGTGTCCTAATTCGCCTTCAACTGAATTAATTTCCTATATTCCTCCACAGTCCACACTATTGATGTAACTTTAGCACAAGATAGAACATGGTACCTTGCATGTAATTGTAAAATAGAAAGGTCTGGGAAGTACTTTGATATACTCCTAAAATTAGTATTAAACTTTCTAACACAAATGAGAATAACAGCGTCTTCTTCAGCCTGCTTCTTCCATGCTCCAAATGACTAGCATATTTGTTGTAAATTTGTATTTTAGTTCTATTCTCCTTAGATGCTGCTACCTTGTACAAAAGGTACCTTCTTATGCCCCTGACCATATTGGGCCCGCCATCTTATAGTAAACGAAGCACTGATATCCAGTCCGCCCAGTGTTTAGCTCCTGTGCAATGTTGTCCCAGGTTTGCTCGTTAGAACTCTGTGCAAGTTGATGCAATTGCGTGTGCTCAATCTCACTCCATGGGTTTTTGTTAATGGACGGATGTAACACATACTTCCAAAGTGCCCGGTATTCATTTGCCTTATGTTTATAATTAGCTCTGCTGGCTAATGTTTCCCAATCATACTCCTCATCTATACCTAATGCCACTTCACATAATGGTTTCTTATCAAGATCCTCCATTTGCTTTTTTAAATCTGTAATTTCGGGTGTAACTTCTCCTTGGTCATTAGATTTCTTGTCACCTTGCAACTGAGCTATTTGTTTTTCTAACTCACGTTTTCTAATATCTACAGACATTACGTAGATTAGTTTTAGGAAGTCAGTCTTGTCGCCTGTCGTCCAAGGGTGCACAGGGCTGGCCTGTTTGTATATTGGTGCCGGAGTACCATCTTTATCTTTAAAGTATGGGTGGAAACAACTGCCGAGTTCTTCGTCTTCGTCATCAGAGTCTAAATAATGCTCAATTCCGACAGACGACCAATATCTTGAAACCTTCAACTGTTCTCGACAGCAGCGCAGTTTTTCGGTTAGGTGTCTTTCATAGCTCTCGTATTTTTGGTCAAGTAGAATATTATAATCAATAGCTTTCTGTATAGCAGCGAGTGATACTTTACCTTTTACTGGTACTTCTTCTTCCCTGGTATCCGAGTCTTTCTCCATTTTGTTTGCTGGTGATTGATTTCAGAAAATATTTAGAACTAAGAAAATCAAAATTTCGTTGCAACAATTTAAAATGGATGACGCAGCGTCGTACTCTTTGTTGTCGTGATCACTCACACTCTTAATTCATATTGATTTATTAAGGGTTACCAACACCACAAGGAAATATACCCAAAAAAGTATTCTCTATCTACGCCTAAAAACGACACGAAATAGCCCTAAATACGCTATTTTTTTTTTTTTTTTTTTTCGTTTTATTCTCAAAGGCAAAGGGACCTAAGTCCATCAGCCATGTCTAATTTCTCTTATTTCTTCAGTTTATAAGTCAGTCTCAGTCAAAACAAGTAATTCGTCGTATACTTGGCGTATACAGAGTCTAGACACGGTCAAGTCATTCTTCAGTAAAGTGGCAGAATGCTTTACAAAAGATTTTGGCGGCCACTTGTGGGAACCCGAAAGCTCCGTTACGCACTTTAATTTACACTTCCCTTCATTTGTACACCACCACTAACTTATGCTGCACAATATCCTGCCATTATTAAGCTTCAAAAGCCAGAATTCACAAATTATAAGATGCAAATTGCAACTTCACTCGTCGAGATCCCGCCAAAAACCCCCTAAATATACTAATTATAAGCCCCAAAAAAAACTTTATTAAGGTACATAGACGCTTAATGGCCTTTAATTTAGATTGATTTACTTTCAAGAGTTCTCCAAATAGTAGAAATAATAGTAATTACAACAGTGAACATAAAAAATATGTAACTGATTAAAGTGATACGCGTTTCAGTAAAATTATTTGTTATTTTGTTGTTGTTGTGTCTGAATACGGTGTTTTTTTTGTTAAAAAGTTTTTACTTATATGTTTTTTATTAAAATTCAAATCTTTTTCGTTTTAGACATATTGACTTTCCCCAAGAACCATAGTCGAATTCGATCAAAACATTTTTCATTCATTACCCATACAATGTACCTACATCATGCTGAAACCACCTTTAGTATGGGAGTCCAACAATTTCCGGCTGGTGACTCCACTCCTGATTAAGAACCACTTTCCACTAGGAACCATTTCCGAATTCAGCCGAAAAATATAGGACTTCTACACTAAAGGTGGTTTCAGAATGCTTTACTTTGCACGGGTAATCAAAAATGTTTTGATCATATTCAACTATGGTTCCTTGGGGAAAGTTGTTCGTAATCAGGATTGTAGTGAACAGTAAACAGGAATTATAGGAATTCAATTTCACCCTGTATAGTCCAGTAAAAATACGTAATTTTTTAGGTGTAGGTGACTTCCTATACTCTTCCTGATTCTTTGTAGAAGGATAGAGTACCCATCAGTAATAAAATAAAAATGTTTTCTGACCATTCTGTAACTTGCTTTAGGTATAATATAGGTATTTAGTTATAAAACTTACAATATTAAATTAAAGTTACTACTGTGAACTTCATTGTGTTGTAGCAGATGCTAAGATCTCCTAAAACAATTTTCTAAAAAAATCATCAATGGCTACTTTATATTTTCGAAAAATAGTTTATCGAGTCGTGACATTTTGCCCTCGTTGAAATCTAACTAATTTTATAAATGCGAAAGTTTGTATGTTTGTTTGTTGCTTAAATCACGGCGACACGGATGGACGGATTTGGATTAGTTAGATTGGCAGGCACAATGTGTGCAAAAAATCACAACCTTTAAGATTGTAGGAAGTTAAAAGTGTATCCTTAGGTACTGGTCTAATACGGACAGAGGGCGTACTGAAGGGAATTCTGTAGCACTACACAACCATATTTATTATGACACAGGTCATAAAGCATCATTGCTTGAAGTTGCAAGCGCCTGGGTTGAATTTTAATTAAGTCGTATTTATTGATCAATTGTTCATATGATACACGTTTGTATAGAACGTAAGATTTTTTTATGCTGATTCTACACTATACACACATACATCATCACACACACACAAACCCACATACACGATTATGTCAAATGTAATCTTAGGTTAAAAATTTTATGACATTTTGTTTTGTAAAAAAAAACCTTTGCTAACCTATGATATGGAAGAGTGGTTCCTCCTACTACAGGCTTTTCTAAGCTTAAAAGGAGGATCCTACAACTTGTATTGCCAATATGTACTAAAGGAAATAAACCATTTTTGTTTTTTTTTTCTTTGATTTGATCCATTTGCATCTATATAATTAATTGTAATAAGAGTTCCCCATAGAGCGTATTCAGGTTGGAAACAAATTTAAAGTATTATAAATTTTCATATGAATGTCTGTGTGCTTTGGATGGCACATCACAAACATGGTACAGCACATAGCTAGACATCCCTGATTGTTAGGTTGCCTGACCCAAATCTATCATAGTGTTCGCATGGTGGATAATGACCGTACCTATAAATATCATGTTGGGCTCCCACCCTAATTGAGTACCAAATATTATTCATAATTTTCTTACTGACAAATATAAAATAAAAAAAAATTAAAACCAAGCGTTTATTAAAAAAATACACACACTACACACAATAGCTTTTAAAAATTTTCTGTTTATTGAGTGTTATTTCTAATTCCATCCTTAAATAACATTACACAAAAATATCTGTATGGTATTTATAGACAGCATCAATAGGAGATCAGGAGAGCAATATTTATTGCTAAAGTAAAAAACTACAAGGTATTTATTACCTTTTTTCTTAAATAACACACATTCACATAAATATCTATATAGTGTCTCTATGGAGAGCAATACACACACAATAAGTTACTTTAAAAAATATTCTCAGTACCTAGTACTGTTTAATTGTTACCTATTTCTAATTTAATCCTTGAATAACATTGCATTTAAAAATTATCAGAGCAATACTTACTGCTGCATTTAAAAAGTACAAGTTATTTACTATTTTTAACTTAAATAACACACATTCACATAAATACCTATAAATTACCAGCCAAGCTACCATGCCCCATAGTCTCGTTTAAAGCATGAAGGTGATTTTTGTGCGATTGGTGAAGTATGCTGTAATCATTTTTGTAAGTAGCTTTTCTTAATTGTAGTTTTTCCCAATGTAACATACTACTTACTGAATGTCTACATGAGGGCAGGGAATAAAGTTGCAATAATATGTATTACTGTCCTTTGTCTAATGTAATGAATGACACTGCAACTTTTTAATATTGTTTCAGAGATCTTAGTTATTGTGCTACAATAAAGCTTGCTTTATGGTGACTAAAAATCAATGCATAATTTGACAATATTTTTGTTATTATAATCTTTGCGAATAAATATGTCCTTGCATTTTATTACATGACATGGGTCATTAACTGTGAAGGGTTTATCCGCCTAGTTATACTATTAGTTATACAATACAACAAAATGGACAAACAAAATCCAAATAGTTATATTGCTCAGTATAACTAAATGGATCCAATTAATTTGGGTCAGATTCGCTCATTTAGCATTTTCGTAAATAAACATCAGTAAATAATACATATTTATGGATACCTATTCATGCATAGCCAGCCCAGGGAAAATACGGTTTGACCTCTCGATTTTCTTGAAACATTTAAAAAAGGGTTGTAAATTTAGTAACAATTGCTAAAAATTATGTATTTGTAAGAAACGCAAGTACTAAGTATGTAACTAAATAAGCTAAAGTTGAAAATATAAATGCTCAATTGATGGGTATTTCTTTCAATTCAAAACATTTAGGCAAATAATCATTACCAAATGTTAGTTCTCATTTTTATTTCTTAAGCAATACAGCTTGATGACATTTTCAGCTAAAACACATGCATACCTAGCTATAACATGCTTAGTTTTTTTATCCATCAATAAGTTACTGTGTTTAACAAAATTCTACCTAATTAAATATCAGTTAGTATTTATTATTATTAAGATAAGATATTTATTGTACTAAAAAAATCTAGACTAAGCGCTGTTTTTTTTAGGCTTAATTATTCAAAACTACATCTCTAATATACCTCTTTAAAACAGGCATTATCTAAGTCGGTTCTGATTTATGTCTAGCTAAGCTAATTTTTTACCGTATTTTCCCTGGGCTAGTCATTAACATAATTAAAACTTTTATTGCACACAAAATAAAATACAAAGTGTATTTAATTTAAATGGTAAAAGTGTACAAAGGCAGCCTTATTGCTGATAGAGATTTCTTCCAGACAAACTGAGTTAAAAAGCTTTTTAACATGAAATTGGATAGTGTAGAGTACAAGGTAAATATAAATTTAAATAATGTGGGGCTTTAGCAATAACAATGTGGGGATGCTTTCTCATCCATTTCATTAATGTTATGTATGGAGCTCTAATATGAGCTATGATACCTTTAAAATGTTTAGTTAAACTAGAGTAGTTTATCGATGTGTCCTAATCCGCCTTCAACTGAATTAATTTCCTATATTCCTCCACAGTCCACACTATTGATGTAACTTTAGCACAAGATAGAACATGGTACCTTGCATGTAATTGTAAAATAGAAAGGTCTGGGAAGTACTTTGATATACTCCTAAAATTAGTATTAAACTTTCTAACACAAGTAAGAATAACAGCGTCTTCTTCAGCCTGCTTTTTCCATGCTCCAAATGACTAGCATATTTGTTGTAAATTTGTATTTTAGTTCTATTCTCCTTAGATGCTGCTACCTTGTACAAAAGGTACCTTCTTATGCCCCTGACCATATTGGGCCCGCCATCTTATAGTAAACGAAGCACTGATATCCAGTCCGCCCAGTGTTTAGCTCCTGTGCAATGTTGTCCCAGGTTTGCTCGTTAGAACTCTGTGCAAGTTGATGCAATTGCGTGTGCTCAATCTCACTCCATGGGTTTTTGTTAATGGACGGATGTAACACATACTTCCAAAGTGCCCGGTATGCATTTGCCTTATGTTTATAATTAGCTCTGCTGGCTAATGTTTCCCAATCATACTCCTCATCTATACCTAATGCCACTTCACATAATGGTTTCTTATCAAGATTCTCAATTTGCTTTTTTAAATTTGAAATTTCGGGTGTAACTTCTCCTTGGTCATTAGATTTCTTGTCACCTTGCAACTGAGCTATTTGTTTTTCTAACTCACGTTTTCTAATATCTACAGACATTACGAAGATTAGTTTTAGGAAGTCAGTCTTGTCGCCTGTCGTCCAAGGGTGCACAGGGCTGGCCTGTTTGTATATTGGTGCCGGAGTACCATCTTTATCTTTAAAGTATGGGTGGAAACAACTGCCGAGTTCTTCGTCTTCGTCATCAGAGTCTAAATAAGGCTCAATTCCGACAGACGACGATCTTGAAACCTTCAACTGTCTTTCATAGCTCTCGTATTTTTGGTCAAGTAGAATATTATAATCAATAGCTTTCGGTATAGCAGCAAGTGATACTTTACCTTTTACTGGTACTTCTTCTTCCCTGGAATCCGAGTCTTTCTCCATTTTGTTTGCTGGTGATTGATTTCAGAAAATATTTAGAACTAAGAAAACCAAAATTTCGTTACAACAATTTAAAATGGATGACGCAGCGTCGTACTCTCTAAGTTGTCGTGAACTCGTAATTCATATTGATTTATTAAGGGTTACCAACACCACAAGCACAGATTACTCAGATAATGTAAGGAAATATACCTAAAAAGTATTCTCTGTCTTCTTCTTCTTATTTTTGAGGATGGCAACCAGTCAACCTCATTGTCGAGGGACATTACTGCCAGTTTCGAGTGAAAATTTTTATTTATCTTATTTCTTCAGTTTATAGGTCAGTCTCAATCAAAACAAGTAATTCGTCGTATACAGAGTCTAGTCACGGTCAAGTCATTCTTCAGTAAAGTGGCAGAATGCTTTACAAAAGATTTTGGCGGCTTCTTGTGGGAACCCGAAAGCTCCGTTACGCACTTTAATTTACACTTCCCTTCACCTGTACACCAACACTAACGTTTGCTGCACAATATTCTGCCATTATTAAGCTTCAAAAGTTAGAATGCACAAATTTTAAGACCTATAAAGAAAAATGCTACTTCACTCGCCGAGTTCCCGCCAAAAAGCCTATTCTCTGTCTACGCCTAAAAACGACACTATTTTTTTAATTTTTTTTTTTTCGTTTTATTCTATCCTTTCGGAGAAGGCAAAGGGACGTAAGCCCATACAGCCATGTCTTATTTCTCTTATTTTTTCAGTTTGTAAGTCAATCTCAGTCAAAACAAGTAATTCGTCGTATACTTGGCGTATACGGAGTCTAGTCACGGTCAAGTCATTCTTCAGTAAAGTGGCAGAAGGCTTTACAAAAGATTTTGGCGGCTTCTTTTGTGGGAACCCGAAAGCTCCGTTACGCACTTTAATTTACACTTCCCTTGACTTGTACACCATCACTAACGTTTGCTGCACAATATTCTGCCATTATTAAGCTTCAAAAGTCAGAATGCACAAATTATAAGAATTATAAAGAAAAATGCTACTTCACTCGTCGAGTTCCCGCCAAAAAGCCACATTTTGTTAAATGTAGATAACGATATCAAAAATACTCACAAGGTTATGGCATGGTATGGAGGGAATATTACATACATATAAATATTTAAAACTAGTTCTATCTAAATGCTTGGCTTCGCCATGTGGATTTCTAAATTTGCAAAAGTATCTTTAATCAAGAAATATATTCATAATTTTTAAAGCCATTGATGATTAATGGTAGGTATAGGGAATAAAAATAGTTGATACATATAATAAGAGTTACTCAAAAAAATTACATAAAGTCAATTAACGGATTCATTAGAAGTAGATAGAATCGTAGTTAATGGATAGCCATAACTAAATAGTTTCAAGTAAGACTGTACTTTGGTTTTCATATGCAAGACAATAATAACAAAAAATTTGAAAAAGGGGCAAATGTTTTCGCTCGTCGCGCCCCGTTTTAGTAAAGCGCGAGTAAAGAAGTAAAGGGATCGGGAAGTGTAGTTATTCATTGTTTTTTTTAAAAAAAGACAGTTATTTCGCCGCCGTTCGTTAATTGTATACAATATTAGATTATTGCGTAATATAATGTAGGGTTACTTTTAATTAGTCCTTGATACCAAAGGGTACCTATGTATACATGTACTACTCATGATTACAAAAGAACAACTTCCTCCAACAAATTCCCAAAAGAACAACTTTTTTAAATAGTACCTTGTGCCCCCGCGCAGTTTCGTACTACGCAGACTACGCTACGGTGTAAACCTACTCTCCCCGGCCGCTTTATAGAATTATTCGTCCTTTTCTTTACCGTGATTGATTATACTTGGCAACAGTGCACGCACACGCGACCACTACGGGAAGAAAAGAAATAGGAATACCTACTCCTACCTCCGCCTCAGGTAGCATGCCCAAAAATCGATCGATTAGAAGCTTGTTACTAGTAATGGTTTCGACACACATGCTACTAGGTAGCACTTAATAGCATGCGTTCGTGCTACTTACAAGTATGTCTATCTGTATCTTAAGTAGGTATTCGTATTGCGTGTGTGTGCGGCGTTGAAAAAATCTGAATTAAGTCTGCCACGAAAAACGTGAAACTTACCTACATTATTTCCCAATGAAATCTAAACTTAGTTCACCCCAGAAACCCGCGGTGCGCGTTCTATCGAGCGGCCTCACTCACACTATGGTAGTAATATTCGTTAATATTTATTAAGAGGAAAACATGCTATAAAAATTTTTTGTTACCATGAATCATTATTATTTATACAAAAACAATATAAACCGAATCCGTGGCACAATGTAAACAACATTGGGTTTACGATTCGGAGGTCGCGGGTTCGATCCCCAGCGGGGTACATGCTTAAGTACTCGGTTTGGTTGCTGGCATTTTAAAAAACGTCCGCCTGGCTAGCTACCACCATCTTATCTAAATCTGCCGCCAACCAGCAATGTTAATAGCATTGTTGTGTTCCGGTTGTCAGAGATAAGATAGCCAGTTCCCCAAATGTGTTGGGTTTTCCGCGTCAGTACGCTTCCACCTTCGACCTCATCTTCAATTAACATCAGGTGTGATTGAGGTCAAGTACAAACCCGTAGTGCATTAGTGCATTAATTTAAAGAAAGTTGTTTCTATGAAAAGTTGTTTGTAATCATGAGTAGATAGATAAGCATGTACTTATTTTTTTTATTTTTTTTTTATTAAAAAACTGGTTTCGCGTTTGGCTACAATCTCACCTGATAGAAAGTGACGATGTAGCCGAAGATGTATCACGCGCACCCAGTAAATGCCTATTCACTCTAGACTTGAAGATCCCAAGGTTGTAAGTGTTGGGAACAACCGACGCGGGCAGTGAGTTCCATACCTTAACAGTCCGCATTATAAATGATGAAGCAAAGAGCTTAGTGCGGATGTTCGGTATGTTGACAACATATGGATGGAAACCCCCCCCCCCTGCGCTTGGATGTCCGAAGATTTGCGTCCATGTACACACACATAACAAATTTTACATATGAAAAATACAACTAAAACAATAGAACACAAGTACAGAAACATGCATACCCTTTGGTATTAACGACTAATTAAAAAGGTAACCCTATATGTACATATAAGTAAGTTATTCATGTTGCGTGAGTTTAATTCTTAAACAATTTCCTAAACTGTTTTTTTTAACGCACGACGTGTTCGCACTTGACCTCAATCACACCTGATGTTAAATGAAGATGAGGTCGAAGGTGGAAGCGTACTCACCCGGAAACCCCAACACATTTGGGCGGGCTACCTTATCTCTGACAACCGGAACACAACAATGCTATTAACATTGCTGCTTGGTGTCAGATTTAGATAAAATGGTGGTAGGTAGCTAGCGAGGCGGACATTTAAGATGCCCTACCACTAACCAAACCGAGTACTTAAACACGTACCCCGCTGGGGATCGAACCCGCGACCTCCGAATCGTAAACCCAATATTGTTTACATTGAGCCACGGAGGCGGTGTTTAAACCTAATCTGTGGTTTTAAACTATATACCCCATGAAATTAAAATAAGCTATCTATTATGTACAGATTCACTGTGAACCTAAAACCTACGGACCAGCCCCAGTTCATTACGGTATCCGGCGACAAAGACATCGCTCCTTCTCCGTTCGTTATGAACCCCGGAAACTGGACGGTGACCATTAAGACCACAAAGGACGTTATGATTGTAAGTAACAGAAGATATAGTTTCTTTCTCGTTCTTCTCTGGGGATTCAGCTTTGTAAATGACCAAAAATTTCAGTTTTCACCAAAAGTTTCAGACAAAAAAAACTAAAAAAAAAACACGCTACATTTCCACCATCCATCACCTGGCTCCATCATCAGATCGTCGACACCAAGGGTAAAATATTGGACTCGTCAAAACGAATCATATGAGCCCAAACTCGAGAGGGTTACTAGTAGCCACTAAAGTGCTTCACCATCCACCTCCTGGCTCCATCATCAGATCAGCTTCAAGATACCATATTATAGTATTGTCATCAGAATTATAAATATATCTATCTACATACAAAGTTTCATTTCGATACGACAATTAGAAGTTTAAATTAACTTTCAAGATTTGATTACATTGGTCTCGATTCGGATGTACAACGAACTAAACTAAATTTAAATTATATGTATCCTTTTCTAACCACTAATACATGAAAAGGACGACATATAATTAAGTCCTGTCAAATTAAGTAAAAGGATCAAAACAAGCACTTCTTTATCAATATTAGGTGTACACCTAGCGACGTCACGATTAAAATACTATGGAGCCACTTGTTTTGACAGCTCTTAACTTAATTTGACAGGACTTAATTTATAGTCGTCCTTTTCATGTTAATAGTGTTAGAAAAGGATGTATCTGCTTTAAATTTAGTTAGTTCGTTGTACATCCGAATCGACACCACTTTCATCATATATAATAAATCTTTATGACTATTGGAAAGATTACTCATCTCGAGTTGGACCTGTCGATAGTTTTCTTAATACGGCCCACTCGAGTTTGTTATTATTTTAAAATTTATAATTGATCTAAAAGCAATAATTAGAAAAAAAAACTTGCCTAGTGCGTGTCGGGCCACGCGCAGTGTAGGATTCCGTAGTTGGTCCTCACAATCTGCGGACTTAGAAGGGGGACTTTTGTTGTTTAATAAACAAATTTCAACGGAAAGTACCTTACATTTTATAAGTTTTGGTACTATTAGTACTCATTAACTTGTAAAGCCTGTGACAGTTTTCCTTTCAACTTCGTCACCTGTATATGTATCCTGTATGACTTTTTTACCGTAAGGGAAAAATTTTTTCCAATCATAGACCCACGCACCGGCGGTAGATTTATATGCGACTGGAGAGATTTGTAGGATTTCTATCATGCGAAATTTATTTGGAATTCATATTTTCACCAAGTTTTTTTTAATTTATTTAATTTAATTATGTAATTATGCGGAATAGGCTACACACGTGACCGTCAAATGACATAACAGTTTATACAGTGATGGTTGTGAAAAAAAAAAAAAACTACCTATGCCAATTACCTTATATTTCACTTGCCTAATATGTCCCAGTTTTTTCCTTATTAGCACTTTAAAAGAAACACGAAATATTATTTCGCGAACGGATCTCTGAATCGAAAAACTGTTCAAGATAACCTGTGATATTTTTGAGCAACCTATCCAACGACATCCCACAGGATGGCGTACAAAAATAAAATTAATCATCCCCACTTTACGTGTAGGTAAGGGAGTACATACTCTAAAAAATCCACCCCCCCCCCCCTCTCCCCCCTTTCTCGGCATGTGTACCTATACCCATACCAAATAACATCTGTCTAGTGTCTAGTAATAGTAGCCTCTTAGCTAAGCCGCGGTCAGACATACATACGGACATGGCAAAATATTGTTGTAGTTGTTTAGGTTTGTTGAATATGGTACCCTAAAAATATCGTAACTTAAACATGTACCCCGCTGGGGATCGAACCCGCGACCTCCGAATCGTAAACCCAATGTTGTTTACATTAAGGCGGTTAATAATAATCTACACGGAATCTAGTCTTCTTTCTTTGCTGGCTGCAAATGTTATTGTTCCACAAAACCTAGTCATCATTAATCTCATTTATCAATCCAGTTTACAATGTTTTGACAAAGAAACTCATCAGTCTTCTCTTTCAGGACTACTTCGTACTCATCCCAGAAGCGTACTACGAAGCAACAGTTCTCACTAAACTCGTAGACAAGCCGTGTGTTATTGGTGATGAGAAACTGTGCAGACACTTTGCTTACCCAAGCCTTAATGGCCGACCTGTTGCTGATCAGACCGCGTTATTAACTCCAGTGAAGAATTTTATTGATGATCCCGAGGTAAATATTGGTAATATGGTTTGGCTTTGTTCACCCAGTTTAGGTGAACCAATGAAAGTGTATGAACTATCACGATCATGATATACAGGTGAACCAAATCTTTTAAAGAGTCGGCAATGTTCATTTACACTTTTATCTTAGGATGCACCATTCGCATTGAAAAGTGTTGTGATATAGTGACCTGGGACCACAGATACCATAATCTTCATGTTAGCATGTAAAAACTTCCACACTTGTTTTCAAACTAAAAACCGACGAAAACAAGATACAATACAATACACTTTATTGCACAACAGAAAGAAAATACAGTTTCAGAAAGTGGTAAGAATAGAATGTACAGTTTGGCGACCTTATCATTAAAAGTGATCTCTTCCACGCTACCTTTGGGTATTAGTACAATATATTTGAAATAGGCAGGTTGATATAAACTACGTGAATAGATTTCATATATTTACATACACATAAGTACTTACATAGATCGATAGACAAATATACCTACTTAAATATAACATAATCTATAAAATAGCAACAAAATACAAACGTAAATATATAGGTGTACTAAATAAATATTTATTGATATATAAAATAAGAAGATAAGAAAGGAGCGCCAGGAAATGCTCTTTGACAACATTCAAAGTTTGAGCTCGTCTGATGGACTCGGGTAGGGAGTTACAGAGACGATTGGCTTGAAGTGTAAATAGTTGGCTATATAATTTTGAGGTGTTCGGTGGAACGGAAAGTCGTAAATTGTAAATTAAAATATAGTACCTATACTTAGAAATTTTACATTGACTTTCTTCCTTCGCAGCAACTGAAAGAACTGAACGCTGGATCCATCGACATTCCACTACTGAGCGACGACCAAAACGAACTTCAGTACAAGATAAAAATAAGTCCACCTGGACTGTACATCCTGCTCATTGAATACGTCACTCCAATTAATAAAACTGCTTTTGAAGGGGCCGACAATGTCAATTGGACAGATTCCTTTATCCCCAAGGGCTCTGTGACTGTGAGATTCCAGTCAGGAGAAGGCACGGAGTCGAATGCTCTAGTGAACTTGAATGACTGTCCGTACACGTCGGTCTGCAGGCAGGTGGTTGTAGATGATCTCTTTAAGATCTTCGTGGTAAATGTGCAGGATTCGACGAACATCATCTACCTGAACGTAAGTTTATTTTGTACCGTGTTTGTCAAAAGTAACGAACTGACGGTTATCTAAAGGGACATGGTCACCGCCGTCCGATACTTTTAAACGGAACACAAACTTGAGATAAGCATACAGTGCGTGAATGCAGTATTCAAGGCATGTGGCTGCGGGCGTAGCATTACACGGCTAGTAAGTAGACATACCTACCTACTAGTCATGTTGTGTATACTTGTGTCCAGACCGTGTTTCAATGCAACTCTCTATAATAATAATAATAATAAACAAACAATAGAAAACAATTAGACGGTCTTATCACTAAAGGCGATCTCTGCCATACAACCTACCGCTGTGGGAAATTTGTAGATCGAGAAACAGGTAGGGTGCATGATACTACTCACTAAAGGCAATTATAGATTTAGATATGCATAAATATTATAATAATAGTGACTTAATAATTTTAATATACCTAAATATTATATTAATAAACTAACATTCTATGGAACTTGCTAACTATGTAAACAAACCGCCATATTGAAATTATCTCTGAATAATGAATTTACTAGTGCTCGTAAGACTCTTACTTACTCCTTTACTTATGTCAAATCATATGGAATAATAAAATACCGAAAGTAAAAAACCGAAAGTAAAAAACGAAGTAAACTAGCGGCACGCCATGATGGCCGTTTTGACGTTTGTCCGCTCATGAAGTTCCGTATTAATTGATAACGACTTTGAACGAAAGAATTGCGGTACTTTATTGACGATAGTGATGTGCAGGGATGCATAAATTTTATCGAATGTAATTTTAGGACCCAAAATTTATTTATTAAATTGATTTCTAAACTATATATAAACTAATCTAAATATAAAAACATGCACGTCTGTGCGACACCGGATTGTAAGCCACTTGACCTGAGTCCTGTATTAAGAGACATGGTCATTGCGTAATCAAAATACGATCTGATAGCAAGATTTTGTAGTCGCTCAAGTTTATTGAGAACTTGAACAGCAAGAGCCATTTTCGGGCCACGAACTGTTAACGCCTTTAAAGATTTAAGATCGAATGCTTAACGTGGTATATAAAATACAGAATCAATTGAATAAAAATGGTCGGTCACGTAGCCAAGCACAGACCGCATCAAAATTGCTCAACACATTCCAGGACACATCACCAGACACGAGTTTTATTGTTATTACGTCTAGAGGCGTGATGTGTCCCGGAATGTGTTAACTTTACTAATTGAAAACCAATGGCCAATAGGACAGCTTCACGAGTGCTTCAGGTATGTAGGTAGGTGAGTTAGGAACTGCATCGATGATACTATTTCTGATAGCTATTGTAAGTCTCCTGCAAACGTTTCTTTTCGTGTTTTCTTATAATACTCGTATTTTAATCTCTGAATAGCCTAATAAAATCTGCTCTATGCAGGTAATAAGATCTAACGTATGACGTGGCTAAAAAAGTACGAGAGCGAATGAGGCCTCCGTGGCTCAATGTAAACAACATTGGGTTTACGATTCGGAGGTCGCGGCTGTGTACATATTTAAGTACTCGGTTTGGTTGATGGCAGGGCATTTTAAATGTCCGCCTGGCTAGCTACCACCATCTTATCTAAATCTGCCGCCAAGCAGCAATGTTAATAGCATTGTTGTGTTCCGGTTGTCAGAGATAAGATAGCCAGCCCCCCAAATGTGTTGGGATTTCCGGGTCAGTACGCTTCCACCTGCGACCTCATCTTCACTTAACATCAGATGTGATTGAGGTAAAGTAACAACCCGTTGTGGATAAAAAAAAGGACAGAGATCTAGCCCACGACCCATCACTTTGGTTTATCGAAGCGAATCAGGCCCCGAAAACTGTATAAAAAAGAATCCTTGGTCTCTACCAACCGCGTAGATGGAATGTTATGACGTATGAATCTTAATCTAATTCTTGATGTTCTACAGGGTGAACCAGCCACCTTGGTCGGTATTAAATCGATAGTGGCGATTCCGGAAGCAGATTGGCACCTGGATTATATGACGCCGAGACCGTACTGCTTGAGAAGAAATGGAAAATGTGATCCGGCGGTGTTCACTGCGGCTGTTGATTCGAAAAAGGTAATTTTTAAGTTATAGTTGACTGTAATACATAGTTAAACAGAAACATATTACATCACCGATTTGGTACACCATTTTAACCGCCTCCGTGGCTCAATGTGAACAAAATAGGGTGTACGAATCGGTGTTCGATCCCCGGCGAGGTACATGTTTAGAACTCGGTTTGATTGGTGGTAGGGCATTTTAAATGTCCGCCTGGCCAGCTACCATCATCTTATCTAAGTCTGCCGCCAAACAGCAATGTTAATAGCATTGTTGTATTCTGGTTGTCAGAGATAAGATAGCCAGTCCCCTAAATAAGATGGGGTTTCCGGGTCAGTACGCTTCCACCTTCAGCCTTTGATTGAGGTCAACTGCTAACCGTGGTGTATAAAAAAATGTACTTAAAAAAAACAAGGATTTACAAATGACATGACAGATGCCCACACAATCGAATACTCGGCATCCAGCAATCCAGCTGGATCCAGCGCTTTTTTGACATGCTGGATTCAGCATACCTATTCAGGATCCAGTGGTGCAGGATCCGCAAACGTATTAAATTCGAATAATTAATTACGCGCGGCGATGTTACCATTCAGTCGCAAGTCGAAACCCGTGAATTTTACTTTATAACAAAAACTTGAGATTCAACTGAAACTTGAGAGAGAAAACTTTTATAAACAAAAAAAAATGTGGTTCTCAAATTGATTAGGAAAAAATTTTGAAAAATGAAATTAACGTTTATGAGACCAAAGGAGTGAAAGGCGATAATTTATCTATGGTTTATGACTATTTGATAATCTTAAAGCCGAACAGTATAGAGGCCGCAAGGGCCTTCTCAGCAGCCGGCTATAATATTGGATCTTTACCTTTGAAATTCGAGTTTATTTTCTTCGTTAATCATATGTACCAATTCCTGCGATTTTCAAAGCTATATCCAAATTTGTTTTTTATTTGGAAAATGGAATATTATTTCAAGGTTTCACATGAAATATTTTTTAATTTCTGGGCTAAATCACATAATAAAAATAAATTGAACAGAGCTCTTTTCATGTGCTTCCCATAATCATTTTTTAGATTTCTTAGTTACTTTTAAAAATGAATGCTGCCTATATTTAACTAAAAAAATGTTGTCCGATAATACACACAAAGTTTAGCTAAATTTGGATTTGCCGTTCTCAAAAAAAAAACAAAACAGTCTTAAGGAAATTCTTCATACAAAACGTCAATTTCATAGGTATGGACCTAATATATGCAGTTCTGTGCGAACTTGCGAAGCAGGTTAGGCGATAAGACTATAAAATATGTTTTTAAGGTCTTACTTCCAGAAAGGTCTGTCTGTTTTCTGTTGTTAGGAGTGTTGGTAATCGACACAAATACTTAAAAGCATTGTTTTGATGTTGCATTCCATTTCTCTTACTTCATTCACAAAACATAATACTGAATTTGTAATTTTTAGTGATTTATTTTGATCACGAATAACAAAGAATTAAGAAATCAAACCAAAATTGATAGTTACCACCAAATGAGTAAATGTTTTTATTTTAGTAGTTTTTAGGTAAAAAGCTTAAATGAATACATAAACAAATAATCATTAAAATCATGTATTTATTTCAATTCCATATGTTGCTGGATCCAGCTGGATTTGTTTTGATCCAGCATAAAACCAGCTGGATTGCAATTCCACTCGGCATACTGTTAAAGCTTCCGTCAATGACGACGTAAGATAAAGATCAGCGTGGCTATTGTGTAACTCTATCAATATTGTCATTGATTACGTTCTCAAGTGTAATTGGATGGCGCATCGCTCTCTCTATTGACATTGACATTGACTATATGACATTTTCTCATTGGCCACCATTATCGGTGAAGTTACAGAATAACGTGCCAGGTTGGCTAAATATCAAAGTTTTAAGATGCCACTTGTGGAATGTGTAAATCGTATCTATTTTTCATTAGATAACATTTTGCACTCGTAATAATACCAGACATTCTTAACTTATCACAATTAATCAAATGCTTTTTTTGTATTTGAAGGCTTAATTTTAAGGGGTCTCGTTTCAGGTAGAAATTGAATCCGGTACGGGAGGCGACCGTGTAACCAGTCCGCCGATATTGGACAACTCGACGGTGGTGGCATATTTGGCACCCCAATCAGATCCAATCAAAATAGAGTCGAAGGTCCCGAATCCAGGAGAGTACATGTTCGTGCTCCATTACTTCCAGCCCAATAATCCAGGTAAGCTAGCGAACAATTGTCACTGTCAAAGCTGATGCGTTTTATCGAGTAAGCGAGGGAAAAGTAGCGTAAGTGCTCGTCATAGGTGCGTCTGGGGCCAATCGCGCTAAGTTTGAACGATAATACCAAAACGAACGCTTCCACCTTCGACCTCATTTTCTTTTAACATCAGGTGTGATTGAGGTCAAGTACCAACCCGTTGTGCATAAAAAAACTAAACCATAACCAAAAACGTTACGCTAAACACATTCTAAGTCTGCATAAACAACAATGTTAATAGCGTTTGGTGTTCCGGTTGTCAGAGATAAGACAGCCAGTCCCTCAAATAAGTTGGAGTTTCCGGGTCAGTAGGTAGGTACGCTTCGTCCTGAAGGACTGAAGGAAGGCTGAAGCCTCATCTTCACTTAACATTAGGTGTGGTTGAGGTCAAGTGCAAACTCGTTGCGCATAAAAGAAAATGTATATCGCGCTAATTATTTGAACGGAAATATAAGCTAGTATTTTTTAATAATCCTCGTAAGCTCTTCCAAATTATCGTCCAACAGTCCCACATGCCCCAAGACTGTCCCAACTCACGATCCATCAAAATACTCCACAAAACTCCTACGTCAATAGGCCACATTCCAACCTCATTCACTATGGAGGACGTTGAAATGATAGGTGCTTCTGCACTAAATAAATCTTTTGAGTGCATACAATTATTTTTTACAAGTTTATAACCGACGTAAAATTAAAAAGCTACGGCCAAAACGGAGATGGTGGAACACTAAGTATATATATAATAGAAGACAGTAAACATCTTGTTTTGGTTTAGTTTGAAAAGAACTTTCTGTCCATTCTACAGCCTTCTGTCGTACGAGGGAGGGTCTGTTTGTGTGAGTTGGCCAACTTCTTTGATCTGCGTTCGTTTTACCGCCATCGGAGTCATGATGTCAATACAAGAAATAAAGATAAACTTGCAGGTCACATAAGTCGCCTCCACAAAGTCAGTAATTCATTCAAAGGGTTATGTATACGCTTTTTCAATAAAGTTCCTGTTGATATACAAAATCTTCCTTTCAATAAATTTAAAGACACAATAAAACAGAAACTTATTAAGAAAGCATATTATAAAATATCAGATTATTTAGATGATAAACAATCATGGACTTAACCAGCCCGTTCGCATAATCAGGCTATTTCACAATTAATAATGAAATATTGTAATATAAAATAATAATTTTGTAATATAAAAACCTTTTTTTAAAAGAGCGACCTCTCGAGTTTCTTGCTTGTTCTTCTCAGGGGAAAATTGCCTTTTAAACAAGCAGTAGCTTTAAAAATGTAAAATCTGACTGTTTTAAGTGGACCCTGTTTACCTACAAAATAAAGCATTTTTTGATTTTGATTTTGGAGCGATTACGCTCTAACACGATCGAATATCGTCAAACTAGCACGAACTATCTCTCTACACGTGGAATTTGGGCGAACAGTTCGACGATATTTTGAAGCCGGGATAAACGTTTCGCGTTAGGTTTTACTTTATAACGTCAACGATTTAATCGTTTAGAAAAAATAGCACGAAATTATTTTTACATTAAGCTATAAATCAAAACCAACGTTCCGTTCGAAAATTAAAACCGTTGTAAAATAGCGCAATTGGCCCCCTGTGCTCTCGGATACGGCCAAAGTTTGTGGTCAGACAATGACATATACACCATTTGTACCTGCATATTTCTTTACTTAAAGGGAAAAAAGATGAGATCACTACTAATCATTGGCCGTCAGCACATTTTCCATAAAAATATATATTATTATGCATATTACAACTTCTTGCGTGCTCACAGAAAGTACACTGGATGCGACCCTGATAGCAGATGGACAACAGTACGAAACGTCACTAGCAGTGGAACACTGTCCCTCGAACTCGGGATGTAGAGCATTACTGAAACAGGCCGATGGAAACTCTCGATTTGTGGTCAACGAGAACTTCACTTTAGTCTTCAAGGTAAGCACACTTTATCGGACCATTTACCTTCTTTTCTCTTGTTTTGTTATAAGGCTAGTGTGTACCCCTGCTAGCTGGATACGAAAAAGGTGGATTAAAGTCGCTGGGTGCGGAAAACAGGTGTACTGGCATTAAACAACATACGGTTTAGAAAACGGATCTCACGAGTTCGAATCCCAGTGCATGTACTCCACTGCTGGTCTGGAACCAACATCTTATCTAAGTCTGCCGTCAAGCAACAATGTGATAAGCAGTCCAGGGGAGTGCGCTTCCCCATTTTGCCTTATTTTTACTCGTCGGGTGTGATCGGTGAAGCGCTAACCCGTAGTGCTTAATAAATTTAGTTCTACATTAAAAATAGTTTTAAAAACAAGCTTTTAATAATTAATCATGATTATCACATATTATTCTAGTACAAATACGTGTAACAAACATCCGTCAAGGAGTTCCAGTGACAATCAGATCAGCTCGATGGTACCATAATACTGCATTGTCATCGAACTTACATATGCCAAATTTCAGCTCAATCGGATACCAGCAAGTGATTGAAAAATGGATTGCAAATTTTGAAACGGACAACTTATATACGAACATTGCAAGCTAAATAAAAGCTTGTAAATAGTACATTATTGCAACGGCCGGGAAATAGGCAATTGCAGGTCGAGTATGAGTTTGAAGGCCGAGCCGTAGGCGAGGACTTCACTAATACGAGACAGGCAATTGCCATTTCCGCCGAGGCATATATAGTGCTTTTCTCAAAAATAATAAATATTTAACTAACAAATCAAGACGAATATTCATCTTTGCCGCCGATTTTCTATTTATCATCTGTGCCGAAAGGCAAACGCATTTACGCATACAGCCACGTGAACGCAATTTGTACTAAGCAAAGACATTTAGGTATGCCAAGAATGATAAAAGAGATCCAATCAATAAGTATATAATAACCCCAGCACGCCGTTTCATACAACATTGCTGGAGCGTTATAATGTTCCAAATTCAAAAAACGCTCCTGCAATGGATTTATTTTTCGTTGTCCGTAAATTAGATACTTCGCGTGTTCTTTTTTCGAAAGTAATGACCATAGATTAATGATTGGTCTCCGCGCCGCTACGACTAGATACCGTCGGCGTACTCGAAAAATGCGGCAACAAATACTACGCCGTATTCGGCGTACCCGCGCCAGTCACGCCACAAGTTCAAATTTCAAATTTTCAAATTTTGCTTTAAGACTGAAGCAAAATGCCGGTTTGCGTAGTCAAACTATGTAATAACAATACTACAAAAAACAAGAAAGATACTGGCATCACATACCATCAGTAAGTACTGTATAAATCTACACACTACAATATTGAGTTGCCGCATTCAGGAACCTGTTTTTTCTTCATAGTGCGGTATCTAGTCGTAGCGGCGCGGAGACCAATCATTAATCTAAGGTAATGACAATATTTCCATGCATGTTTGAGAAAAAGATATTTACAATTGTGCAGGGTAACACCAGTAAAGGAGTTTGGCTGGACTATGTGCTGGTGATAGAGTCACCCGACTACGTCGGCACAGCGCTCAAGGAAACCAACATGCTGGACTACACACGCGAATTCATTGAGAAGTGCGCCGACAATCACTATTACATCAATCCTGCTAACACTGGTGTGTATTATATTAATCACTAGCGATCCGTTCCGGCTTCGCATGGGTACAAATACTTTCTAAGTATAATTCCGGAGGAAATTCTCTAAATGATAGTGAGTACCGTATAAAAATACGTTGCACGATTTAGAAGTTAGCGGATAAACAGACAGAAGCAGACACATAATTTGTTTTATTTTACACTATGTAGTAATAGTGATTTCTAGCAATAATATAATATTTCTGACTAGGGTTTTCCGGAATTATAAGGGACAAATAATCAAGGACCAAAAAACTGGGAACTTTACTTTTTTACCCGGGCCAACGGAAATGTAAGACAGCTGTTTTTTTTCTCGATTTCAGAGTTGGTCTCATAGTGAAAGTTGTTCAGTTTGAATGTCTGAATAGCTGAATAAAATTTAGATAGCGAATAAGAAATTACCTAGTATATTTTAATATTATTATTTTTAATAACGCTATAAGCTGTACGAATTTGTAAAAGTTAACACAATCTTGTGTAAAGTAGACAATTAAGGGGAAGGGAGGATTTTAGATTATCAGTTTATACACGCTGAAGTATGATGTAGGTACATCAATAGAACAAGTTGGTAAAACTTTGACATACATAAATGTGTGTTTATGGATGTGAGGGGAGCGTACCTGACAACTTGTCGAGTAAATGATAAGATGCAAAATTTCGCTAATGATATCTTAGTTCAGTGGTTAGGGTATCTGCTTTACAAACTTTATCATCCGAGTTCGAGCCTAGCAATTGCCATATAGTTATTTGTAATTTTGTAAAGAAACGGGACGGGAAAAATACGTGAACGAATGTAAGTAGATTGTAACTGTTAAAGCTTTCTAGCACCGAGGGTGATGCCACTTTTGGTGTTGCGTGATATCGCAGGAGAGCTAAACTGCATTAACGATCGAACCCTAAAAAAAAATAAGTAGTACGGCCGCAGGCTCGGCCAACTTTAAGCTTAATGAAAACGCAGAATATTATTTTTTACACGTGGTCCATTGTAATAATAATAATATAATTACATAGTAGATTTAAAATTTCAGTCGGTAACTTTCCACCAACAGGCTTCTGCCGCGACGCAGTCTTCTCGATAACTGCAGAATACAACAGCGGTACCCTTCGGTGTTTCTGTGACGTCGAAGGCTCCACCGATTTGGAGTGCGAGGCTTTCGGTGGCCAGTGTCGCTGTAGGCCCAATGTGATCGGGAGGACTTGCAGTTCTTGCAAGACTGGATATTATGGATTTCCTAACTGCCGGCCATGCCATTGCCCTTCAACTGCCATTTGTGATGACAATGGTAAGTATATAATGTTTGATTTACTGTAAGCTACGTAAAGCTACTAGCTAAGGTATGAGGGACGTGGGTAAGTACCGCATTCCGATTGCAGCCTTCTGGGTAACCTGGTGTGGATGACTGCGGGACCAATGCACTTTCCAAACCTAGTGGGTTCTGAGGTGAATTTCCGGCTCTTCAGGTAATTCTGCAAAGGGTTGCACCTAGAACTAGAGTGAGTGATCTGTGGCCGCCTAGCGTAACAGAACTACCCGGGAGTCAAGCCGTTGGCTTAGTGTACAGGCCCCAGAACGGAGAAAGCTGTTATAGAAGGGACGAGACCGAGATGGTGGTATGGCCATCGGAGGTGGAGGGTACCTACCAACGTTGTTATTCACGTGCCAATCAGAATGCAATAACCGACATAGGAGGAGATAACAACTGTCCTTATTCGAAGTTGTTTTCTACGGTTCGATTATCTTCTTTTTTCTGTTCGATTAGATTCTTAAGAGGCTAAGGGTACTGGTAAATAAACATTTTGGGTTGTTGATCAAATTAAAAGCATCACACCACTCCATTAAATAAAGTTTATAATCTTTGAAACGAGTGAACCGATTCTAATTATTGTTCCTCAATTTGAACAAATTAGGATATTTAGTAGAGATGAACCAGTATTAACATATATGGCACTTTTAAACCCGAAATTTCAAAGAAATTCCGCGTAACGGTGTTTACTTCTTTCGAGCATTTTTTTTAACACAACGAGTTAGCGCCTAATCTGAATCACACCCGATATTAAGTGAAGCTTAGGTAAACCGTAGTAAGCGAGCCCACCCGGATTCCATAACTTATTTGGGGGAAGGCTATCGTATCTCAACAGCTGAAACCCAACAATGATAGCTGTTTGTCATCAGACACAAATAATATACTGGTAACTGGCCAGACGGACCTTTAAAAATGGCCTACCACCAACCAAACCGAGAAGTAAATATGTACCCCGGTGGAAGTCGAACCCACGACCTTGTAACCCTTACATTTGAGCCTACCTATTGAGCCACGGATGTGGTTAAAGGTTCTTAAAGTTAATAACTAATGAACAAATACTCAGAAGAGAACACAACAATGCTGTTAATGTTGCTGTTTGAGTGAGGAATAATTAGAAAATAAAATGGTAATACACACACTAGTTATCGAACGTACGACCTCGACTGTGATGTTATTCATTCATCCTTAGGTATGTGCATCTGCCCGAAGAACGTTGAAGGGGACAACTGCGACCGCTGCAAGCCGTACACCTTCAATTTCGACGAACTTCGCGGCTGCGACGATTGCAACTGCAACCCTCTTGGCGTAATTGATAACCACTTGCAGTGCGAGCCTGACAGCGGAAATTGCGCGTGAGTACATATCATAAGATCGATGCATGGAGTTTTTCTGAGGGATATGATTAGTATTGAGATGATTCGTTAGAGAATTGGTGAAGTAAATAGGAATTGGCTGGTCACATTTCTCGCAAAAAAGTAAGGCCATTGGGGAAAACGAGTTCTGGCATGGACACCACGTTTCGGGAAACATTTGGGATGCCTGATGATGCGACGATCTATGCAAGGAATGGCAGTAACTAGAAACGAGGGACCGAAGATCATCTTCAGTCTCATCTATGTACAGCAGTGGGTATAGAATAGGCCAATGAAGATGATGACACATCAAGAGCCTCACGTTTTATCCGTTGCAGGGGCACACCCTTCTATCTCACTAGGAGAGGGTATGGATCACTATTCATCATAAGGGTCCAATGCAAATGCGACTGCGCCACGTGTACGTGAATACAATTAGGGTAAAATGTGATGTGATAGAATATTTTGAATTCTCAGCATGTATAATCCCACGACACTAAGGAGATCAGATATTTTTGTATGAATGTTGGTTTAAGTGGCGTCTGTAGACGAGGGTAAGCTTATTCGGTGCTTAAGTGATGCAGAGATTTAAAATTTATATCAATAAGATAGACAATATTCAAATATCAAGTAAAATATAATACCATCAAAAACATAAATGTAACAATGCGAGCCAAGTTCAACATTATGCATATCTATACTTGGTGGTTGTCGATTTCGCTGAGAAAAAAATTGAGATCTAAATGGATGCCAAGTTCTGTAGATAATCCTGAAGTTTTAGTTTACAAAATATACAACATTCAAAAATAAATTTATAAAACATTTTTTGTTTCATGCACTACTACAATGTATGCTACGTAATAATATAACTTCTTAAATTTTTTACATTATATTTGACTTAGGTTCAAGTTCAAGATTTGATTTCGCTATTTTTCACTTACAGGTTATAGCTATTATATTTGATAATCAACGATATCACACAACAAGCACACACTAATTTGGTGTTGACGTCATATCTTATTCTTCTAAGAATTGATATACCGGTCCCTGTTTGGGCGCCATAGAGTTAACGAAACACGAACTGGGACGAAAATAATAATGTAGTGGGCCATACCTTAGTGAGAGGCTATGCCCCAACAATAGGGACGTGTGCCTTACACTATATTATATCATCATAATAATTATAGTTATGATTTCAGTCATAATTATATTATTTCATTATCATGAAATAATATAATTATGACATTTATGGCTATAGCCTATTAGACAAAAGTTGTTAACGAATTAATGTTCACATGTGGACACAATTTGAGAAGAAACAATGGTAGTTACGATGAGCCATTAACGACGTCATCTCATGATATCGATTTTGTGGCATCACGCTCGGGCGAATGACGGCTAAAAGGAAGCTCCTACGTGGGTTACTATTTTCTGTAACAACTCGTACCGGAATAGTAAGATAGGCATAAAATTTACTGAACAATTATCGCTGTGCGTTCATATCCAGTGTGCCATTGATCACTTAAGTAAATGTGCTCATTGATGCTGGCTTATCACTTAAATTGCATTAGGCGGGACAGTCAGGATTACGAGTTTTGAGTCATTCGCTTTAGAATGCCTGTACGAATATTACAGATTCCCAGTTTGCATCACATCGCAAAGTCACATCACTCGCAGTTCCATTCATTTTTGAATGGGTACGAATAATTGTAATTTGACAGATTAACATTGGATCACCATTGATAAATACGTTGAGGTAATGTTTCGTCTTATATTGACGACCTATTTGGTGTGGTGGTTAGAATTTCTGACCATTATACCAACAGGTCACGGGTTCGAATCCCGCTAGGGGCATATGTTTGTGTGATGAATACGGACATGTGTACCCGAGATATGGATGTTTTCATTTATAATAAGTAATTATTTACAAAAAAATGTGTATTGATGTAGTATATCAACCATCTGGTATCCACAACACAAGCCTATAGTTGCTTACTGTGGAACTAGATGGCGCTGTGTGTATGTCTAAGGATATTTATTTATATTATTTATTATATTTGAACCTATCGGTTTTTGACGTTAGTACAAGTTCTTGCACAAAATATTCCGAGTCTAATTTATAATACTCTTATTACATTCGTGAGTAGTTACCATAGCCCGGATGCATGACATACAAAAACCCATTGAGTCTCTCTTTCAAGTAATTTTAAATATATTTTTTTATGCACAACAGGCTAACCCGACTTACTTGAGTAGGTACTTGACGTCAATCACCACCTAATATTAAGTGAAGATGAAGGCGAAGATGGAAATAAAAAAATATTACTAATACTACTTTTCCTAAAATGTATATGTAAGTCTCTCAGAGACAATTATAATGCAACTGTCTTATGCCTACCTACTCTTTGAGCTCTAACATACGACAATTTTTCCTTGCAACGCAGTACATGCAACCGCGAAAATTGCTTAATTGTTTTTATACTAGTAAACCGATTTGTAATAAACACGTTTTTTTTTATGCACAACTGATTAGCACTTGACATCAATCACACCTGATGTTAAGTGAAGATGAGGCCGAAGCGTAAACCCAAATATTTGGGGAACTGGCTATCTTATCTCTGACAACCGGAACACAACAATGCTATTAACATTGCTGTTTAGCGGCAGATTTAGATAAGATAGTGGTAGGTAGCCAGGCGGACATTTAAAATGCCCTACCACCAAACAAACCATGTGACGTATTTCGTGAATAATTCCTGATTATAATGGCGAGTCAAAGACGTAAATGCATTTCCCCTCGTCAAAAAATCTAATATATCTGGCGGAAATCAATGGGTTTTGTAATTTTGCGAACGCTACAGCCACTACCCTGGTAAATTTAAATAATCTCAACACTTTGTTGAATTGTAAACTTTACTAGTAATGCCACTTCGCAAATGCAAGTTACTTTTCTAAGCTTATTGATATAAATTTGAGTGTAATGCGTAAATTTTAAGTTGTATCTATCTGCTGAGACTTGTAAATGACGTATACGTCTCTAGTTAAAAGTTTAAATAGTGTACAAATATAGTCGATAATCTTCCTAAACATTTACTATATTGCGGTGCTACAGCAGGCAAATTAAGTCATATTGTTAACAATTTTTTGGTCACAATTCTCACAAAAAGGATTTTGCATTTACAAAATCACTACCAAATTTTCTCCCTTTCTTTTAAAATTTGGTACTAATGCCGCATCGGAAATGCACGTTACTTTTCTAAGCACATTGATATAAATCTGGATGTTATGTGTAAATTATATGTTGTATCTATCTGCGGAGACTTGTAAAGGACTTATATGTATCTAGTTAAGGGTTTAAATAATGTACAAATATAGTCGACAATCTTCCTAAAAATTTACAATACAATAAACGAATCAATTGTTTCGAATTCGGACAACGAATTTTTTGTTCATCATTCTTATAAATAGATTTTGCATTTTCAAATTAACTTCCAAAGTTTCCCCTTTCTTTTTACTAATAACGTCATAAGATGGGAAACCTTTAAGTTAGAATACAGTGTAGGTAGCTACAAGATGTAAAAGATTTCAGTAGGTACTCTTTTTAATTATTAGAAGGACATAAAAAACCAATATCTACATTCAAATAAAATTCACGTCTGCGGCTCAAAATCCCTTCCAAAGCCATCTCATGACTCATGCAATAGTTAGGATCAGGATCCTAACTACCGGGTACGCAACCCCGTATTCTTCAAACGACAGCATAAGTAACAACACAGAGGGCAGTAGTATCACCACTGCGCTACGTAACCGATGTTCGGATATCTTTTATTAACACTGTTACTAAGAATTAGACAATAAAATTGAAACAGTTACATATAAAAAAATATGAAGATAATAATTATTGCACTATATTAGCCTATTGTCACCGTGAGCGGCGGAGATCTGGGTATTCCTAAAACACGCTATCAACTTTTTCCGTGCGGATCGCTATATATACAACCCTCGTTCAGTATCCATTGGGTGGTACGTCTCTACACAGTAACGTGGATGACATAACCACGGTGCTCGTTTTACGGGCTTCAGATATTTCAAGATATATCATCCTGATATTGAGAGATTTCACCCCCCTGTGTAGAGGATTTGACCATCCTTTTTGTCAATTTACTGTAATCACCATACCATCTTTTTGTCAAACTGAATTTACTTAGGTAAATCAGTTTGACAACACAACACGCTAACAACTTTTTGCACGAGCTTCGTACATAGGTACAACCGTCATCGTTCAGTCTGTAATGGGTGCAGCCGGAGGAATACAAAAATGCAAAACTAAAAGAATTTTTGAAGTATATGAAAACCACGTGGTTAAAGAATGATAGCTTCATAAATGAATGGTGTGTGTATAACGAACGTCACCGCACTAATAACGTTTTAGAAAATTGGCATTCCCAGTTGAATAAAAGAATCACCAAAAATTACGTGACCATTGTTAAATTGCTTAGTGCACTGGAAGAAAGAGGCTACAACAAACTTAATTAAAAGCATAAATATTGAACAAAACACCAATCCAAATAAATGACGCGAGTTAGAATGAGAAAAAGATAATTTTATATTAAAAAAACAGATGGAGTTAATTCACAGTGAAATTACTATACCTAGGTCAATTTTTGGAAGGTGTACGATAAAATTAATAAAATATAAACACATTGATTATCTTTTGTTCTTTATCGTCAAGGGTGCGTTGGGCTATAGTGGTGTGACTACGGATGGATGGGCTCTACGCGGTTGCGTGATAAAATGTTTATCATTATAACAACTCACATTAACAAGGGTCTAGTACTCAATATCATTGTGGCAACGAGCTTTAGGTTCTTTTGTGGTAATGTGATGTGCTGTTGTATAGTTTGCCTATTAGGTGTTTTTGACATAATTCACCATTATGTAGGTACAATCGGCAACACAATTACGGTAACATGGAAATAAAGATTTATAAACATAATATGTAGGTAGGAGAAAGTCTAAAGGGAAATTTTATCTTTTTTTTATGCAAAACTGGTTGGTGCTGACCTCAATCACATCTGATGTTAAGTGAAGATGAGGCCGAAGGTGGAAGCGTTCTGACCCGGAAACCCAAATGTTTGGGGGACTGGCTATCTTATCTCTGACAACCGGAACACAACTATGCTATCTACGTTGCTGCTTGGCGGCAGATTTTGATAAGATGGTGGTAGCTAGTCAGGCGGACATTTTAATATGCCCTACCACCAACCAAACCGAGTACTTAAACATGTACCCCGCTGGGGATCGAACCCGCGACCTCCGAATCGTAAACCCAATGTTGTTTGCATTGAGCCACGGAGGCGGTTATCTATATCATTATCTAAACAAAATTCACGTCTGCGGCTCAAAATCCCTTCCAACACCATCTCATGACTCATGCAATAGTTAGGATCAGGATCGTAACTACCGGGTACGCAACCCCGTATTCTTCAAACGATAGCATAAGTAACAACACAGAGGGCAGTAGTATCACTACTGCGCTACGTAACCGATGTTCGGATATCTTTTATTAACACTGTTACTAAGACTTAGACAATAAAATTGAAACAGTTACATATAAAAAATATGAAGATAATAATTATTGCACTATATTAGCCTATTGTCACCGTGAGCGGCGGAGATCTGGGTATTCCTAAAACACGCTATCAACTTTTTCCGTGCGGATCGCTATATATACAACCCTCGTTCAGTATCCATTGGGTGGTACGTCTCTACACAGTAACGTGGATGACATAACCACGGTGCTCGTTTTACGGGCTTCAGATATTTCAAGATATATCATCCTGATATTGAGAGATTTCACCCCCCTGTGTAGAGGATTTGACCATCCTTTTTGTCAATTTTAAAAGGATTATTTTGTCACTGTTGTGGGAGCGTCATCTAGATAGGTTAAATATTTTTTCTGCTCAGACCGTCCGTTGGCGTAAATGGGCGAACTATAATTACCAGACCATCTTTTTGTCAAACTGGATTTAGGTTTAAAGATACTTTATTCTCATAAAAGACAAGTGTCACTTACATGAGAAGAAGACATAGTATTTAATGATAGTCATTCGCACGCACCGCACATTTCGTCAAAGTTATTGTAAGAAATAAAGGGAACACCACAACCCTTCATAACATTAAGTTCACTTATTCTCAGTTAGATGAGATAATATGATGAGCCAATTGGAGTCTAAATTCATTAAACGAGTTATTTTTATTTTTAATTGATGAAAGTAACTTATTATAAAATTGTGCTGCCACATATTATGTAAACATTATGCTTTCCGTAATTATTTCTGAGCTTTGATAACGCAATGTAGCTAGCTCGTCTTGTGCTGCGTTTAGACGCATTTTTTGCTAGAATGAATAGATTGTTGTGTGAATGTTTCCATTTAATATTTTTCGGATAAGAATACATGTGTACTAAGAATATAGTTGATTTATGTACATTAAATTAGTTTCTTTGTATACTTTGGCAGTCGATGTTAAGTAGGGATAATGAAATAACATTTTAATTAGCTTATTTTGGATAATTTGTAGTTCGGATAGTTTGGGTTTGCATGCATTGCCCCATATTTCAACTAGATAAAGTGTGATTCTACACGAGAATGATAAATAATCTTGGGTACCCTTTTGGGTATAGAACGTGTTATGCCACGAAGGAGCCCATAAGTGAAGATAAGTGTTTCCAATCGCATATAACCCGCAGCTCTTTAAAGTCAGGTTAAATAGGCATCTTCTGGGAAAGCTCGTTCCATCGTAGACCTTATCTCGACATTAGTCCAGATTAAGGTCAAGAGCGATCCCATTCTAATTAAAAAAAAAAAAAAGATAACTTTTTTAATGTGGTCGATATGTGTTTTCTATTTCAATGTACTGTCCATGTGTAGTCCTAGATATTTTTCAGAGAGAATATTTTTCAAGATATTTATAGTAAAAAGGTTTGACTACAGCAAGTCACAGAGAGTGTTTAGGTCTTCCTGAGCCATTTCAACAATACTGTGTATTGAGGACCCAAAGTAGAATAGACATGTATCGTCCACATATAAAGTTATGTGCCCATACAATCCCAAGTCATTGATATCATTGACATAGATCACGAACAGTAATGAGCCCAAAATGTTGTTCTGTCTAATCTTAGTAAACAAATCTACTCTTGGCTTGGGGCTATCTCGGAACGACAATTTGGCTTTAGCACCAAATTTAAAAGCTTTAAGTGTATACCTACTTCAAAAGTGTTTGTTGTTTGTATTTTTAAGAAAATTAACTGCGCAAAACCAAGGATTCTTTCATTTTTAGACAATTGTCCCAATCTCTATTCATCTTAAAAAAGTGCTCCTTTTGCGAAATGTACCATTTGAGCATGGTGTACAAGTTGAGAAGTGTACCATATGAGAAGTGCACCAGTTGCTAAGTTCACCATTTGAGAACTGCACAAGTTGAGAAGTGCACCAAATGCGTCAAACCCAATTACACGTCAACGTGAAAAGTTTTATTTTAAGAAGCAGTGCGTTTCTGTGAACTACAATCAGTACGCGGTGCAGCACCATACAAGGGACAAGCGATAGTGTAATGGATATTTAATTTTAATATTATTCGTAGTTACAAAATGTGTAGGTGAGAGATGTGTAGAATGGTTATTTTAAATCAAATCAAATAATATTTATTGCGTAGGATAGGATAGGACTTGTTGGTCTGTGCTTGAAAACGTCATATATTTTATCTTATTATATAAGTTTTTGACATTATTGCTTATTCACAAAGCTGATTCCCCAGAGAAAAACGAGCAAGAAACTCAAGGGTTGCTCTTATAAATATGTTTGGGTTACAATTATATTATATTGCATAATTAGACTGAATATCATCGAGCGGTCTATGCCCATGCTTGCTTATCATCCAGATAGTCAGAAATTTTTAAATAAATAAATAAATAAAAAATAAATAAGCCTTTGGTAAATTATGTCTGTTTTATGATGGTTTTGAATTTATTTAAAGTTGTTAAGTTTGTTTTATTATTCCCTTTATATAAATAGGTAGGTAATTTTTATTATAATAGACAGCATTTTTCATTTTATTATACTGTAATGATTTTGTTATGGCTTAAGAGAATTATACAATTTTTGTCTGCATTTAAAGAATATAAAGGTCTATTTAATTAAAATAGGGGAAAGTAGAAGAAAAGGAGAGATTCTAAACAGAAAAAAAAAACAATTTTATGAACCAGTAGAACACCTGACAAATTTAATTTAAAGAAGCTAGAACAGTGTGAAATTCGAAATATAGATAGTACTTGTGACGAATTCACTAAATTATTTCTAGAAATTGGCGAGTTGTGTAGACAATCTCCACAAGCCACTAAATCTATTGTCACAAGGGAGAATATTGATCTGAAAACAGCCTTGACCTTGCTACGGGCAATGGCAAATTTCGCAGGCGTTTTGTACAGAATTTCGTGACGTCAGGCTGATCGATCCTTTAAGGCACCCCTGTCATAAAGGCTGGGGCACACATCGGACGGGGTGGGACGGTGACGCAGACGGGACGTATTCAGATTCAACAAAATTTCTCTAGTAAAAATAAGTAATTTTTGGTGTAACTTCCTATAATCTTAAAGTACCTGATTTTTTGTAGAAGGAAAGAGAACCCATCAGTCATGGAATAAAAACGTTTTCTAACCATAATGTAGCTTGCATCAAGTATAGTAAAGATAGGTAAACTAACATTTTATGGAACTTGCTAACTATGTAAAAAGAACCGCCATATTGAAAGTGTCTCTGAATGATGAATTTATTAGTGATGGGCAAGACTCTTACTTACTTATGTCAAACCATGTCGAATAATAAAATACCGAAAGTAAAAAACAAGTAGGTACGAGAGAGATCTGAGATCGTCTTTTGTTTACATAGTTAGCAAGTTCCATAGAATGACACTTAACACACACGTTACGTTAAGTTTGATGTGACACTACTTACAGAAGGATTTTATACATTGTATGTAAATTTATTATTTAAAATTAGTAATAAAAACTTTATAGATCATGTGGGTACAAAGAGTACCTAGTCTATGTCCTTTCTCGTGGTGCATTATATAATTGCTAAGGTCATCAGAGTTACTGTTACATTTACAATATTTATTAATACAATCATTGTGAAAATTAATTACTCTTTTTAATCAAGAAAAGAAAATTTAATTAATTAAGAAAAGTACTTTTTAATTAAAAGGTATTAAAAGTCACAGAAGTTTACGCGTGTATTATAGATTTGACGTAGGTATGCGAAGCTACGAACAAAAAAGATATTTGTTCGTAGATGCGATGTCGACACCCGTACCCGTTTCGCGTTAAACCTTTCTGACTCGGCGCTTGTATGGAAGATATTCTACTTACTTGTGGCCGCACGCTCTAAGTACTTTGCTCAAGGTACCACAATAGGTTATAACATTACTAAGTTCCGTCAGGTAATATAGTAAAAAAACTATCGTATTGTGAGCCTCCGTGGCTCTATAATTGTTAACAACATACCCAGCAGTGTACATGTTTAGTACTCGGTTTGGTTGGTGGTAGGGCATTTTAAAAATGTCCGCCTGGCTAGGTACCCCCATCTTATCTAAATCTGCCGCCAAACAGCAATGTTTGTTGTGTTCCGGTTGTCAGAGATAAGATAGCCAGTTCCCCAAATATGGTGGGGTTTCCGGGTCAGTACGCTTCCACCTTCGGCCTCATCTTCACTTAGGGTGTTTGAAGTCAAGTGCTAACCCGTTGCGCATAAAAAAACCTCGGCGTGTCAATTGTACGTATAATTAAAAATGTTTCGCATTATTTCGCATGCTTTATCGTTTACCTTCCCGCCCCGTCCGATGTGTGCCCAAGCCTAATTGTAGTCGAGGGGTGCGAGAACGGGATAGAAATAGAAACGAGCCAGTTTCACCATTTGCCGGTGTAGTTAAGATTTCCTAAACCTAACCGATAAAATAATTGCTAGTTAGTGTAAGACTTATTTTTGCTGTTTAAACTTGTTTTCAGTCATCAACTGGTCAAATAACGTACAATTTCTCAATTTTTTCCATTTCAAAATTTTTTATTGGTTTTATTTCATGTTACATCGAAATGTTTAATACATTTCAAGCGAACCAGAGGACGAAAGGCTTACGTGTGTTTTTAAATCGTTTAAAACAGACTATTTAAAGGAATCACAGTAACGTAAGCTCGGCAATTATGTGCCAAATAGTATGGTCGGTAACTAAAGTTAACAAAATTGGTGAAGCCGGCCCTTTTCTGAAACGCGCTATCAAAGTTTTCTTGACCAGACGGTATATATACAAATTCTGTTCCCTAAGTAATTGGTGGTCCGTTGTTACACGGTATATTTGCTGTCGCCATAGTATGAGCTTTAGTGTAGAACGGAGTCTGTGTCTCGGTTGCTATTATCGTGCGGCCAACAGGTAATTTCTGGCCAAGACTCAGCTCTGTTGTGTCGCCTTCCTCGGGGCCGACGTTGGGATTGGTGTGTTGATATTGGTACGAGCGAGCAAATCACCTGGCATAGTCATCGTTTCCCGACAGTTTACTGTAGGGCCCGCTGTAGCACCTTTGACCACTTTTTGTTACATATTTGTTTATTGTTTTTAATTATCCGTTTATTAATATTCCGTGAGTTATGTAGTGGGACGCTAACTACGGCTAAGCTCTTGCGTGTCCATTTAAACTATTGTCTAGATGTGTCCTATATCTATTATATGGTTTTATTTAACTCGTGTTTCGGAAAAAAAAAATTGTGTATGTAAATATTCTTTGTATGTATATTTTATATTTATTTTATAATTAACACGCACGTACGTATTTTATTTGATATTAAATAGGTATTTTTTTAATTATTATATTTGAAGTATTATTATCATAGTCTTTTGATTTAAATTTAATTATTTTTCTCTGTGCGTCTAAGTATGCCTATTGGTCCAGTTAGGATACACTTTTAATTTTAAAGGCCGTAATTTTTTTGCACATGGATGAGTACCTTTCAGTGATAGAATAAAAAAAAATCTAACAAATCGGTAGTTTGCTTTAGTTATAATATACATAGTAATAAAACATACACTATGTGATTAAATTTACCACTGTGAATTACATTGCGTCGGAGAATATACTTAGAACCCTTAGAACCTGTAACTATTTTCAAAAAAATCGTGCAATAACTTCTTTACAATTATGAAAAATTTCACCGACGGCAAATATCACGATTCAATAAAGTATTTTTAGAAAAACATAAAGTAGCTATTGATAATTTTTTTTAGAAAATAGTTTTAGACGATCTTAGTATTTTCTACAACGCAATGAAGTGCACAGTGGTAACTTTAATTTAATATTGTAGGTTTTATAACTAAATACCTACACTATACCTAAAGCAAACTCCTGATCCGTTAGAAAATATTTTGTACAATATTTTTTACACTCTGTCTATGTACAAAAAATCAGGGCCTTTAAGATTATAGGAAGTTACCCCCAAATGCGTTGGGGTTTCCGAGTTAGTACGCTTCCACCTTCGACCTCATCTTCACTTAACATCAGGTGTGATTGAGGTCAAGTACCAACCCGTTTAGCATAAAAAAACACCCCTAAATATGCATATCTTGACTGGACTATATAATATCCTATCGAACCTGTTTTCCTTCACATTCGCAGGGTCTTGCTGTTATAATCTCTTTTTAGAAATAAGCTAGCCCCTTTTGTACATCCTGTATCTAGTATCTGTTTCCCTTTTATGTGTACTCGTGCGCAATAAATTATATAATTATAATAAAAACAGAACCAATCACTTAGATGTCAGTTACTCTAAGCATATTATATCGTCATCTCTGCGCGATTTATTTTTTCCGTACTATTTTAACAGAACGGAAATGAAAGAACTATGGGGAATTAGAAGCGGGTCATGACGTTTCTGTCAGTACTAGTATAAAGAATCCCGAGGTGAAATGCGACTCGAGAAAATGTTTTAAGAAAAAGGCCTAGACCACATCCTCCACGCAGTAATAGGGTTCCGTAGCCACGTATCGATCAGTATCAAAATTATATTATCATACTAGCTTTCCGCCCGCGGCTTCGCTAGCTTGGAATTAACTCTATCGCGGATAAGATTAATTTGTATATCCAGGGAAAAGTATTTACTTTATCGGAATAAAAAAAATCAAGAATTCTTCCCATAAAGATGGCCTTTTTCGTCGAGTTTCCTCTCTTAAACGCCGCATAACTCTCAAATAATAAGTATTCTTTATTTACCGTTTGACCTTCCGTCATGAATTCCGAGTGTACAACACTGCGATAGTCAAAGAAAAACAACAAAAAAAATTGAATTTGGAACCATAAACAAAACATCCAGTGGGTGTAGTGGATAGTGACCCTGTCAGCGAAACCAACGGTTGGGGGTTCGAAACCCGCGAAACAAGTTGTAACCCATAATCTGTTTAAAAGAGCAACCCTAAGGTTTCTTGCTCGTTCTTCTCTGGGGAGTTAGCTTTGTGAATGAGCCGTAAATTTAAATGTAATATTAATAGTGACGTTTTCAAGTGATGATTTTATCCTATGAAATAAAATATTTTGATTTGATTTACTTTCGTTTCACTGCATACTTCCGAGGCGAGGCGGGTTAAGATGATAGAACTCTCTTGCCTCATACCACTAATAGCAATCGACGCGTGCGCTTGCTGTCTGTATATTACTCTAACGTAATGATTCCTATTGCAGATGCAAGGAGAATGTGATAGGCCGCGTATGTGACCACTGCGTGCCCGGCCACTACGCGTTCCCCGATTGCCTCCGGTGCACGTGCAACCAGGACGGCACCACCGATGACGTCTGCGACCAGAACACCGCCCAATGTTATTGCAAGAAACATGTCAAAGGCCATGTGAGAAACTCATATTTATTCTGTATTTAGTAGACATTAAAAATATGTAATTACCTACTAATTACATATCGTCCGTACTAATTATGTTGACATTGGAAATATATTGTGGCGGTTCCTCAACAAATTTGTTCCTTGCAAAGCTTTCAACCTGCTGAGCTTGTTAATATATTGTATCTAGTTTTTCATTTTTGTTTATACATATAATTGGCGCTTCCCACCGATTTCGGTCATGGCGACCTCTTCGACTCCTAATCGATTTAATGTTTATATAATAAATAAATATTTTTGCACATACTCAATCTAGCGCCATCTAGTTCCACACTAAGCAACTACGGTTGTATTACGGATACCAGATGGTTGATAAACTATACAAATATTTTTTTTTTGTAAATAAATACATAAATGAAAAACTTCCATAACTCATAGCGGGATTCGAACCCACAACATTTTGGTATAGCAGTCAGAGTTTCTAACCACTACACCAAACAGGTCATCAAATGCTCTGAAATAGTTTTAACAAGCACAAATGTGTTTGTTCCATTTCAATACGATTTGAAGGGACCAGGGCAATCCTTGCACGAAATAATCCGGCTTCCTCCCAAATAGTCATTTATTTATAACCCCCAATGAAAAACTACGGGTTTTATGTGTTTGATGGCGTTGTGTGTATCCAGTCTTTGTCTAGATGTATCTCAATGATACGTACTGGTTCGACTTGGATGGGGTATTTTTATATTTAAAATTAAACTAGGGGAAAGGTTCCTATAGCCATCTTTAGCACAATTGCTTTGTATACGTACAACAGTGGCGGTACCTTGATATAAGCCCAGAAGCCCGGCATGCCTTTGTCTTAATAAAATACTCAATCAGGAATATCAACTTCAAACTTTATTGAGCTTTAAACAGTAGGAATTGCACATGACCCTCCATATTGAACAAAAAGAGTCAACAAGAAAAACTACAAACCATTCATGAAATATATCTCGGGCTTGCCTTACTCTGAAACCCTAGGCACGTCTCTGCCTGGAAGGTAGTTCAGTTCGTCGGGATTTTACAAAATTTTCAATTTGTATTATAAATAATGTTGTTTACTGTGTGTCTCCAGGCTTGCGATAAATGTAAAGAAGATTACTTCAATCTGCAAGCAGACGCCATTGACGGATGTACCAACTGTTACTGCTTTGGAAAGACGACGACATGTGACAGTTCATATCTATACTGGGCTGAGGTGAGATGCACTCATTCATGTCAATAATGAGATAATAAGGTTTGCCCCCAATTCTACAGATTCCCTTTACAGATTCCTGTCTCTACAAATTCCCAGTTCTACAGATTCTTAATTTTACAGATTTTATATATAAATACTCGTCACGCGAGGCTCCACAGAAAATCAGCGTTGTAGTTACTTATATAATTGCAACTCATACTGAATGGAGACCTTTTTTGACATCACTGTACGACATCGATTCTCTAATCGATCTTAGCTTTGAGATCCAGTTTCAATCATAATATTATTTTTTCCGCTTTGTAAATCCAATGTGTTGTTCAATGTGTCAAATAAACGAATTCTAATTATATTCTATATAAATAAATATATGAATGATGTTGTTCTGTAAAGAGGAGATTACTGACACATTGAAGGGACAAATTGCGTAGAGAGCTACCTTAGGGTCCAAACATCTTTATGCACCATCGACCGCAGTAAGCGGTGCAAGTGTGTAACTTTATTTGACTTTAGCCCTTGAATTTATCATTATAAAGATGTTTATGTCCAATGTGGCAATAGTGGAAGTCTGTAGTCTCTGCCTACCCCTGCGGGAAACAGGCGTGACATTATGTATGTATGTATGTCCAATGTGTTTCATTACTGGTTCTATAAATTTGGGAAGGTAACAGATCAACAGCAAGTGATACCTATTCCAATTTGAACTTACTAAATGGCAGCTCAATTTAACTTTGGGATCAAAGACTAGCGTGTGGTTTTGAATTGTTAGGTTTGGGTTCGATTCCCAGACAGGCCACGTATTTAGGTTGTGGTAGGGCATTTTAAATGTCCGCCTGGCTAGCTACCACCATCTTATCTAAATCTGCCGCCAAGCAGCAATGTTAATAGCAATGTTGTATTCCGGTTGTCAGAGATAATAATAAGCGCGGGAGCGCTCTGTCCGTCTCTTGCATACAGTTAGAGGTCTGACGGTATGCAACAGCACGTATGTGTAGTTGCAACCGATGCCTAAGGGTGCCCTGGGATTCGGATTATCGCTTGTCATATTTCTTTTATATGTACTCTACCGTACGGAATACGGAATAAAGCCATAACTAAGAAAGATTTAAAAAATAGAACAGTAGTGTCTATTTTCTGTACCTTCAACTACCTTTCTCTCAGATCACCGGTATGAACGACTGGTATCTAGCCAATGTTGAAGTGAACCGTACCCTGAACATCTTCCCGAATACCGTAACACCAAGCCTGCTCAATGACTCGGTTATCAGCACTGAGGTCTATGACGGGGAGAACCAACAGAAAATACTATATTTCGGCGCCCCGGATTATTATCTTGGTAAGTAGAAAACTAAATTAGTAATTAGACGACCGGTTGGTGTAGTGGATAGTGACCCTGTCAGCGAAACCAACGGGTGCGGGTTCGAATCCCGCAAGGGGTAAATGTTTGTGTGATGAATACGATAATTTATTTCTGAGTCTTGGATGTTTTTATAAATATTTATGTGTGTTTATCTGTTATCTAGTATCCACAATACAAGCTTAGCTTAGTTTGGGACTAGATGATTGGTGTAAGTGACCGAAATATTTATTTTATTTATCTCCGTTTACGAAAACGTCATTGGCGTCATCCTTATATCGGAAATAATATTAATATTAATTGTCAAAAATGTCCGCTTTTACCATCATAATGTAGATAGTAAGCAATATCCTTACGTCATTATTAGGGCATAGCCTGCTCTAACTCTAGTTTGTCAGGCTAGTGGCCACTTGGCATTAGCGTTTACTAGCCGACCCTCTCGGCGACCGTCTTGTTGTACAACAACCTTAAATTTCAAACAACCGAACTGTTCGAGCTAATCGGAACGAATAGCAAAAGCGACCGTACCATGAGTGCTACTATCTGAGCAAAAGAATGTACAAAATGGTTGTAATAATTTTAAAACGATATTACTATAGCTCTTGCCGGTTAACAGCAGTAAGCACCTATTTGTGAGGCAAAAGTTAAAATATTCTTAAAAATGCAGGTAAACGCTTGACATCGTACGGCGGATACCTCACCTACAACGTGTACTACACTGCGAGGTTGGACGGGCATGCCGTCGCAGCCCCTGACGTTATCATCGGTGGGGCCAATGGTTATATAGTCCACAACAGGTAAGAAATGGCAGCGGCACATTTAGCTTAAGTACATCGTCTTACGTATCCTACAGCCACCTACTCACAGGCAGAACCAAAATTAAACAAAGATTCATTGTCATATACATCATCAACAGCCTTGCAGGTCCTCACTATTGGGGCACACCTTCCCCTCACAGGAAAAGCGTATGGACTATAATCCGCCACGCGGGCCCAGTACGGATTGGTAGATTGGAGTCAGACTAGTGGTTACCTGACAGTCAGTATTTTTAAGCTGCCCTTGTAGGCCACTAACTTGGCTTAACAACTGCCCTCAATTGAAAACAACAGGACCGACTATTTAACGTGTTAAAATGCCACTAGTGGTCATCCATCCAAGTACTTACCGTACCAGGCATTGCTTAACTTCGCTAATCGTACGCGAATAGTAAATGCAACTGCGCAAGTGGTGTGGTGCTTGTCATATTCATAAAATATTATGTTGAAATATTTTGTAATCCCAACAGCGTAGAGCAACCACCAGCTCTAGTCACTTGGCTGCATAGCGTGAGGATCTCAGAGGAAGACTTCACTAATCTGGACGGATCGGCAATAACTAGAGACCAATTCATGAACTTCCTTGTCAATGTCACCGGCATTTACATCAGGGCTGTGTATGAAGCCGAAACGGTCTCTGTTAGGTTTGTATATTTGTAGAAAATTCAGCTAATAGCGCATGCAGGAATATCATCTGACAAGATCAGTATGATAACATTTCATAAAAGGCTAAATGATAAAACCATCATTTGCCCTTTGTTTGTTACCATATGTACAGATACTCAAAACGACACATAGTATTAAAGACAGGTTCTAATATTTATTCACAAACATTTCTATCACCCGTCTATCGGATAGTTGTCAAATATTGTTTTAGGATTCAATTTATTAGACAGACCTTAAGTCGTTCGTTATTTCTGGGTGGTTTGGATCCATGGATTCGGAGGTATGGATATATGGGTACGGTTTACCCCACTGTAATATCTACCTAGTTTGCCTACAAGAACCAGTGTCTAGCCTCTCTTACGTGTGCTTGATTAGGCTAGGATAAAACAATTAATTATTGAGGCTTAAAAAGCCGCTAAAACAAATCATCTTAAAACACTTCATTTTCCGAACTTCTCGCAGATCATTAACGACTCTCCGAATGTTTGCAATATCACTCAATTAATTATATAACAGATACATATTTGATGTTAACATGCTACACAGAAATTTTTAGCCAATAGGGCATTCATGGGAACTTCATGATTATTTCCTCTTAGATTGATTGGTGTCTCACTGGAAGTCGGCGTGGATGATTATCCAGATTATTCCCGGCGGGCGGTCTCAGTTGAAGAATGTCAGTGCCCGCAGGCGTACAGGGGGCTCTCCTGTGAGCAATGCGCCGAAGGATACTACAGGCTCAGTACGGGCCCCCACTCGTTCTGCGTGCCCTGCCAGTGCAATGGACACTCGAGAGAGTGCGATGTCAATACGGGCATCTGTTTGGTGAGCGTGTTTCTTTTGCAATACTGTATACATATTAGTATAACTACACAAATATTCTTACACATTCCACATATATTATTTTTTTATTTATTTAACACTTTATTGCATACACAGAAAACAATTACAGTGATACTTAAGAGAAAGATATACAAAAGGAGAATACGTAGATAAATCTTATACATAGATTTTGTAGCCGCTCAAGCTTATTTAGCACGTCCTCATTGGCATCCAACATACACTACAATAATTATTATTTCATCTATCCGGCTATCTTCCTTCCAACTATCCCACCAATATTATAAATGCAAAAGTATAAATGTTTGCTCAATCACGGCGTAACGACTGAACTAATTTAGCTGAAGTTTGGCACTTAGGTAGAAATATTTCTGGAATAAGACATATACTCTGGACATAAACTTCTTTTATATTTTTCCTGTTATAGGTACTAGACCCGATCCTGAATCACCCCTTAAAATTTGCCTGTAGGGGGCAGAGTCACAAAATTTCCCGAAACTCACATGTATGTAACACACGGGAAAGCGTGTCTGTTCGTCCCCTATGTATGTTGAAAAGAATAATGAAATGATTTCCTCTCAACTGAGACAATTAAAGGAACGACTTCATACTTATACATAGAGACTACCTTTGATACGGGAAAATAAAAAAGCTAATACTAATACCTATACTGGATGATTTTTTTTTTACCGTAAGGAAAAAATAGGACATATTAGGTCAGTGAAGTAGTAGTTATTGGTATAGGTACTTTAATTTTTTTTTTCTTCAAAACTATAAAATATATTTAACACTTATTTATTTAACACTTTATTGTATATAAGCATACACGTCAAACAAAACAAAAAAAAAACAGGAGAATATTAAAATATACAAAAGACGAGCTTATCTCTATAAGAGATCTCTTCCAGCAAACCTCAGTAAGGAGACAAATAGATGAGGTAACGTAAAAGTAGACAGCGAGTACACTTACAAAAACAGTAGTTATAAACAAACATACTATACATACTATATATATAATAAAACGTTGTGGCATTTGACGATCGCGTATGTAGCCGCACATAATTATATCACTAAATTAAATAAATAAAAAAAAATGGAAAAAATATGAGTTCCAATTAAAATTCGCATCTTAGGAACCCTAGGAATCTCGCCAGTTGCATATCAATATGATAGATACGTGGCGCGTGGGTCGATAATGGTTTTAAAAAAATGTATATTATTTTTATTTTATTTTATTTTATTTTATTGTTTTAGGGATAACAACAGCTTTATACTATCTATAATCATGATTCTTAAAGCTATATTATTCAGGAAGCCAATAACAGTTATCCACTGAGTTATATACTTATAATCTAACTATAAGTTAGCCTTTTCTCTATAATATACATACACGAATATACATACAGTACACATACTTATATTTATACTTATAATCCAATCATAAAACAGATACATAATAACATATACGCGGATACATATTATACTTATATATAATATAGATAAATACACATACATACATATAGTAAAAACGACATATACACATATCTAGATATGTGATATATATATATTGTATTTTCTGTCCTATGTTTATTCAATGTATGTTTGTAATACTTATACAGGGTGTAACGGTTAAGTGTAGTCATATTTTAAGGGCTTGTTCTACCCATCAATACGAACAACTTTTACTATGGGGGCAACTTCGAAATCGCGAAAAAAAAATCAGCTGTTTCATACATTGCATCGGGAGGTTATTGAAATTTTCTATGGAACAGCTGATTTTTTTTTCGCGATTTCGAAGTTGCCCCCATAGTAAAAGTTGTTCGTATTGATGGGTAGAACAAGCCCTTAAAATATGACTACACTTAACCGTTACACGGTGTATATGCATTAAAGTGTTAAAATAAAATAAATATATAAATAATCTACCGATGCAAATAACTTCTATTTCACTTGCCTAATATGCCTTATTTTTTTCCTTACGTTAAAAAAACTCATCCGGTATAGTAGAGACGATTTCTGCCAAAACATACACACATTGATTTGAGACGAGAAGTTTCTATTATTCCAACAAATCCCAACTAATATTGTAAATGCGAAAGTTTGTGTGTGTGTATGTATGTATGTATGTTTGTCACCTCTTCACGCCTATAGAGCTGGACGGATTTGGATGAAATTTGGTGGGTAGATTAGAACCTGGATTAACATATAGACAATTTTTTTTGTTGAACCGATTTTGATCAAATTTTCCACGTGGGCGAAGTTGCGGGTGGAAAGTTAGTGTTAAGTAAAACAAGTTTACGACCCGATTTCGAAGTTTGCTTCGCGCCCGCCTTAACCTTAATAATTTCGAACTGTGCATTCGATCGGCTTTCGCATATTTGTCTTTTCGATTAAATGGCCCATCGGGTAAATGGCGTTTCGTTCATATGGCACTTCGATTATCTGGCGTCGTACAAATGGCTTTCGCTTATATGTATTTCGAAATCGGGTCCTAAACCCAAATAAAACAGGTATGCACGCTCAAACGTATATAGTTCGCTAAACCTTTATTTATTATTACAGGACTGCATCGACAACACGATGGGGGATCATTGCGAGCAATGCATCCCCGGTTACCATGGCGACGCGTCCGTTGGTACACCTAGGGACTGTCTTATTTGCGCATGCCCCATGCCCTACGCTACAAACAAGTTCGTATAATAACAGACGCTAACATTTCAATCAATAGTTTGCAGCAAAACAAATCGAGCAACAAGTTGTTTTATATTTGGCTTATATGACAGTGGCATGCCAATAAATCTTAATGTATTTGAATAAATCACATTTAGGTACTCATAAAATTAAATTTTCAAGAATATTTACTAGTTTTTAGGTTATTCAAAATACCGCCTACATAAGTTACGCCTTACAAAATATGACGTAAGTAAGATTAATGACCGCGTCGCTTAATCTTGTAATTCTCGATCAACAGCTTCGCTATTGGTTGTGACCTGAGTGAGAACGGTTCGCTGATATCCTGCGATTGCAAGCCTGGATATGGAGGAGCCAGGTGCGAGTATTGTGCCGCTGGCTACTATGGCATCCCTGAGAATATTGGTGAGTAGCGTTATCATAACTATGGTTCATTGAATTTTAAAAGGGAACTAACAACCCTTGGGAGAATAAATTAAGAAACCCATACAAAATTATTCGTTTACTTGACGTCACTATACGAAAACGTGTAAGCTATAGAATTATGGGTTAGAAAATTTTGTTATATTTAGTTTTTCATTGGCAAAATACAAAACATGTGTTTCTAAAGAAATGTCTTAGTGATTCGAACCTAAGGAACCGATTTATGAATCCTTCGCTCTTGAATGCGCAATGCAAAAATTATAAATTCACCGCTCGAATTTACAAACTTCGCATTTTTGGGTATTCAAGGTTGGTTAGCATTTACTTGTAGGTTGATTCGATGTTATCGGGAACCGATTCCCTGGACCCTGGTTCGGAAACTTCGGCATTATTGCAATATTTTAGAACTACATGAGCTATTTATTTAAAATAAGATGAGCTACTTATTTAAAATGAGAAGTAGGTATACGGTACATATCTAAGCTGGGTCTACCGGGTCAAAAGTGTCCTTTTTTACTTGGAGAAGTTAGAGGTACCACGCAGCGGTAATGATCACTTGGGCATTCTCATCCTACAGCCACAAAGTAAGCCTTCGTCCAAGGAAATCTTTTACTGCATGACATTAGTCGATTGCGTGTTACATGAGGACAAAATATAAAAATAGGCGCAGAAGCCGAGTTGCTGAAGTCAGCCTCCCTATGAATACGAACAATCCAATAATTTTATAAATAGGAAGACAAACTAACTGATGGGCCAACTGGAGAGTGGTCATAGCCATCCATGAATGATTTCAACATCATGCTACGTCTTTCTACCGCCTCTTGAATGTCCTCATGACTAACTTTGATAAAAACGTCTTTAAAATGATTTCTCCGTAATTCCAGGCGACCACTGCAAGCCCTGCAACTGTTCCGGGAACATCAACGTCGAGGACCCTAGCTCTTGCGACAGCATCACAGGCGACTGTCTCAAATGTGTCAACAACACAGCCGGTGCCGCTTGTAATCTATGCGCTCCTGGATTCTATGGGGATGCGATATTCTCCAAAAACTGTACTGGTAAGTGTTCGAGGTGAAGCAATATTACTGTATAGCCACATTGATTTAGCAGTGGTCTGAGTATTTACATGTCTGCAGTAACTAATAATATTATAGAATATGAATGGGATAGAATGGGATACCTTAAACCTGCTATGACAACTAGACGACTATAGAAAATAACTCTATCAACAATTTTTGAATAAAATCTTATTCGTCGTACTTCCTCAGCCCCGAATAATAAACGTACAATGCCATTCTTTCTGCATGACATATTATTCAATACCGAATCCTTTCAGCGTGCATCTGTGACGAATTCGGCATGGAGCGCTGTGATCCAGCTACTGGCTTATGCGTGTGCCGGCCAGGTGTGATCGGTGAGAAGTGCGACCGTTGCGCCTCCGACCACTGGGGCCTAAACACGGGGCGCGGGTGCACCCCCTGCGACTGCGGGCTCGCCTCGGAGTCCTCTCAGTGCGACGATAATAACGGGCAATGCAGGTAACGTCATCAAATCCTCGGCTCTCATCAGCATGTACATACATACCCTAACAAATCCAGTTGAAAAGTTTTGTACCAACATCCCGCACGATCTCAATACCTTTTATCACGATGATGGGCCCAATTGTGTCAGATTAGTGGCCACCCAACGGTTAGTATTTTCAAGCCCTCCTGTAGGTTATTGACTTGTCAATAGAAACCAAGATACCAAACATAAGACTGTTTAAGGTCTAAGAATCCAAGTAGTGGTCATATAAATCGCGTTAAACATTGCTTAAGTACGCTAATCGTTCTCGATAGTGTAGTCTTGTTACTGGACTTGGTGGCAAATCTCTACCAGAGAGTTATATTTGTATAGCTTTTCATGGGAGCATTCGCCCCAAGGCAGACAGGTTAGTTGCACGTGTTTGGTTGCACTATACTAATGACACTAGAGCCCTTCACTGACCTACGCTATGCTTATAAAGCCTTAGTCGAGACTTATGAGGAAGAAATGTGTCGTGTTGGTCCTGTTCTATCGGTGAAAAACCTGGACTTATTATTTACTATTTTTCCGCTCGCGAGTTCGTCTGCGTGGATTTAGATATGGTTTTAAATAGATAAAAACATAACCTATATCTCTCGAGATGAAGCTTTCTATTAATGAGTTTTTATAATCGGATCAATTGTACAGACTACCTAATACAAACAACTTTACCTCATAGTGTAGTTCATTTCGAAATTCGCCTCTGTTGCAGATGCGCAAAAGGTGTAACCGGCAAACATTGCGAGCAATGTGCAGCTGGATATTGGAACTACACTAAAGATGGATGCGATCGTACGTATAATTGTTTTCAAGTAATATTGCAATTTACAAAATTAAGACTCCAGCGAACCCTAAGTCGCCCAATATATCAAAATCATTTATAATTGTAACTTAATTTTAGTATAGATTTAAAGCCAAAATGACAAGTGACCCTGCCTTCAATAGTCAAGATTGCGAGTTCGCTAGGGGAATATGTTTGTGATGAAAACGAATATTTATATCATGTAAGGTTTTGGTAATTATTTATGTATATTTATCAGTTTCTGGTTTGGTCATGTGGAGAGGATGAATGAAAGAGGACTAACGAAACTGATATACGAAGCGAATGTGGATGTTAGTGTTAGCAAGGGAAGGCCACGGCGAAAGTACCATGATCAAATCGGGGACGTATTAAAGAAAGGCAAGAGTACCCTAAACCGACGAGCATATATTAACAACCTTATGGCAGTGAATGAACCTAAAAAGGTGTGTAAAGATCGTAGCAAGTGGAAGTCTGTGGTCTCTGCCTACCCTACGGGAAACAGGCGTTATGTATATATGTCATCCGTTATCTAGCATTCATAACACAGGTTCTGCGTATTTTGGGCACTAGGTAGTTATAAGTTATTATTTTTACTAATGGTTCAGTTACGAATTGGTTCTACGCTGAATCCCTCAAGAGCAAACGTCGCACACTCACACACATATATTTTTTTCTCGTCTATTCTTTTCTGAACTATGTTATACTGTTTCCACTTTTTAATTATATTTGCTATATTGTTATGTATCAGTATAATAACATTGTTACTGCCTGCGACACCTAGGGGGGAGAGCCTGGCAATCTGAAAAACAGGTTTATTTTCCTAGTTCAGATGTCAATCTATCACAAGTGAAATAGTATATTTGGGTCTGAATTTTGTAGTAATGCTGACCTTTTCTTACCTATTAACCTTGTGTGTGAAACAATAAACAATTTGACCCCCTTGACAGCCTACATCGTCGTAACACTGACTTCACATTGCGATTATTTACAGATTGTAACTGCAACACTGGATACTCCGTCGGGTTCATATGCAACGCCACCGGACAGTGCGAATGCCTTCCTGGCGTTATTGGGGAGAAGTGTGACAGGTGTCCAGAGAGGTAACTATCAAAATGCAGATGTTATGACGCCAATGTCATTACCGCACAAAACAATCGCGGCGACGACGCCGAATGGTGTCGATCGATTCAAGCAGCCCTTGCACCGTCTCGCTCGCTGCGTTCAAATATCTTATATCTTTGTCAGGTTGCCAGAGCTAAGATAGCCAGTCTCCCAAATGTGTTGGGGTTTGCGGATCAGTACGCATCCACCTTCGACCTCATCTTCACTTAACATCAGGTGTGATTGAGGTCAAGTACAAAGTTTGGCATAAAAAAAATCTGTTATTTTTACCCGACTGCCGACCCGACGACAGCAGGTGGTAAATACGGCTTCACCGATTTCGGAGTGCATGGTATCGTTAGATTCGTCTTGATATCTGGAGTGTCATAGAAGACAATTTATAGTAAAAAATCCAACATGGCGTCCCGCGTCCGCAAAATACAAAATATGCTGTCGGATTTTTTGATTATTTTTAAATAATTATTTCTCAAACATGCATGGAAATATTGTCATTACTTTCGAAAAAAGAACACGCGAAGTATCTAATTTACGGACAGCGAAAAATAAATCCATTGCAGGAGCGTTTTTTTTGAATTTGGAACATTACAACGCTCGAGCAATGCTGTATGAAACGGCGTGCTGGGGTTATTACATACTCTTTGATTGGATCTCTTTTATCATTCTTGGCATACCAAAATCGCTTTGCTTAGTACAAATTGCGTTCACGTGGCTGTATGCGTAAATGAGTTTGCCTTTCGGCACAGATGATAAATAGAAAATCGGCGGCAAAGCTGAAAATTCGTCTTGATTTGTTATTTACATATTTATTATTTCCCTGCATTCTTTTGAGAAAAGCACTATATATGCCTTGGCGGAAATGGCAATTGCCTGTCTCGTATTAGTGAAGTCCTCGCCTACGGCTCGGCCTTGAAACTCATAGTCGACCTGCAATTGCCTATTTCCCGGCCTTTGCAATAATGTACCTACTATAGTTAGTAACGAATACAGGTAAAAGGTCGACTGGCGTTTTTCAGATTTTCCAGGAGAGGGGATGAGCTCGAGAGGGCTCTTCAAAAATAGGAAGCTCGCAATAAATAGTTATTGAGATACGAGTATATACTCGTACTAATAGAGAAACGATTGGGTGTTGAAATGTTGAAAATTATTAACATGCACCCTTTCTTATAGCAAAGAAAAATACTCTCAATTCCTATATCGTATCTGTAATAGTTTCACGCATAAGAAATAACTGAAATAACGTTCTTATTAGATGGGTCCTCCTTCCACAAGAGGGCTGCTTGGAGTGCGACTCGTGTACCGACGCGCTGATCTTTTCCGTGCAAGACCTGCACGATTTACTCACCAAAGAGACTCAGGATTTCAAGGTGAGCATGATCAGATTTCTTGCGTACAAAACGGAGGTCGACGGTACGATATTTAGTACTCGGTTTGGTTGGTATTGCATTTTTTAAATGTTCGCCTGATTTTCTACCACCACCAAATAAGTATGTGACGACTGCTCCGCTGAACACCGAAAGTGGTGGTAGAACGGGTAAATTTTGAATGATCTGTAGTGCTCCTTTGGTGGTTTGGTGGAGCACATCTTATGTCATTAAATTTATGGTTCCACTTTACCCCTACTAAGGATGGAACACATGATGACCATTTTATTTGCACTCGACTCTGAAGAGTACCTACTTCAAATAAGTTATAGTATCTCTACAATAAAATCTACATAGTTAGATGATTATTTTGCTGACAACGATAATTTAAAAAATATTTTCAAAAAGGGTATGACAGATATGAGCCATTTATTAGTCACCGAAATTAACAAAAATAACAAATAAATTTTTCGTAAGAATAACAAATGAAAGACACATTAATTTATAAGTAGATAAATAATTTAACTTTGAAGGAAGAAAGTTTGGTTTGTTTCAATAAAATACTTAACATTATAAATTTAAAACAAATATTTCAAGTATTTCATTTTAGATGTCCCTCTAATGTGTTCATAACTTAAAAAGAGCATTCGAATTTATCCGTCGTACCCCTGGGGGCACAGTCTGGGTGTTTAGTGGAGCAGTCGTCTTGGATGTTCTGAATGAGCATAAGTTGCAGGCTTCACCATTATCTTCACTTAACACATATGTGATTGAGGTAAAACGCACTCATTAGTACAAAGAAACAATGATTGCCTACGCTTAAACAGGGTCTTCCTAAAGTTTTCTAAATTTCCTTTAAATTTCGCAATAATTTATTGAATAAAAATTAATATCACGCAACCATACCCCTAAATGTCCATCAAGTCTTCTACACCAATTTAACGACAAGCCGACATAGCTACGGAGCTTTCACTTTCCATGAAGATGACGCAGTAGTGGTACCTATTTATCGTATTAACCTTACATATTTACCTAGTAGTAGATTATTCCGGGCCTGCCGCTACCTGAACATCAAGTGCCAGTCCTTTAACAAAATACCAGCGCTACCCTCACATATATTGGGTCCTTACCTATGAAATTGGCGTGTTGTATGAAGAATTTCATTAAGACTGTTTTCTCCATACAAACATTTTTGATTTTTTTTTTGGGAACGGCAAATCCAAATTTAGCTAAACTTTGTGTGTATTATCGGATAACATTAAGTATAAGTATAGGCAGCGTTAATTTTTAAAAGTAACCGCTTTATAAAAGTTGTAGCGAATCTAAGAAATTATTATGGGAAGCACATGAAAAGAGCTCTGTTCATTTTTATTATGTGATTTAACCCAGAAATTAAAAAATATTTAATGTGAAACCTTGAAATAATATTCAATTTTCCAAATAACAAAACATATTTGAAAATCGCAGGAATTGGTACATATGATTAACGAAGAAAAAAAACTCCAATTTCATAGGTAAAGACCCAATATTTTCACATGTTTTCCTGCCGCAAACGCCGCAGCAAAAATTATCATAATTTCCACTTCTAAACAGGACAAGGCGGATTCATTCTTCACAACACAACGCCTCAACTACATCTCGAATCAGACTGCGACACTGCGACCAATGGTTGCTCAGCTGCGGAATGTTGACGTGGATGATGTCACATCTGCCGTGAAGACACTGGAGACCGGCGCCAAGAATATGCTGCGATCGGTAAGTTTTCAATACAAATATGAGCCATTTCACTTTACTAGAAGCCTGCAGTTATGCAGAGAGGGTCAGTACAGTACAGTATTTATTTCTGTCATCAGGCATAGTGAAGAAGTGAAGTTGTCAACTGTTAAGGCATAACTTTGGAGCGCCCAGGCAGATTACACTGGGGTTATGCCTATTGTCCCTATGGGCATATTTTGGAAAGTGGTCAATGGATAATTGCTATTTGTCTATGATCATCTGTCTGTAATTGATCAGACTATTAGAGACAAATTGGATATCCATTAAATTTTATTATGGGCCAACTCCGGAATTGCCAAAAGAAATCATTCTTGAGCCTGATTGGCTTTCGATGTCTACCTCATGAAATTGTTGATAAATACAATACTGATGATGGTGATGAGAGTAATTAAGATTCTATAGCGTTCAGTTATTCTTCCAGGCCGAATTTGCAGCAACTGATAGCGACAAGCAAATAAGCCGAGCTGCTGACTTAGCGGACGATGCCGACAAGATGTTAGCGTCGGTGAGGGAGAACAGCTTAAAAGCCAAGGACGTGGTGAGACACATTGCTGACCTCACGACGGGATTGGAGCTGAGTCAACAACCGAAGGTCGACAGCGCTCTGGCTGAAGCTGAGCAGATTAATAGCGATATTGCAGGTAACATACCTAATAGACAATCGGCTAATCGAATTTTGTGCCAGTAACTGACACAATTATCCGCGGCGCTTTCTGCTCCCGCCCCGCTCATTGCATCTAAGTACATTTGTGAGATTTACAAAAGCCCCCGCCAATATCACTTAAACCTCTTTCCCCAGAGGTTTGGCCTCAGTGCCCATTTTCATTTCATTGTCTACACTCCCATTAGTCGGGAAATGAAAATCTGCTCCTATTTTCACACCGTTACGTCTTTCTTTAATTAGTTTGGGGTCCAAAACAGCAATAGAATCACGTAGCGCATCGTCTACCTTCAGAAGGCGTGTCGCCGTTGCAACTGCCGCTGTTGATCCTATCGCACAGGAGTTGCAGGTGGAATGTGGAGGCGGAATTGTTATTATTTTAGCAATTAACAATGGAAATGTGTGTAATGCAGGATGCATCACCATTATCATCTCACATCCACCCACTGCAACATTATGCAATGAACATTATTATAATTATCTATTGAACACATGTCGAATTTTTTGAATAAGACACACTCTTTGAGATGTCAGATTCGTCAAGAAGGTATGGTAGGCTCAAAACGTGCGTTGTTTTCAAACACGTCGTTCGCATTATGTTCTTGTCTTATAAAATGCGGTTTCCGTTTAGTATTTGCTATTTATTTTTCCTTTATGACAAATTTTGATCAAGCTTGTACACAACTGCTGTCGAACCAACTCCGCACCAGAAACAATCACTGTAGGCAGGTACTACGTAGCTAGGTATCGTTATACTCGATAATGTATTTACAAAATTTCTTTACGCCTATTTTCTGTTTCCGTACAGTCAAAGACCTGAAGCCGAAAGAGCAGCAAGCGTTCATCGCTTTCACAAATGCCACCGGACAAATCGAGCGAATGAATATATTCGTTGAGCCAGTCAACGAGCAGGCAAAGGTAATTTTATGGATAAATCTAATCCTTTAGAACCAATGATGTATGTATCTATCTCAATGGATATCAAAATGTTGATTCTCCAGGAGTCCGTGCACCTAAAGAATACAATGATACTGAATTATAAGGAATCTAAGGCATGTTTCAAAATAAGTAGGTACATTTTCTCTCCAGAGCTATTTTATTTATGTTGAACAGTGTAATGTGATGCTCACGTATTAGATTATGATAATTTCATCCTGAATGTAGTTCAACTAAATTCTCAGTTTTGAATTCATTGAGCGCTGAAAATAGATTCCAACTGACGAAAAAGAAGTAGAATTAATATGCAAGTAACCGATATAAAATTCACAGATACTCACACCCTGAAAAACATACTTTTATGCCAACAAAAACATATTTGACTAAAAACAATTTAAAATAAAGTTATAATGAACATTAAACATAGAAGCGAGAGAGTGATTTGTCGTGATGTACTTTTTGCAGAAATTCGAAACACTAGTGAATACCACCCGTGTTCTTAAGACTATGTTGGAGGAGATGCTGGAATACACCGATCTATCCCAGCACACAGCTGATGCGGCTGAACGGCTCAACGCAAACAACAGGTGGGGCTAGTCATTTTAGAATTCTCAGTTTCAATTACATATTGACGTGCGATTGATTGCCCCTTTTCTCGGTCGACAATTTGACCTTTGCTAATTGGTTAACGTTATCGCTGGCCATAGATACCTTCAGGTATTATTATTAAAACTGACATTTTGAGTGGTAAGCACTTGCGAAGCTGCTCATTCCTAGGGCGCCCAAACATCTTATATTTAATATTCAAACACTTAATTTGGAACCAATTAAAAAAACGCCTCTCACTAAGGCTATGGGAAATAATTGCAGATTGACTGAATTTGTGTCAGAATAGTAACCACCTGACAGTCTGTGTTTTTAAACCATAAAAACTGGCGTCATTTAAAACAACTAGGACCGACTAGTTTAAAAATATCACTATTGGGTATCCATCTAAGGAGTGTCGTGGCCAAATACTTAACATCACTAATCGAAAACGAATAGTGAATGCAACTGTACAACGACTGTTTCACAATAAAAATATCACCAATTATATGTAATTTTGAAAAAAAAAAAACAGTTTATTTGGATTTGTGTTATGAATAATTTTATAAATATAAATAATATAATTTTGATAATTTGATTGGGCGACCCATCGTTCCCCGATGTTGATGTCATACTTAAAAATATAGAAATGAAGCATACATAGCTATTAAAAAAAACACTAAGTGGAACAACTGCTGAAATCCCAACATGTATCGAACTATTGTTTACAGGCGTTCTAAATTCGGCAACAAAGTCCAGTCGGTTTCTGAACTTAACAATGCTGCAATGAAAGATCTGATAGACGCAGCACAGGATATAAAAAATGCAACAGTATTCATCACAAACGCTGGGAAAACTGTAAAGAACTCCACCAAGGCGTTAAATGAAAATGACGATGTTAACAATAACATGGAAGACCGACTCGCTAGACTTGCGGAGGAACTGCCCCAGTTGAACAACTTCACGATGGTGGCCTTTGATCATGCTGCTAGTTTGAGGAACAGGGTAAGTAGGTAGATCGCGAGTTGCGTCGCATCATGTACCTTAACAACACTATTAACACAGACAAGAACAAGCAAGTCTTCTTTTGCCATGCATTTAGTGAGATTCTGAGGGTAACTATACGGTTCCTGGATAAGAGGGACGGGGCATCGGCCCGTTCTATCATACTGCAGCTCCTTCTCTCATCCAAGATGTATTATAGCTCTCACCAACTCGTATTCCAACAACAGCTACTTCAACAGCTCGGCCTATATATTTATATATAATTTAACAACCCTTGTTCCGTCTCACAGTTGCCAGCGCTTCGAAAATCTCTTATGAAATCTGCCTAATGTAAGGATAACATAATTGACACACTGTGCTGTTTTTCTGTTTCTAAACTTTAACAGTCCAAATATAAGAAGGAACGTAATATTTTAATCTGGAACCGGTACAAAGAGACTAACCTAAGCAGTAATGCTGTAATGCCCCTTCCTGATTAATCAACTAAAACTTCCGTGTTACACCGACATGACCGGCCGGAGACACTGGCACTGAACAGCACAGCAAATGCCGAGTCACTATTTCGTTGCCCTGATATGAGTCACGACTCTTGTTACTATTTTAACAAACTTTATATATCTCCTTACTGTTTATATTGTATGTTTATAATGTAGTAATAGATTAAGTGACTTGTATCATGGTTGACGAATAAATTTGTTCCATTCTATTTTATTCAATATAAAATAATCGATAAACTATTTATCTCTCTGTGTCCTCTACCCAGGCGGATAACTTACGCGCACAGGCAGAGCGAGAAAACAACAACACACGCACTCAACACGCTTACAGTGCAGCATCAGCCTACTCCTCCATAGTTCAAGAGACAGGAGACGCGAAACGTGCTGCAGACGAAGCAGAAACGGCGGTCAACAACATTGTAAATATTGTAAGTTTTCGAGGCAATGGTATAGCAAGTGTCAAGGCGGCAGCGTAGTAACTAAGAGATAGAACTTTCCTAAGCAATTCGTAATCTTTGGCATATAAAGAAGTTTTTGATATCCAAATGTTCTTTTTTAACATTTTTACTTTCAGAATGACCAGCTAAAACTTCGTGTTACACCGGCATATGACCGGTCGGAGACACTGGCACTGAACGCGTCTACAGCCCAGCAAACTGTTGAAGTGCAACTTCGACCGAATCTAACCAGAGCAGAGCGCGATTTGAAGAATGCATGGAATACGCTCGCTTCTGCCGACAAAGAGGATAAAGTTATACAACTGTAAATATAATTACTATTTGCTATTACGATTAAAACTAGCTGTGCCCTTTACTTCTTCCATAGGAAGTTGTGCTTACTGTTGGAATATATATTATTCTGACCAATTCAATCTTGGCCCACAGCTCACTACGAAGTCCGGGCCAATTCTCACTTGAAGACGAAGTGAACAAAGCCGATAAAGTAAATACTACTGTCAAGAACACGCAAGAGATAATGTCTCAATTAGGAAGCGATTTAGGCGCTAGCAAGGAGTGGGCTCAAACGCTGCCGAAACAAGCAGATGAAGGCCAGAAGATGACGTCTAATGTGGAAAACTTAAGTAAGATCGTATCTGATATTATAACCAAATATTTTGTTGTCAGTCCTGTCTTCCGTGTAAATGTATTTGCCTTCAAATGCTCATCAAAGAAATCATCTTATTTGCATAGCATTATAATCCGTTCTAATTATTTTCAATAATTTCTTCTTAGTAAACAACATAAAGGGCATGGACCCGAATATCTCGTCGACGTATCGTGTCGTTAAAATGCGACAAGAAGACTTAGAGCTCCGCCGCAAGGAAGCCGATACCAGACTGAATAAACTGAGAGACTTAATCGAACAGGTATGAAAATGGGTCTTAATTTGCCTAAGGGATTTTTAGACAAAAATTTGTTCGAGTATCAAGATTCAATTAATTATTTTTACAGGCACGCACCGTGTCCAACCGAATCGAAGTGGGAGTGAACTTCGATCGCCGCTCTACACTTCAACCACGGCTTCCAGACTCCGTTGACGAGATGTCCACTTCCACTCATGTCTCTGCCTACTTCCGGACCCGCGAGAAAGATGGGTTCCTTCTATATCTAGGAAATCCGACGGATACAATGCTCAGAAGAACTAAGTCGGTGAGAATGCTTTTGATATATTGTTACCTGATTATTACGAGCATTTCGGAGTGTATCAAACACTTACAATTATCATTTTCCTCCAGGACGATTTCATGGTCATAGGCATACAGAATGGGTACCCGTATCTTTTGATGGATATAGGAGACAGCGCCGAATCCGGGCGTGGACCTCTCAAGATTCCTAGCGATAAATATGTAGCTGACAACAGATGGTACCAGATCATCGTCGATAGGTGAGATTCAGTTTAAATTACAGGTGTTTTCTATTCGCAGTTTATGGCTCTCGTAGCTCGTACTCGTAGCTCATATCACCAGAGCTGTAAACGCGATTGAGGTGTGATGAAACCAGAATCGTTTGATATAGACTACTAATATAATTTCTCCTTGACAAGTGTAATATGTGTAAATTTACATTTAATACCGCCATCAGGGTTGGACGCAACGTGAAATTATCAATCCGCGAGACCCTCGATAATGGGACTGAGTACACTCAGGTCAAGGAAGCAGTGCTGCCAGGACAGCATACCATCTTCAATCTGGACAGGCAAAAGTCGAAGCTCTATGTCGGAGGAGCACCCTCAAATTCGAAACTCCAGGGCATAACCTTCCAGGCTTTTGAGGGCCAAATAGAGGAGCTGATGATCGGGGATACCCCAGTTGGCCTTTGGAACTTTGTTAAGGCTGGAAACTTAAAAGGAGCTAAGCAAAGGTAAATATGCTTTAAGACATACTTACTTTTTAGGTAGACAATTTCCCGAAACCATAAGTAATTGAACCTCTGGATTGTGTTAGTACGTTATTATACAATGTTTGCCTAGTTTCTCTTTACTTCAATCATACATCATCTAACAGCATATCTAAACCAGGGACAAACTGATATCATCGCAATCTGGACCGCAAGAGTACCGGTTCAACGGAAGAGCACACGTCACGGTGTCAGGGCTACGTTACCTAGAACGCCAGAAGAACCAAGTGCTCCTGTACTTCAGGACTTACGCTCCAGACGGCCTGATCTATCTAGTCGGACAAGGCGCACACTTCTTCTCTCTACAGATGCAAGACGGCCGGGTTTACTTACAGGTCAGTACCAATAGCTTGAAATAAAAAAAAAAATCCATAAGTGCTAATAATTTCGAGAATATTCGTACCGATTGGCTTCCAGTGAAAGGTCCTGCTTTTAAACAGTCAGTATTAATTCAGTCGTTCATTTGTTTATTGATAAAAACTGTTTTAAATTAGTATTTCGTTATTGTAGGTATAGTTATCCTGTTATATATAAACTAATATCAGTAAACTTCAAATAATTATTTCATTAGGCAAATATCGTCTTAAAAGTGTTTCGTGTTTGAATTTATTAGCAAGGGAACGATGTTATTATTTTGCACAGTCAAATGATTCGATTACAGAAAAGTGCGCAACTACAGTTATAAAACTCTTTAACCTGCGCGAGAAGGATACGTCGGCTGATGCGGGTCTTACTTTATCCGGGATAGCATTGACAATTTTAGATCCTGCGTTCTGTATAGATTTTCTTGACCCAGCTAATCGGCATCTAACATAATTAGCAACACTGAGAATGTTATTTATAAACGGGGCAACGTTAGGTTCAACCCCAGGAATTATACAAACTGCCGCCTCCGGGGCTCAATGTAAACAATATTGGGTTTACGATTCGGAGGTCGCGGGTTCTATCCCCAACGGGGTACATGTTAAGTACTCGATTTGGTTGGTGGTAGGGCATTTTAAATGTCCGCCTGGCTAGCTACCACCATCTTATCTAAATCTGCCGCCAAGCAGCAATATTAATAGCATTGTTGTGTTCCGTTTGTCAGAGATAAGATAGCCAGTCCTCCAAATGTGTTGGGGTTTACGGGTCAGTACGCTTCCACCGTCGACCTCATCTTCACTTAACATCAGGTGTGATTGAGGTTAAGTACTAACCTGTCGTGCATAAAAAAAAACTGCATTTTGCATACTCGTATATGTACTCATAATGTTATAATAGGGTGACTGTTTGCTGTACCGAATTGCACAGGCAAAGAAATGTGAAGAATTTCTTCTTAAATAATATCTTTATTTCAACAGGTATCCCTCGGCGATCCAGACGACTTGGTGATAATCGGCACAACAAAGGCCTACAACGACGGCAAATGGCACAAACTGGATGCCGCCAGATACATGGCGAAATGTTCTCTCAAAGTGGACAACGAGATACTCATCATGGATTCATCTTCTTCGACTCCTGAAATTATCGACGTGAAGTCAATGAACTTCGGTGGCAACAACAAAGGCATAATACAAGTGACGAATAAGGGCTTCGATGGATGTTTACGAGAAATCAGTATTGATGGTCTGAATATAGATTTCAGTGGAAGTGTGGAGACCTTTGGAGTGACCTATGGATGCCAGGTTAGCGACTTACAAGTTTTTTTCTAAAGAACCAATAACAGATTCTAAATATCGAAGGAGAACTTTTGTAATATTCTCTTTTGTAAATGGTTTCAATGAAGGTTATTCCAGTATTCTTCCCACCGTAGCACAAACAAATGTAAAATAAAAGAATGCCATTTCTTCTTTCATAAACAGTTACGAAATTGCGTCATGTAGATCCAAGGGAAATTTTAATACAATCTTTTCTTCCAGTTCGCAACTCTGGTCTCGTTATCCGGTGGCGACAGTTATCTCCGCTACGTGAATCAAACCACGAGCAATCCCCAATTGACCCTCAAATTTAAGACATCCAAACCTGATGGCCTCCTGTTCCTGTATGTCAGCAGAACGCAAACTACAGCAATGTCGGACCGGATATCATTGTCACTTATCCGGGGTAAGACATTTCAATACGAAAATCTTATTAAACAATCTTAGTTTTTACAATATATACATTTCGCTCTCGCAGGTTTGGACATTTGTCAACCAGTTAAAATACAATTCTATGCGTGTATGCAATGGTGTTTAAATAAATATTTAAAAAAACAATAATTGATGACGATCGTTCGGTGTAGTGGATAGTGACCCTATCAACGGTTGCGGGTTCGAATTCCGCGAGGGGTAAATGTTTGTGTGATGAATACGAACATTTATTCCCGAGTTTTGGATGTTTATATAAATATTTATGTATGTTTATCCCTTATCTAGTATCCATAGCACAAGCTTTGCTTAGTTTGGGACTGGATGATTGGTGTACGTGTCCGAAATATTATAAATAAATATTATATTATATTTAAAACGAAAGCTTATGGACATGTGCATTCTTCCCGTTCTTACGTACGGTGCTCAGACTTGGTCTTTGACGGAACGTCAGAAATCGAAACTCAGGGTTTGCCAGAGCATGGAACGTAGCATATTGGGAGTCAAACTGATCGACCGCTTCAGAAATGCTACACTACACTCACGGACTCGGATCTTTGACGTAGGGAAAAAAGCGGCAACGTTGAAGTGGGACGGGGCGGGTCACGTGGGCCGCATGCCGTGCGAGTTGTGGGCAAATGCGTCCACTATTTGGACTCCTACAACCGCCAGACGCAAACGTGGCAGACCGCGAAAACGGTGGAGAGACGAGCTTGACAGTTTTAATAAGGGATGGTTTGTGCTCGCCAAGAACAGAAACGACTGGAAACAGATGAGGGAGGCCTTTGCCCAGCAGTGGGACACTATGGGCTCTTAATAATAATAATAATTGATCAGCATATACCCGAGGGAGGGATGTACCGTCAAGAAAATAGAATCACATACCTCTTTAATTCCAAAGGGCTATTGTTATGTTGATTGAGCTTTACTCCTTTAACTTGACAACAGTATTAATGATTTGACAGTTTCAATCACGCTTCGAAATGGTATGTGATTCAGCTTCTTCCAAAGTACCTGCTGACGAGCTGTCAATCCACATGGACCTATTGCGACATTCACTCATACCTCTGTCAAAATACAAAACATTATTTATTTATAATGCATGGCATACTTTCACTCCTCGATAAGTAAACGATAATTCATTTTCAACCAAGTAAATAAACGTCCTTGGACTTACATACAGGGCCATCTAGTTGTACACTAAGCAACTTAGCTTGTATTACGGATACCAGACGGTTAATAAACTACACGATTACATGTTATTTTTTTTTAATTATATACATATTATAAATGTACACATCTATAATTCAGATAAACATTTCCGTATTCATAATACAAACATATACCGCCCCTCGCGGAATTCGAATCCGCGACCTATAGACATAGCAGTCACGATCTCTAACAACTACATCCAATGGGTCGTCAAATATACCAACGTCGAGGATACCTACGCGATGTTTATATCTAAGTTTTTACAAATCTCGCATAACAAAGGACATGTAAAGATTTTACAATTGCACAATATAAAAGAATGTCACATTTTATCGAAAAGAATTCGACATGGCAAGCCTTGTTAGATTGATTTACCGAAATCGTATTTCTACGTGGCTATTTTCGGTCGCATGTTTCGGGATTTTCGAAATAGAATATTTCTCTATAGCTTTGTCCTTTCTGGTAACATCATTACACGAGGATGTTGAATCGGAAACCCAGATGGTCGGGCAGGTGGCGAGTGTATAGGTACACTTAGCCAGGTGGCCGGCTGGTTTGGTGCAACCCTCTTCTTACTGCAGACAAACAATAAATGTCCGTATTATCATGTTCCAGTGTGAAGGATAAGAGAGCCAATTAAATCGAGTAAAAAATTGCCCCTTTCTCAGGCCGGTGTTCCTTATTCATCAAAACAAAATAGCCCCTATAAGGTATGTTCGCCTAATAAGGGCCGGTTCCTAATAAGCGCCACCATTTAAAAAATTCCACTCCCGATACTATATTGAAATCAAATGTTGCGCCGACGTTCCTCATTAACCAATCATTGAAGCGCGTTGGCATTACTTGAATTTTACGGCACAATTTTGTTAGTATACCTGTCAATGCAGTTCATGTCACGACGTGTAGGTCGATTTATAAAATTTTTTGTTCTTATTTTGACTAATTCAAGTGTTTCTGTTTCGTTTTTGCAAGAAATTTGAAGTCTAAAGGAATAAGTAACATTTAGGCGTGGATTGTGAAGGTAAGGTTATTGAAAGCACTATTTTCTTTTGTCGATTTTTATTGGTTTTCTCCGGAATAGCGAAGTGCCTAAGAAGGTCCACCTCCTTGCCACCAAATAAGGACCGGACCTAATTAGGTGTATAAAACTGTAAACGGCTTGTTTACATAATCCGATGAACTCAAACTCAACTGATTTACTAACGTAACATACACTACGATTACTTACTATTTACTAAACTTTCATAGTCCGAATAAGGTCCACTGGTAAAAATGTGATTTCTATAGACTTAATAAGGCCCAAAGGCTAATGACTGAAAATGTTCCTTAATATGTTATTTTTATGCTTAATATTATTTCAGTTAGTAAATAACAATACAAAACCAAACTGTGTTTTGTTAAAAGACATAAATCAAATCTATTATTCTGCATTTAAGTTTCTATAGTCTTTATAAGGACCATCACTTTAATTCTTGTTAATTTATGGATGAATCTATCGGGAATGACAAAAACAATTGTAACAGTTTAGAACAAAAGTAAATAAAAAAACAAAATAAAGTCGTTTCGGAAATATCTACTGAATAGGAATGAGCCTTATTTAGCCTTGAGATCACCTATTCCTAATAAGGTCCATTGACAATCTTTTTAAAAAGAAAATTTGCCATTAATTTACTTTTGTTGCGTGGGTTTTGGTTAAAATTTCTACTTCAAATATTGGCTATTTGTATATTTTAGATGAGTTTTAAATTGAAATACTTCTTATATCAAATTTAGAAGGATTTGCAAAAATGTGGTCCGTATTAGGCGAACTTACCTTATAGATACAAATAAGTTTGCTTTTGCTACATTTAGGTACAACAACTCTGTAGTTAAATTGTGCTCCATTAAAGAAAGATTGGGCAGTAGTGAATAGTCACTACATGCAAGTGAGATGGGTGCTTATTTCTTATACCTATTTCTGTTCTCTCCAGGAAAATTGGTGTTGACAAGTCAACGCGAGCAGCTAGACACAGGACTCAGCACGTACAACGACTCGCAGTGGCACGTGGTCACAGTTACTCATAGCAGCACTGCGTTAAGACTTGTCGTCGATGACTTCGACTACTTCAGGTTAGACCAAAACTGGGTATTGCAAAAATTGAGCCACCAAGAGCAGCGAGACAACCAACTTCATTCGGCTCCGTTCTATTCCCCTGATTGTATCATCAACTCTCTTAATATCAAAGTCACCCTATATATTGACGACCTGTTTGGTGTAGTGGCACAGATTACTAATAAGTTACTAAAGTAAGTAAGTAGTGGTTAGAAACTCTGACCACTATACCAAAAGGTCGCGGGTTTGAATATCGCTAGGGGCATAATGTTTGTATGATGAATACGGACATGTGTACCCGAGTTATAGATGTTTTTATTTATAATAAGTATTTATTTACAAAAAAATATATATATTTAGGTAGTACAACAACCATCTGGTATCCACAACACAAGCTTATAGTTGCTTAAAGTGGAACTAGATGGCGCTGTGTGTATGTCCAAAGGATATTTCATTTTTTATTTATTTATATAATATTAGTATAGTACGTTTAAAGGCTCTCAATAGCCTGAAGCACTAACGACAATCGTTAAAAAATCGTTTTCTCGCTTTTATATGATTGGTGCATGATTGCCGATGATTCATGATCATTTAGTACTTATGAAACATAGTTCCGTGTAGAAAGAACTAGAAAACGAAAAAGTAGTCGCTTAGTATCAACTGTCCACAAGCCTCGTGTATAAATTGTTTATGTAGCGAGAAAATTGTTTTACAAGCTTTTATTTAGCTTGCAATGTTCGTATGTAGTAAGTTGTCCGTTTAAAAATTTGCAAACCATTCCTCAATCACTTGCTGGTATCTGATTGAACTGAAATTTGACATATGTATATAAGTTCGGTGATAATGCATATTAATGGTACCATCGGGCTGCTCTGATGATGGAGCCGGAATGTAAGGACTAGAGACGGGAGCTCCCTGATGGCGAATGGCAAGATAATTGAATTCGGGCCAGTTTGTTTTGTTGCCATCAACAATTTACATTACACATGATTACGAGAGGGCCTGAACATAGAGCTAGAAGATTGCCACTGGAACACCTTAATGGACTTTATGTTACTCGTTTTTTTACTAGAATAATTATGTGATAATCATGATGCGAGTATTAAAAGCCTATTTTTTAAAGTATTTTTAATGCAAAACTTATTTTAACGAATGACAAATGCTCAAATTGTTTAATAGGAATTTTGTTCAATATGGAGTATATGATATAAAGTCTATGAAAGTATGAAAAATTCATTATTTGCAAAAAATATTTTCTCTACAGCACCGACACAGCGCCAGACCCCCTCAACATCCTAGAGGGGGTGTTATTCATTGGCGGAGTCCAGCCGGGCTACGTGATTGGTGGGAAGATTGGTACCAAAGCGCCTTTCCAGGGCTGCATAGCAGATGCGACACTCGACGGAAGGCTGCTGAACCTTCTAGAGCCGTATAGCAACCACAGCGTCACATTCGGACGGTGTGGAACGACTACCTCCACGGGAGGAGTACCACCAGGTATACAGAGTGTCCAAAGGATATTTTTTTATTTTTTTTTTATGCACAACGGGTTAGCACTTGACCTCAATCACACCTGATGTTAAGTGAAGGTGAGGCCGAAGGTGGAAGCGTTTTGACCTGGAAACCCAAATATTTGGGGAACTGGCTATCTTATCTCTGACAACCGGAACACAACAATGCTATCAACATTGCTGCTTGGCGACAGATTTAGATAAGATGGTGGTAGCTAGCCAGGCGGACATTTAAAATGCCCTACCACCAACCAATGATATGAAGGGACATATTGAGAATTTACCAAAAAGATCAACTCATTTAAGAATTTATGAATAATTTATCAGTGAAAGTTTTGATTTTTTAATTAATGTTATTGCTATACAAGTGTATTATGTTAAAAAACATTGCATTGGTATAAAATAGAAATAAAAACAAAATGTATGGGGAAAGTGCAAATTGAAGATTATTAAACAAAAATTTTCGGAAATCCCAATATTCTCTTTAGAAAATATTAGATCTTAGTATATATTTCAAAATTCCAAACGCGAAGCACATAATTTGCCCGAGGGCTCTAAACGGAGCTCAATTATTTATTACTGAGACTTTTCTGTCAGTAACGCCGAAATGTAAGTTTAAACATGCACATTTTTTTTTACACTTTTGGTCGCCCCAAAACAGGAGGGTCTCCGCGTATATGACTGGGTCTTTCTTATTTTTATTCGATCAAGGAGCCTATCAGACTAGGAATTTTTGTCAAGTTCTACGTCAAAAACGATATTTAATTATATTCAAATTCTTGTAACTAATTACAAGTTAAAATATAGTTAAAGTTAAAAAAGACAAAGACAAATTGAAATATATTGTTAATGTTAATTGAAATAATTGAAATTGTTGCTAACAAAAAAAAAAACAAATAATTTATTTGATTTTATTGTGTTGCTAACAACACAAAACAACCAAATAAATGAAATAATACCTCGCGTACCGATTGACACCGCCCAATTTAACATCGCGCAAATAGTTTGGTTGGTTTGGTTCTCTAGATTGCTTCACCTCGCCTGCCGTCAGATGGCGCTGACTGATGATTTTCTAATACTTTTGGTACTAACGTATAAAACGAATATTTTTTGGGTGGTATAGTACAGAACTCTACATGCGTAAGCCAGACTCGTATTTAGCCGACTTTACATAAAAATATACAACACTCAAAATAAAATATACTTGGAGTGCGCTGTTCTTTATACAGTCAAGGTGGGGAAATTTGTTAGGGCTTTATCTAAAGAAGAATAATCCTTTAAGAACCAGAATTTGATATACCACCACTAAAAGCACATATTCTATAGATAAACAACAAATATCTCACTTGAAGAAATTTTATCGGAATTTAGTCCGTATTATTTAGCAATTTAGAGTCCGGCTCGCAAGTGGCCAGTTTTTGATGGGGTTAATTCATTTATTACACTTCATTTTGTGTCTAGACCGAACCATGTGGCAGCCAATAACGGTGGGCAAGGACTTGCTGCCTACGCCGACGCCGCAGACGCCTGCAACGGCGATGGCGACACCTCCGACGCCACCGCCGCGATTAGAGGAGACGCCGACGGAGACCGTCACTCCAAAAGGTTTGTATATACCAGAGTTTATACAAAGTGACGACGCCGTAATACTTTTGCATTATAGCGCGGGTGTGACCGGCGAGCGGGGGTGAAACCACTTTCAACCGCTCTCAACTATAGATGATTTTACAAAATATAAACAAAACATAAAGCATACGACTACTCAACCTACTCGTAATTTTAAGCGCTTCTATGAATAAAAAAACTTAAAATGTAAATACCAACATAAATAGTGACAGATCTTTGTGCAACGTGATTTCTGTCAGAGTAGAATAGAACCAACTAAATTCCTTACGTGGGCGTCGTACATAGGCGACTAAGGGAACAGAGGTGTTTGACAACTGGGTCCAGATGCCGTCCCAAGCTCATTGGAATCATGGGACACAGTCATAATACAGTCTTCTCATGGTGTAGGCCTACTAGTGACTACGGAAGTACAGAGGACATGTCGCCGCCTCTTGCTTTTGTTTTGGTTAAATCGAAGCCGAATATAATATTATTATATATTTTTAGGGTTCCCTACTAACAAAAACCCTTATAGTTTCTCTTCGGTGTCTGTGGTTCACACCCGAAACAAGGAGGTAACGAGTCTTAACTGTAGTTAAGAATATGAATTATAATCCTGTTTCTAATAAACTTACACAAACTTAAACTGACTTAAACTTTAACAGCCCCTTAAATACTATCACTTTCAAGTCGTTAACATTTAAAGGGACGGAGTGATGTTCAAATGACGACCTGTTTGGTGTAGTGGTTAGCAACTCTGACCACTATACCAAAAGGTTGAGGGTACGAACCCCGCTAGGGGCATATGTTTGTGTGATGAATTCGGACATGTGTACCCGAGTTATGGATGTTTTCATTTATAAAAGTATATATTTACAAAAAAAATATATTTATGTAGTATATCAACCATCTGGTATCCACAAGACAAGCCTATAGTTGCTTACTGTGGAACTAGATGGTGCTGTGTATATGTCTAAGGATATTTGCTGTTAACGTTATGAAGCGTTTGATTATTCGGACGTTGCACTTTTAGTATGAGTAGGCTAAAGAGCGCGGCCTAAGGCTTTTGTGGTTAGTTCAAACAAAACAACTTATTCCTATATAGCTATCATTGTGTTAATAAGCCACAATTCCATTTTCTAGTGGAAGAAACTCGCGAGTTGAAGCCCCTGCCCACCCCACCTGCGGTAGTTCCGCTCACGTCCCCAAGCAGTATGCCAGTCACGTTGAGGACTCCTACCACAACGCACCTCCCGCCAATGCCTGAGCAAGGTTGCGCTTTGGCATACGACCCGTACTACGGGATTGGTGACCCTGACGAAGGGTACAGGTTTGGTAAGTTTTTTTTTCACTACCCCCGCTCATCAATTCTATCCTTACTCTACTTCTCCAATAACAAAACAGAAACTTTCGAAGTTTGCGTACATCAATGAATTGTAGAGTATCAATCTCATACATAATGACAAGTTATTTTAGAATCAAGAATATAAGATAGGAGCGATTGTTGTGAATCAGTATAAATTCCATGTTTATCTGCTCATCACTCAGGCACGCGCAACACAAGCCACATCAAATACTCAAAGCTGCCCGGGCGGCAACTGGACGGCTTCGATCTGACAATAACTTTCCGAACATTCGACCAACACGGCGGCCTCATCTTTTACACGTCAGCCAAAGCTGATACAACACAGTTCCTGGCGATATACATGAAACACGGCCAGGTGAGTTTTACTGTTTCACATGCATTAAAATAATTAAATTCGAGTTTTTTTTTCTATTCGCTAACATATAGTTCCCTCTATTCGAGTTGTCACTCCTATTACCGGCAGTTCTGCTACCGCCAAGCTCGGTGTATATTAAATCAAGAAATTGACCTCATTCCCCATAGGGTTAGTTCTAGAGCCATTTGCATTTCATTAGCTACATTCTCCATTGCCAGGTGAGGCAAATGGGAATCATCTATTTCTTTCTTTAATTAAATTAGTCTAGCAATAGAGTCCCTATACGTGACTCTATTGCTAGACTAAAGGAGTAGTAGCTTATAGAAGTTACAGAGCGAGGAGTGATTACTTTACTAACTCCTCTCTCAAAATGGCATGGATCTCTCCTCATAATATATAACACCTCATGTGTTACAAACAATACTAGACACATGAAAAACCTTGGCGTTGTAAGGCTTTGTCATTACGGATATCTGATACGACGTGATAGCGTAAAGGCATCAGCGATTCTAATGCTAAATTTTGCCGTGTGAATTACATTGTCGATAGAGGTGCTTGCTCATACTAGACGACCTGAATTCAGAAATCCGTCCGGTATTCTACGGCGATCTGGTTTTAAACAGACACAACTTCCGAGCTTTCAAGCGTTTTGGGCATTCGTAATACTATTATTAGTCGCGGTAGCCTTCTGCTACCGCCACGCTCACTGCATCTAGGCGCAGTCCGTGGTGTATACGAAAGCAGGAGGCCGAGCTTCACTCGCCCTCCTTCCTCATAGGGATGGCCTTAGTGCCATGTTGCATTTCATTGGCTACACTCCCATTTGCCAAGGGGGAAGTGGGAAACCTTTTTCTTACTTACACACTCTATTTCTTTCTTTAATTAGCCTGGGGTCCAAGGTAGCAATAGAGTCACGTAGGGCACCGTCTACCTTCAGTAGGCGCCGTGTCGAGTACCACTGTCGATCCCAGCTTATAGGAGTTACAGTGGGAGGAGTGTGGAGGTGGAATTGTCGATAGAGGTGTAATTTTAGCGGATATTAACAATTTTCACACAAAAGATATAGACAACAGCTGCCTGTTGACAGGTCAACTTCGCATTCAACTGCGGCGGCGAAACCGGCATCGTGATTTCAACGCAGACTTACAACGACACCAACTGGCACACGCTGACCGTGGTCCGGAACGGCGGCCACGGCAAGCTGTCGGTGGATTCAGACCGTATTGGGGAAGCCAGTGTGACGTGCAGTACGCAACTAGTTCTCACCCCACCTTATTACTACGGTGGATCGAACAACTTCACTGACAGCTTCACTCGGAATCTTGATGTAAGTTTTTTGTTATGGGAAGGTATAAAACATGGATGCAGCTCATCGAGTGGAAGTTCCTCAGAGGGCGGAGTGTGAGTTTCGTTTCGACCTAACTTTACAACCGCGTTCCCGTTTACATGACGATTTTGTATGAAGAAATATGCAGCGCCTCTAGTGGATAGCTTGCAAAACGAGTGTTTCATCTAATCTGTGTTTTATCTGTTTAAGGAAATCTATGTAGGAATGTGTGTGCGTGAAAATGAGTGAGTGAGTGTGTTTGAGTACGTGTATGTGTTAGTGTGTACGTATATTCCCGGCCTTAAACAAGCGGTCGGGCGTTCCAAAATTTAAAATGTTTGAATCGACATCCACGATTCAGGGCTCATACGCCGTTGAATCTAGAGTCGGTAATGTTTTTTAGTTAACATAAAACATGCGGGACTGTATGAATGCATGTATGTACGTAAAGTTTTTTTTTTTTATTATTTTCATCAAATTGTTGATAGTCATAAAATATTTAAATGTTGGGGCGACTCGGATTTATTGTTTCCTAGTACGGTTTATGTTATTAAAACCACACAGCAAAGAAATAATTAATTTTGATGTTTGATCCACAGAACTTCTACCAGCCCTTCAAGGGCTGCCTAAAGGGTCTGATGATGAATGGGCAGTACGTCCAGCAGATCCATGACAGGGTCAACTCACTCCGCTGCACGGACAATGTGGAAGACGGAGTGTACTTCGGACCTTCTAGCAATACGCACAGTAATTACTTGAAGGTACCTAATTGAAACCCTTTTTAATAGCAAGGTTTAACAAATAATCAAGCAGCTCATCTATTGTTAAGTAATCACGATTACACCCCATGAAATAATAGTCAAAGTCAAATCTGTTAATAATAAGTTATTTATTATTATCAATGGGGTGTAATCGTCATTCTTATTCCAGCGACACACAATTTAATGAAATTCTATTACCATTATGACAAATTGATTATTCTGCAAAGACTTTTATCTAATTTATTGAATATTTTTATTGATCATTCTGGCGTTGCTGGAATCCTCATTCTCATATGCAGTCTGCTTTAGCTATGATCATAATTTATATCCAAAAAAACTGTGCATAAATAGTGCCACCGAAATAGACCAGTCCCATAAATAGTTCTTCAAATACAACGAAGTTATTTGATGTCTTTGTAAAAAGGGCAGCGCAGACGACGGATTTTTTCTCCCTGTTTCTCCCTAAATAAATATATTATATAATTCAGCACAGTTTTTTGACATTGCAAAATAGCTGAATAACCCTTTATGTATTCTAGCATCACGTATGTGACTGCTATAATAAAAGGGCCGCGGGTTCGAATCCTGTTAGGGTTAATAATGTTCGGATGATTAATACGGATACAATACCCGAGTTATGGATGTTTTTTATTTATTGTTACTTACAAATAAAAAGGTATTTGTGTAAGTGTATTAACCATCCGGTATGCATAATAGAAGCCTAGTTGCTTACTGCGGAACTAGATGGCGCTGTGTGTATATGCAAAGATATTTATTTATTATTTACGGGGATATAGTGGATTACGGGGATATGTGATCTCATCAAATTATCGCATGTTAATCCAGAATGTAACATTCGCAAAAGTTATATACTAATAATGTCATTTCATAAAATGTCATATTCACAATATCCCTTAAACAATTTTTAAAACTACCCCCGCCAAAGTCCATAATTTAAAGAAAGTTTAATTAATCTGGATCATAGCCTGACGTGGCGTATAGCTCGAATATTTATAGATAAACTAATGTCGAACCTTGGTAACATTTAGTAAATCGTTGATAATTTTCAGCTCTCAGAAGGAGGTTTCCTAGTCGGTCCCGAGGTCTCCATCTCCATGGAGGTCAAGCCTCGAAACTCTACCGGTTTGCTGCTCAGCATCCACGGCAAGAGGGACTTTTTAGTCCTGGAAATGCTGGAGAATGTGGTTATCGCAAATGTGGAGAACGGGAAAGGGCCGTTCCACGCCATCTACAAGCTCGGGAACCAGGCCACACTGTGTGATGGTAATTGGCACAAAATCCACGGTACGTTGGCATCCCTTTTTGAAACCTTTTTAATAACTTTTACTATTATGGGAGCCCAACAAAAATGTTCCCATTTTATTGATATAAAAAATAATTGTTAAACCTAATAAGAGTGTCCCATAAATAGTGGGTAACCGAATAAGAAAGCAGGGTTCATATTTTATAACATACAGCGTGTTTTATTTATGTTGTTTGAAGGAGTTGTATTAAGTATCTCAGAGAAACGTCGTTTATTTATAGATACACGACTGGTCTTCGCAACGACAAACGCTATCAAGCCAATGTTTTATCTTGGGTCATAGATTCGAGTTCCCTATGTAGGTTGTCTATCAATTAGGACTACATACGAGTGGACTATTGGGGGTTTTGTTTTACTGGTAAATCTACTGGGTACAAAGTTCCCAGTGGTCTTACTAGTAAGTTTATTGGGAAAGAAATGCCCAGTAGTTCAAATGGTCTTACCAGTATCGATAAGACTACTGGGAAAAGGTCAGTGCTACGGGTCCCACGAATGATTGGTTGTAAACTGTTCGCGATTTATAGACAGACAATCAACTGTGAGAAGCGTTTGCCGTCAAAGTGTAATCACTTCTTTAAGGTCCAAAGGTGTCAAACTTCAAAGACATGGTGGGCGTGTGATGTTTGTTCAGACAGACATCAAAGACATAGACGTCTATGGGTATGGGTGCGGGAAAAGTTCCGCTAATAATAAGGTCTAAAGTAACTGATCATTCGCACTGCATAGCAACTAACCTTTGGTTTCAGTGGTGAAATCCCATCACGTGGTCTCCGTGGGCGTCGATGGTCACTTCTCGAACCCCGGCCTCGGCTCGTACAGCTCAACGAATACCAGATCGGCGATATACATCGGCGGGCACGAGCGATCAATCTCGAAGGTGCGCGGCGTACTTTCAAAGCACGGCTTCACTGGTTGCATCAGAAATATTTCCATAAAGCAGGTATTGCAGAAGATACCACTGAGTGCGGCCGGCAGAAACACACATATTGGCGTCTGTCCTTTAGATTAAATGTAGAATGTTACAGAGGCGTATTTAAAGCGTATATATACGGTTTTTGTGTCGTTTATAAATTACGAAATGACAATAAAAATTCAGATTAAAAAAAAAAATTCCTTGGTGATCCAGTAAATTCTCTCCATTCGAATATCCTTCTTGCTCACAAGGCATGTATGAGAGAAATAAAATTATGTAGTCACTTTAATTATAGTGTTCATTGCACTGGTCATCAAAAAAAAATCGATCCACCAAGTAAATCTCAATACAACTTCCTACAATGGGTTTAGAAACTAGTTGTAACTAGACCTGTGCTACACCGGTTTTAATGCAACTAACTTTTCTTCAGCCAGTATGTCATCAAATAAAATAGTGTACGAGAAATTCCTTTGCATGAATAATTATTGACAGAAACTCGATTAAATTATGAAATCTCAAAGCCCATATGATTATAATTTTAAAAGTATGAAATGAAATTATTCGAACTTCTGACAATAATTATTCATGCAAAGAAAATTTGTCCTACATCATTTTAATTGGTGACCTTATTGGCTGTAGAAAAGTGAAAAATTCATAAAAATCGGTACAGTTCGATTTAGTAACTGGTTTCTAAACCCAGAAATATAGGAAGATGTAGGTATAGTTTTTTTTTTGGTGGGTCGTTTTTTTTGTCACCCGGTTGGTCACTCATTTTAAATGCGCTGCAATTTTGATATTTATTCTATTTGACATAGGCCTCTGTGTAGGTTCTACTGGAGTGACTGTTCACGCACTTTATAAATGCTACATAATCGAATCGTCAGTAACGTCAATACGCCTCTGCTGAATGTTTAACGACAAAATCGTGCCATAAGAATGCTACAAACCTAAGAAAAAAAAAATGTTGAAATTCCAAAATTTATTTTTATTAAGCAACATCATTCTCTTAAATGATCTCTGCTATCCGATAATTTAGCTCTGCGTGGAAATAATCACGTTTGACTGCATTACTTATTTAAATAAACGTAACGAGACTCCACTGGTGAAAATTCGACAGCGAGCAATGGAGCACGATGTGCAAAGTATAAAGGTGCATCCAGATCACCCGAGGCGAACGAAGCAAAGAAGTAGCAACTCTAGATAAAATTATCAAATTAACACCCACATCCTCAGGTTTGATGTTAGTCAAAAATTGTAAACAACCAACGTATGATCAGCTTGTGCTTGGCTCGTGCTCATCACGGCAGTAAAGAGGAGTGCTGGCTCGCACATCCTATGCACTCGGATAATGTGGACACACCTTTGGTACCTCTACGAGCACGAAATTTCACTTGGCATCTAAAAGCTTTGGTTTCGAACGGGCACGTTCGTTGTAGTTTTAAGAGAATGATGGTGCGGAATTATAACAGTATGAATATCGCAGTGCGGAGGAGCATCATGTAACGTTCTCAAAAAGGAACGAGTTTTTCTCGACTAAGACTGAAAACATTGTTCATAGTAAGTACTTACCAGTTTTAAATATTATAGCAGACTAAACTGTCATTATTTACTGTAAACGATAAGTACAGGCACCGGAACGAAATGTGAATGGTAACCTTGACTACGCAATAGTTAATATTTAGTTTAGAGATGCGTTTGCGCAGTTACCTCCACAACGCGACCCAGCGGTTACGATTCGTACCGATACCTGTATTTTTATGGAGAACGTCACATATCAAAACAATATGTACAATTAACGTATCGATGTTAACTTAATTGAATTATATTACTTTCCGCAAACTAACTTTTTTCTTTATTATAACCTCCAATTTTCCAGTAATTCTGTGTGCCTTAGCCTGATAGGGCCGTATCAGATAACAATTCTGGTAAATAGACGCTAATGACTAGAAATGAGTAGTCGGCCCACCGTTTAAAAGTTATAGAGGTAGGTTGGTGGCCCTGCTTGAATAAGTCCAGTAGGGCCACAATACACGCTACATACATAACGTCACGACCTATATCTCAAATGGAGTGGTCAAATATATCCCATACTAAAGCGTTTGGGTACTCCAATGAAAGAAACAACATCCATAGTTCACTATAGAAATATACATTTATTATAAATATTTGTATTCATTGCACATTTTAATATGGTGATGGATCACTAATGGATATCAAAGTAGTATCACCCAGTTATCAATCAGCAACTAAGTACTAATATATAGTTGACGCTATAGTACAGGTTTAGAGACATTTTAGCGTCAATTACTTTCACGTTTATTTCTTGTCCTCACATTACTGTCGCTTATGTTATTAATTGCATACATTGTAAATTATTTTTAACAGACTGTACTTGTAAATAGGCTTTCAGGAAAATAAACATTATTATATTATTATTATACAGAAATGCACACGTGACAGGGTGAGCCCATCGTCGTAAAAACCTACACAAATTAAACCTTACCTTAACAACTTAAACCTGTCTGTATGGACTAATTAAGCTTTGCCTTGACTTAAAACTTGTATTACTTCATTCATTCACTCGCTCTTTTGTACTACCAACGTATCGTCATAGTGAACCACTTCTGTGTCAAATCCTGAATTTTAAAGTTTCTCTTGAATTACATACCAAATAATTCTAACATCATATCGGCCACAGGACATGAACATAGACCTCCGTAAAATTCTAGAGCGACCGGTTTTCAGCGATTTGCCGTGACCAAATTCTGTCATTTTGCAACTAATTCAGACTGCAGTGATCAGATCATGTTATGTCAGATTCTCGGTGGTGACCACATACCAGAGACAGACCCGTATTTCAGAATGTTGCTCAAGCGTAGATCTGCGCTTGAGCATAGTTAGAAAAAGATCTACAAGTTGTATTAAGCAGTCCCTTTTTAACTGTCGACAAGCGGAGATCTCTGCTTGAGCAACATCCTGTAATACGGGCCTAAGGCTTATTCTGGCAGGTGCGCCCTTACACCCATGACATATATTACTGCGTTTGGACCGGTTCGTTGAAACAATCACAATGACACAACTTCATTGGTGCTAAAACGGAAGTTTGGGACCAATGGAAACTCGTTCTCACATAGATTTCGTTCGCGTTGTTGTATTATGTTGAAAAAAAATGCATCACTTACCACATAAGTGACCAAAAAATAAGCGAGTATCTTAATAACAAACAAAACTCATATTTTAATCGATGATGTAATTTTTTCTAGCTTTTTGTGACGGACATAATTATGGGTTATGGGCACAAACTGAAAAATTTTTGGTACTGCGCGGTGGTTCGGCCATTTATTCTCAGCAGTCATATTAGTTCTCGAGAATTCTAAGAGATGGCGCCTTTCATCTACTAATTAAAGTGAATTCGTTCAAGAATACATTGGATAAATTAAAAAAAACTAGTGATGACTTGACATTGACTGAATAACAACATAATGAACAATGTGAACTCATCCAACACTGTGGCATAGACATACCAGCAGTAATGCTGCTCGTCTATAATAATGTAATAATAATAAAAAGCGCGAAAAAGACTTGATCGCGCGTGATCTATTAGCATAATATACAATGATCACATCCCTATAATTATTGAATGGCGGACCGACTACGTTTTTTTTACCACTCGAATAATTCGGGGCTAATTAGCGCAGCAATCAGATAATTGCTGGTTGTATGTTGTGGTATTCGAGATTCAAGTAAACGTGTATCGCAATACTTAGGAATAGACACATGATGTGACATGACGACCCACACTCCTGAGAAAGGGCCAGTGCCCTGCAGTGAGACGCTGAGGTGACAAGAAACAATAGATGACAAATAACAATTTATTTCGTATTATACACAAATAAAAACAACCTTACTTATGTATTATACTTTTTACAACTAACGATATACAAGGTGTTGAGTAATGTTAGTTCTTTTAGAAATTGAGAAATAAAAGAACCAATTCGAACACATTTTAAAGTGATATAAAAATAATTTATCAAACATAATAGTTTTAGATACCATTCCTTGGTAGATTAACATAAAGTATTATGCTGAGAATAATAAAATTAACATTGTAAACTTATTACTTGCTAATCTATTTTAAAATAACCTTTAAATAACACAACTCACACCCTGTAGTATTTTTTATTCAATAAGTTTGCGGGTTTAGCTGATTCGCAAAATGGCAACCAATCTAAATAATCTCAATTCGTTATATGGCAAATTCTAAAAGAAAAATGAAACTTAAGATAGCCGATTCAAGGGACTACTTCATGAAATGACTAAGCTTTGCGCGATTTGACCCAGAATTTAGCAATTTCTATTCTAAGTTTTAATGAAGTGTGTTAATAATACATGCCTTCTTTTAAATGGCAGTTTTGTTTTTTAAAAAATCTACGTCTAAAAATACTGTTTTGACGACGCGACGACTTATTAGTCGTCGTAGTTAGTGACTCAGTATAGTGATTTGCACCCGTCCCACCCCCACGTTCTAACCCCGCGTGCGCGAACTGTGGTTTAATGCAAATTTTCAGAATGCGGCTTATTTATTTTACTTGCAAAATTATATTTATTGCCAATATTATATTTTTTAAAGAAGAGGCGTAGAAGGTGTGCCTTGAATAATGTTGCTAAATGGGAAATTTGGACGCTAAGTAAATCAGATTATATATCAGTGGTATATATTCATCGAAAGGCCTATAATGATTGTCGTTTTTCTTAATTTGACGCTATCTTTATAATTTTTTTTATGCACGACGGGTTCGTACCTGACCTCAATCACAACTGATGCTAAGTGAAGATGAGGTCGAAGGTGGAAGCGTACTGACCCGGAAACCCAAATATTTGGGGGACTGGCTATTTTATCTCTGACAACCGGAACACAACAATACTATTAACATTGCTGCTTGGCGGCAGATTTAGATAAGATGGTGGTAGCTAGCCAGGCGAACATTTAAAATGCCCTACCACCAACCAAACCAGTCGACTAATAAAATTTGACCGCAATTGATTTGCCCCTTTCGCTATCATTTTCAGTACTTTTGCTAACATCTATAACAAATGCTAAATAGACGTGAATTTAAAAAATTGTTACCGTAATGAATATATAGGTCCTGTGTGACAATTTCAAAATTCTTTAATTGCGAATCGCTAATCCTCGCGCGCTCTTTAGCTTCACTTTGAATCTAATGTGTATATGTTAAATAAACTACATATTGTAATAAGCAAGTCAAAATATAGGGTCAAAAATATCTACAATGTTTATTTTATCACCATTACGAACATAATATATTGGCGTCTCTCTTCCCGCTAGCCTCACATTACGAAGATCGCACACAAAGTTGACGCCCTATAGTTATTACAGAGAATATATTTTAGCTTAGACATTTTGCGAATCGGAGGTTTTTCGACTAAACCGCTTGTTTTGGTGTTTATACCTTCAAGGACAGCTTAACCCACCCAAATTGTATTACAAAACAAACCGAGAAAGAATACGCAAGAATAACAATTGCTTTAATTCCTTTACCAAAAAATACAATACTCATGATGTATCTTTCTTCCCCGCTGTTAAACATAGTGGCGCCTCATCATGGGCGAGAGTTCGTATCGCGCGGTCAGTCCTCTCGCCCCAAGTGAAGTCCACTCTTTGAGAATATAAATAGAAAAGGTTGACTTACTTTACTAGTGGATCCAGCGACAGACAGGTCGCTTGAGAAAACTCTTTAAATGATAACGCGATACTAGAAAAAAATCAAAGAAATGAGAGGCATTATGTAATATACAATATTACCTACTCAAACTTAAATTTCAACCTTTACCTACTATAAGAAAACTTGTTCTTTAACTTGTGTAAACATCTCATTATTCTTGAGAAAATAAATATATTCTATTCTATACAAATCTCCGTGCAACCGTGTACTGCACAATGATAAAAATGATATTGTTCTTACTAAAAGTATTTAGTTATTAATATAATATTATACAAGCTTGAATCAGAATCTGACATTACCTGGGCCGGTTGTTGATCCATAACATATATTTACATTGTTATCGTTCTATGTGATAAATAATGAATACACCACAGAGCCTTCACTTTCAAATTGCGCCGTAAAAATGACAAAACAACAAAGGCCAAAGTACCCGAATCGAGTATACAAGTTGTTTATTTATTTCTCTATTTCTTCCGTTTATTTAGTCAATTCACAGTAAGTGTGCGCGACGCACCTCTTTTGTATATTTTTTTACCTGTGATGCCTTTGACACATTATTATATTGTTTCTTGCTGTTGAGCTGCTAACTGGTCTGTCATCTACTTTTATTTCCAAAATTCCCATAAAATGCCCTATCTTCATAGTTTAATCCACATTTCTATCTCCTATAAACGCGCGTCGTTTACAGTCCTTCGAGCCGGATCGAAGGACCAAATGTAAACAATATAATGTGTCAAAGGCATCACAGGTAATAAAATATATAAAGTAAAAAGATACAAAAGAGGTGCGTCGCGCACAGTAAGTATTATACACAGAGTAGGTGCGCATGCGCGTGAAAAGTACTTTGGTTTCGCTTAGGTTACCAAGCTGAAACTACTAATTTAGTTTCGGGTTTGGCTAAGTGCGGTCGCACATAACAAACTACGAGATGTTGCCATTTTAAGCGTTAAAAAATAACATTATTATTCCGGCAAACAACAATTACCGACCCAAGTGAAATGTCTAGTAAAAATGAATAGTTAATATATTTATTTAAATATTTAATTTATCGTTATATTACATTAAAAATTTACATTACAGCAAATTTATGTGTAAATAAAAAATCCTGTATATATAACAACTTCTGGTTTCGCTACAATGAAAGGTATATTAGCAACGTCACACTTGCCGACCCACGTCGCGGTCCGCACCGTTTCCAAACCAAAATGTGACGTCACTATTCATATAATATTATTTCGTAACGCACTGGTGGCGCGCCGCTTTCACTGTGGCGAAAGCTTTACATCGTATTAATAGCTGTGGTAGTCTTATGAATATTATTATAACAATAAATAAACGTTTTATTCTAAATGACCTCGAGTGATCCAACCATTCGCACCCGTGAAAGAGGTCGAAAGTGGAAGCTCCTTCGGACACCTCAACTGTGAGGGAATATCCGATAGTTCTAATTCGCAGCAGAAACAATAACGAATGACGCGCATGCGACTAACGTTGGTGTTTTGAAGAGACAGGTGTTTAACTTCTCTTATATCAACAAATAGAAAAAATGTGAAGGCAAATTTAGCCTAAATATAAACGTTATGTTTGTCAATATTTACATTATCCTTACTATGGGAAGACTTCATAGACGAGTTTCGAATCACTGGCAACTGTCAGATGGTTCAGGGTTATCAAATATCACATTAACAAAGTACTGCATTAGCTGATGTAGTAAGCGAATGAGTGGGTGTGAGATACGACCTGACTGAGACCATCTGCAGTATGATAGAACCTCCCACCCGTCATGGTCCCCGTTATGGTGACCCTTCGACACTCGTAAATTGGATAAAAGGGAGAAAGGTGTTTGTTCGTGTTGATCTGTAATTATACTGTCCATTGTACAGTAGAGGAATTAGACATCTACAAACGAGCAAGCAGCACACCTGCCGGGCTAGCATGACCCGTCATTTCTCTACAACAAGAAGCCTGTTGTCACGGTCAGGCTTTATACGAGTAAAGGAGACGTAAAGCTTCTATCTCATATCATTATAGATAGACCATGGGGCACACTAGTTCTACTGGTGGAAAGTGTTTAATTCTTACTGCGCATGATGTGTTACCATTCCGAAGATAAGGTCGGTATGTGCGCGCTAGCCGCCCTCCGGGAACGGGCCTCCCCTTGTGAGGGGAGGCGGGGCGGGGGACGACCTGGAGCCGCTTATGCGTTCCCAGGTCCTCCCTACTGCCGAGGAAGGTCCTTTGGAACCCTTTCGAACAAAATTATTGCAAGAAGTTCACAAATGTCGGAGATACCGCAAGACACATAACAGATGTACACGAATTTACGGCTAAATTAAATTGTTTCAAACACAATGTTCCTTAATCCTCTACTGAAAATGTTCAGTTTTTAGTACGAGATCAGTAATTACGCTAGAAGAAGCAAACACTTCAAAACGTTAACAATGGACTATTATTGTAATTAGTATAAAACAAATGGCCGTATAGATAAGTAGATGTGTGGGTCAAGGCACTAGATATTATTTACCTTTACAGTAAAAAAAACAATAAACAACACTAAAAGAATCGCTAATTTTTATAATAAGTATCAATCCTCCTCTCGCTCAAATTAACGATTGTACTTTATACAAATAGAAAAATATCGTATTAACAAATATTTAACTTAACGTTTACAATGAAATCAAGACGTTCTTATGTCATTTTAACGACTGTCACAGCAGCGTTATAATAACGGTATAGAATATTCAAACAAACTCCAGGCACTCTCACACTACCTTCCTATTCTATGATCCATTTCTAAATGGAACTCTGGTCGCAATTGGTCCAATTCCCATGTGATTCAATAATCCAAAAACGGTAAAACAATTCGCGATAGGTCCAATTTCTTGTTCGTCGAATTCGTGGTTGGTCCAATTCCTTGATGGTCTATCTGACTGATGGTCCAATTCGTGGATAGTTCAAAAGAGATTGCTCCAAATTCCCCAGGCCCGGCGCAAAAGAAAACTAGTTCTTGATTTCATTATCTACCTTACCTACTAAACAAACATTATTTCGCCGAAATCACTTTCCATCAGGTGATATTCTGGTCAAATATCTAACGAATAAATGCCCTATCCTATCTATATCGTTATCCAGGTTAGCAAGCAAATTAGTATTCTTTCTTATATTTTCAGGCGTGAAATTTATATTGCAATATTTAGCAAAAATCGAGTACTTTCAATATATAGTATTAATATTTGTAATTATTTATAAATAAAAAATTTATTTAGTTCATTAATTAGGTAATCTTTTAGTTGGTTACGTTTTATTTATTATTGCAGTCGATTTTTTCTAAATATCGTATTGTGAAAGTATAGTCCGCACCTGAAAATATTGTAATAGTAACGCAAGTAATGCATACTAATGTTAGCGTCTCTTAATGATTTCCGAATGGATTTCGGTGAACGCCAATTGGGGACATTTTTTCAAAAACAGCTCTTAGTAACTGACAATTGAGGTTTTAGGAAAAAAGTTTTCAATTAAGAGCAATTTCTCATTTGGCGTAGAGGATTTGCACAGAAAGGTTTCTTTGTATTTCGACCGAAATTTTCATTCTATATTTACTGTTTGGTTTGACGACCTGTTTGGTGTAGCGGTTAACAACTCTGACCACTATACCAAAAGGTTGCGGGTTCGAATCACGCACATGTTTGTGTGATGAATACGGACATGTGTACCCGAGTTATTGATGTTTTCATTTATAATAAGTATTTATTTACAAAACAAAAATGTATTTATGTAATATATCAATCATCAGGTATCCACAACACAAGGCTATAGTTGCTTACTGTGGAACTAGATGGCGCTGTATGTACGTCTAAGGATATTATTATATATCTCGCTCACGCTTATGTTATGTACTTTCGATCACTGGATTGCTAGTTGGCATATTTGACCAAAAATTTAATTACATTGTATATATTTCGTAGGTACCTACAAAGACAATATAAAAATATGTGAGATGCCTCATTAGTACTTCGGTCGTAGTCTACAGATTGTCGTTTGAATGAAGATTACAACTATCAAGTTATTATAAACCAGCTGTGCTAGTTACATACTAGTACTAGTCTAAAACATTTAAATTTAAAAATACATTTAATATTTGGTAACGGGCAAAATTTAACTACACGTTTTCACATTTAATAAAATGGTAACTTTTAAAAACATAAATTAAGTATATTAAGCTATTTATGTGATTCAAGGGCAAGACAAAATGGTTTCTACGGATTTTTTATATTATCAGCGCTATTTATTCCATCATATACCGCGAAAGACCGAGTTTAGTGACGTTTGGCTTAGCTTTCAGTTTTAACACATCTTTCCTATACCAAAATGTCCTGCTGTCCTACAGGTTTGTTCTGTCCTCAGAACAACGCCTGCAGTAATACATCAGTCAACATTATAATCATTCATGTATTGTCCTTTAACCACAACATAATGAGTATGTACTAGAGCAATAATAATAATTTAATTAAAAACAAAATAACTGACAAATACTGTCATTTTTTTATAATACAAACAACTGAAATAGCTATGGACTTCGCTCATAATCAGTAACAAAAAATATTCTTTTAATAACATGTACACAGAGACAGTATCCATTAGATCGTTCAGTCGCGAACCAGGCCCTCCCATTGTATACAAGCTCGCAATCAATCCACGTACCTATTTTATATGTACAGTCTGAAATGAATATACCTATACAGGCCTGCATAATACAAATTAAGTGTTATCGAAAACTGATGAACGTTTTTGGATAATTTTTAATTTCATTGTCATCAACAGCCATACATGTCCCCACTGTTGGGGCGCAGCTAGTGATGAAAAGCGGTAAAATTACCACGGTAAAATACGGTATTTTACGGTAAAATATGGTACAATTAAACTACTATTAAAAACAATATCGCGTTCACGCAGGAAAATGCGGCGGCGGCTTTGTGTTTTCACTTCATACAAGTTCCGGGTCCATGCAACAGATGGCGTTAAGATTTCGTGCCATAATTTTCAACAGGTAGTTTTCGAATAAATATTATGATTACTCATGCGCGTGTAGTCTGCCGGATACAACCAAGTCAACTAATCGCCGCTTGCTCAGTCGCCCACCGACGGCGTAACGGCAAGAGTGTATATGCCGCACAATATGGCGGACTGCGCCAATCGACAACGTCGCATAATGATTTTGCAAATATACGCGCGCGGGATTTAAAACAAATTAAAATTTAAAACGTTCTAAGTCGCCGGTGATTTTACCGTAATTTATATAAATGACCGTAAAATACCAGTATTGTACCAGATTTCAGTCAGACTACTAGCCGCCTGACAGTCGGCGTTTTTAAGCCGCCCCTGTAGGCCACCGACTTGGCTAAACGATTGCCTTCAGTTGAAAACAACCGGGACCAACTATTTCATGTACCCTCCAAAGCATGCTGGTATTAAAACGCCACTAGTGGTCACCTACCCAAGGACTGACAGCGCCAGACATTTCTTAACTTCGCTAATCGAAAACGAATGCGACTGCGGCACGAGTGCGTCATTTTTTATTTAATTAAAGCAATTACCGAATTCAACAATATACTAAAAGTTCAATCGAAAAACACTCAAGATTATCTGAGAATACTTACGATTGTATTAGGTCCTTACCTATGAAATTGGCGTTTTGTATGAAGAATTTCATTAAGACTGATTTCTACAAACAAACATTTTTGATTTTTTTTTGGGAACGGCAAATCCAAATTTAGCTAAACTTTGTGTGTATTATCGGATAACATTAAGTTAAGTATAGGCAGCGTTAATTTTTAAAAGTAACCGCTTTATAAAAGTTTCAGCGAATCTAAGAAATGATTATGGGAAGCACATGAAAGGAGATCTGTTCAAATTTTTTTTATTATGTGATTTAGCCCAGAAATTAAAAAATATTTCATGTGAAACCTTGAAATAATATTCCATTTTCCAAATAAAAAACAAATTTGGATATAGCTTTCAAAATCGCAGGAATTCGTACATATGATTAACGAAGAAAAAAAACTCCAATTTCATAGGTAAAGACCCGATATTATGCCAGGCTGTAAAGGTTAATCTGTGTCAGACTGCACCAGACCAGCGGCCGTGTAGTGTTAGCGGTTGGCGGTACATCATTGACACTGACGAGCCGCATACATTTTCCTATAACGGTTAGGTTTCGGTCCGACATGGTGAATTTCAACCTCATTCGGTTGCCGATCTTCAGCTCAATTTGTCTATACACCATTGGTGTTATCTTCGACCAAATGATAATTTAGGATGGGCCTAGCGCATTATTATTATTAGGAGCCCGTACTGTTCCACTGCTGAGCAAAGGCCTAGCGCATACAAAACGCTAATGAAAATCAGTCAAAATACACAAACAGCCACAGTATTTCCAATCATGTGCACACACAATCAGGTATAACAGGGATAGAGAGATGTACTCATATTACTGTTTCACCGCCAATATTTTATTAATTTCTTTTCGTTAATTGATCAGAATTATATTAAAATGTTTACTTAGGAATGAAATATGATACCTGAAACTTTGTTTATGTTTAGAAAAGTATTATATCCCAATTACTTTTCAACATACATGTCGCTACTAGCTGTGATAAATACCGACTGAAACGAAGTGAGTGAGCTAACTCAATTTGTAACCTTCAAAACGACTGTTCGCTAGGGCCGGTCCATACTTATTATTTGGCCGAAGGTTATAACGATAATTTTAACTATAATTTTGAATAAACCATGGCAAAATATTGCATAGAGCAGCTTCATTGCATTCGAGCTCCAAACAACCTCGCTGCAGTTATAAATTATGTAATGCGAGGTTTATAGTCTCCTTTTCTTCCAACTACAACGAAAGAAGCTTTATCGAGAATAAAAACACAAATAAACATTCAAATATTTATCTCTGATTTTAATAGAAGATAACAAATCCATCAAATATTGTTTGTTTATTGTTGAATATTTGTCCCAAGATTTAAACGGATTGTAGGTACTCTGAAATAAGGGACTTGATATAATAAACGACGATAATCACTTTGTACAACTCAAATAAAAAAAAAATATATAACTATTATACAGGGCGTCCCAAAGTTATGGGACATGAAGGGGAAGTACCTTAAATATCGTAGATAGTGAATTTTGCTCAAAGAAGACTTTATGTTATTTTTAAAAGTTAGTAATTCTGCATTCATAGATTTTCTAAAAATTATTTGCTTCGGCTGGGAATCGAACCGACTCAAATGTGAAAAAAAAAACACCCTACTTTTATGATGCCAATCGAAAGAATAGCTAAAAAATAATAACTCTGCCTAAGTAACATAGTATTTTAAAAGAAAGGAACAACGTGAAATTAATCATTTTAATCAAATAAAAAACATACATGAAACTGCCGTAGTCAATTAAGTAGGTATTTTTTTGTAAATTAATTAATTAAATGCTCAAAATGTGATCCCTCTTGTCTTACGCAAATCGCCAATCTTTTAATGAGCCCGCTGCCTGTTGATTTTCTAATCATTTTATGGTGAACACTCGATGTGATATGGCACAATTCTGTTTGCAACTCGCCTACGTTCTCGTATCGCTTTTTGTATAGCATATCTTTCACGTATCCCCAAAAGAAGAAATCTAATGGTGTGAGGTCCGGGGATCTGGCCGGCCATCTAATCGGTCCATTTGTACCAATCCATGTAGGAAAACATCACATCTTTGGAATGATAATATCGCTACTTTTCGAACGTCGTCGGCAATAAATAACTTTCTTGAAATTTGACTCAATCATTTTATGTTGTTCCTTTCTTTTAAAATACTATGTTACTTAGGCAGAGTTATTATTTTTTAGCTATTCTTTCGATTGGCATCATAAAAGTAGGGTGTTTTTTTTTTCACATTTAAGTCGGTTCGATTCCCAGCCGAAGCAAGTAATTTTTAGAAAATTTATGAATGCAGAATTACTAACTTTTAAAAATAACATAAAGTCTTCTTTGAGCAAAATTCACTATCTACGATATTTAAGGTACTTCCCCTTCATGTCCCATAACTTTGGGACGCCCTGTATATTTATATAAGTAAACAGAACGTTATTTAAACAAAAAAATTACTTACAAATATTTCACTGAAACGCGCCTATCCGATTTATGCGCCTACTTTTAATATGGTTTGTCTTTGGACATGTGTTTACAATTTTTTGAAAAGAACAACACGTCAAAGGATTTTAATTCAATTTTTTTGTGAGAATTCGCCGCTTTTTCAGCGGAATATTGAATAATTTTAAGAACTACGCTCGTAGCGTAGTTGGAAGAAAAGATATTTTATTAAATAACTACCTACATAAAGTTATTATTTATTGCTTCGAAATTGTTTACCAATACAATCAGTAATGAACGAGTAATTTCGATGTTCCAAATATACAATTACACCCGTAATTGAACAAATATTTAATATTATTTACAAAAAAAAAACGGTACCTTTCCAATTATACTCGTGGTACACAGCCAATGACACTGGAAATAAAGAAAATATCATGCATGAGTCATAAATTCCATGCATAATATTAAAATAAGATTAAGCCATGTAAAATGTCATAATTGTACTAAACAGGATGGCCACTCCCCTCCATAACAGGGTACCCCACGTTCAGGCCTGTCTGCTTAGCGGCAGACTTAGATAAGGTGGTGGTGGTAGCTGGTCATGCGGACATTTAAAAGTACCCTACCATCAACCAAACCAAATATATACCCCGTAGGAATCGAACCCGCGACCTGTTTTGTAACCCTTATATTGTTTACATTGAGTCACGAGACGGTCCTTATACATAAGTAGTAATAATAGTTAATTAAAATAGTATATGATCGGTCTAATGTGTTAACGAGCTCACACTTGGCATGGCAATACAATACTCATCCAACAACTACAAGTGCTGATTCTTCACAATCAGCATAATGGACCCACAATCAGCTTAATGGACCCACAATCAACATAATGGACCAACAATCGACATAATGGACTAGAGCTGCATTAAGACTACTATAATAGACGACACGGGACATTTGTCTCCAAAGTTACCAAATCCTTAGTGTATGCCTTTAGTCACCTATGGCAATACAACACTCATCCAACTACTACTGATGCTGGCACTCCACAATGGACTGGAGCAGTTGTGGCGGCCGACAGCGGAAATTTTGCCATCAGAGTCTTCAAATCGTGAATGACTTAGTTGGGTGCCACCTAGTCTGCTATGATAGTACAACACTCACCCAAACACTGCTGGTGCTGGCTCTATACGATCAGCATAATGGAATTATCAACTCAGGACTTTTACCTCAACATCACCAAACTTTTAAGCACTTAGCTGTGTGTCTCTAGTCTTCTATGACAGTAAAACGCTACTAGTGCTTCCCCTCCATAATCAGCACAATGACTGGTGCGGGTGTGATTCTGTATTGATAGCCTACACTGGACATTGGCCATCAGTCACCAAACCCTTGAGGGCAACTAGTATGCTATGACAGAACAACATTCACCCAAACACTACTGGGGCTGCCTCTGCACAAACAGCATAATGACTGGTGCGAGTGTGATTCTGCATTGATGAACGACACTGGAAATTTGCCATCAGTCACCAAACCCTTAAGGAGTTAGTTGTGTGCCAACTAGTCTGCTATGACAGTACAACATTCACCCAAACACTACTGGTGCTATTTCTCCACAATCAGCATAATGGACTGGAGATATCTTGATTTTACACTGCACTTCGTCACTGGACATTTGCCCCAAAGTCTCCAAAACATTTAAGCATTTAATTGTGTACCTTTTGTCTGCTACGATTATACAACACTCACCCAAATATCACTGATGCTGGCTCTCCACAATCAGCATAATGGACTGATGCTGTTGTGATTCCGCGTGGATAGTAGGCACAGAACGCAAACATTCGATCTGGTGGGACGCCCAGTCTTTCTTCTGGCAGTACGTGGAGCAGTAGGGCGTTCGGCGGCAGAGAGAGCATTCGGCCGACGCTTCGCGATTGCAGTTTGCACACTTGAAAGGTGGAGAAAACGGAACCTTTAAGCAAGATTTTAAAAATTCGGTATACTGACATTTCTAGAAGCAATAAGCTATAAAATTACGAGGTAGCATCTAGACTGAGCCTTAGGACTACACCAAAATTGGTTAATGCAACATGCTTGCATAGATTGATTGAGATGACGATATCATAAGATCATAGGATCAAGTGTAAAACTCAAAATTGGAAATTACTTATCATCATGATATCAACCACAGAACGTCCACTGCTGGACATAGGACTCGCCCATAGATTTTTAGAGCGATCGGTAAAAATGCTCATAATTAATTACTAAATTAAAAGCAACTAAGCTACATTTATTTTTTGTAAATCTATACAAATATTAGGTCCTTACCTATGAAGTTGGCGTTTTGTATGAAGAATTTCATAAAGACTGTTTTCTCCAAACAAACATTTTTGATTTTTTTTTTGGGAACGGCAAATTCAAATTTAGCTAAACTTTGTTGTGTATTATCGGATAACATAAAGTTAAGTATAGGCAGCGTTAATTTTTAAAAGTAACCGCTTTATAAAAGTTTCAGCGAATCTAAGAAATGAAAGCACATGAAAAGAGCTCTGTTAAAATTTCTTTTATTATGTGATTTAGCCCAGAAATTAAAAAATATTTCATGTGAAACCTTGAAATAATATTCCATTTTCCAAATAAAAAACCAATTTGGATATAGCTTTGAAAATCGCAGGAATTGATACATATGATTAACGAAGAAAAAAATCTCCAATTTCATAGGTAATGACCCAATAATATGCAAACATCCATAAATCACTCCAAACAGGTCGTCCAAATATGAGCCGAAATGTTCTTCATAGTGATATATCGCTCAAGACTTAATAAAACATACACAAGACAAATAAAATAAAAAAAATGACAATTACACAGTTGTGTACAACCCACCTTTTTAGATTCTGTGTCATCGACATTATGCAACGACACCTGCTCAGCGTCGACTTGCGCGTCCACACTGGCAGCGAGCAGCGCTGAGGCTCGCTCCTGCTCCAACCGCTCCAGTTGCCTCGCGCTGACCACCCTCACGTCTTCAGCGCATTGCTTCAACTCAGTGGCTAAACGGACGAGGGTCTGCCCAATATCGTCCAGGCGTTTGAGTACTCCGTTGATGTCGGGTAGTCCTGGTAATAGTGGTGAGACTTTATAGTTACTTCTCGTAGTTTATGATATGTTCAATTCGACGTATATTTGCATGGCTCTCTTATGCAAACAAAGCGAACTTCTCTTTTTGACACGATAATATCTGGTGCCTAGCGTCAAATATATTCAACAGAATAAGTGTGGTCACTTACATGTCATAGATTTATAGTCCGAGACATGTACCAGTAATATTATTATTGCGAAAGTTTGGATGTTCAAGGTATAACCATAGCCTTATAGTTAGTCAACTTTCGACTTTCGAAGGGTAGCCATGAAGGGTAGCCGAGTGAGATGGGTGAGATAGGCGGCGCATCGTGCCATTCACCATTCTGCAGATCGTCTGGAGTGAATCCAGACCTTTCACCTACTCGAACGCTATTACAACCGTTACACGAAACAGTTTTTGGTAATGTAAAATTTGACAATAAAACTAGATATCCGATTCACAGCTGACAAGCTATCCAAACCTCTCTATCAAAATATTTGGCTGACATTTGGTACACGGAACACGGGTTTACGGAATCCAAAAATCGTTTGAAATGTCACACATTGCAGTATAATTTCTCACTACAACCATTCAGAGTGAGTCAGTAGCACCTATAAAAGATTTTTTTTCTTTTTTTTTTATCCACAACAGGTTAACACTTGACCTCAATCACACCTGATGTTAAGTGAAGATGAGGCGTACTGACCCGGAAAACCCCATCTTATTCTAGGGACTGGTTATCTTATCTCTGACAACCGGAACACAGCAATGCTATTAACAATGCTGTTTGCCGGCAGATTTAGATAAGATGGTGGTAGCTAGACAGGCGGACATTTAATATGCCCTACCACCAACCAAACCAAGTACTAAATATGTACCCCGCTGGGGATCGAACCCGCGACCTCCGAAACGTAAACCCATGTTGTTTACATTGAGCCACGGCGGCGGAAAGTACGAGGAGAGCAGAAACAGCAGCGCGACTGCGTGAGCGCCCTGCACGCTCGGTCCCGGTGACTCGAATAGCGGAAAGACTACCTACTTAGCAGTTTTTTTTTTTAATTATTATGTGGTCTCGGAAATATATTGTATGCAGTGAGGAATAAGTTGTAACGTGGTGCTGTTGTTTCACAATACCCAGCTATGACAACATCGCGCCAGGTTTTAAATAGGAATATTACAAATGGGTGAGCCGCATTATCACCTCCGGCCTCATCATCACTTAACATCAGATGTGGCTGAGGTCAAGAGGAAACCCAATGTGCAAAAAATTTGCCACGATCACGCCTGGTATTAAGAAAGAAGTGCGCAAATGTAATAAACAAGGAATGGCTGAGGAGACTAGCGTCAACCTATCTAAAGACAACCAGAGGATGGTCAGTATAACAGTATAGACCAGTAATAAGTAGCAGCGTTGTTGGTGCGGAAACCTAAAAAATCTGCTATCTGTAAACCTCTCCGCCTCCCCATGATGATAAGATAAATCCTCCCATGGCCAGCGACGCGAATCACGCCATGGAGGAGCTCAATAGTCTGAGTGACGTGTGGAAATAACTTGTTTCTTCTTTTCTTTTTTAAATGAAATGAAATTCTTTATTATGCCATTAAACACTATAGAACTCACAATTTTTTTACCATAGGTAGTATAATATTTAAACAAATGTTGTCCTGGCATCATTATCTGAGAAGTATATTACTTAAACACTACCTTACACTACACTAGTCCTAGAAACGTATCGCAGGAAGACAGTTACCGTAGAAAAACAAATAAGTAGCCAAGTTACATTTTTATACAGTCTGTGATGCAAATAAATATTTCTTTGGATATTAAATTTAAAGAAAAAAGAAAATGTAGCATATCTAGTTTCTAAACAGAAGTGCTATAGTAAACAGAAAAAATATTTCGCAATTTAGTCCACCATTTACAATAAACACAGCGCCATCTAAGCAACTAAAGCTTACAAGCAACTAAGATGGTTGATATACTACATAAATACATTTTTTTGTAAAATATAATATATATGAAACATCCATAATTTGGGTACACCTGTGAATATTCATCATACAAACATATAACACCGTCACAATATATGTGCACATAGCTGGAATGCAACGCCTCTCCCCGCTTTTCCTTTCACCTCCCCGCCCACGCCCCGTCCCATACACACAGTACCCAGAACTCCCATATGACGTCACAACGCCAGGTGCAAATATATTTTGACCGGGTTGTATGTCCTTAGCCGGATTCGAACCCGCGACCTTTTGATTTAGCACGGTTTCTACCCACTATAACACACACACACACGTTTATGACACGCACAGCAATGTCGTTTTTCATCAAAAAGAAGGTAAGTAGCAAGTTTCTTAGCCATGTTTGATGCCAATCGGTTAAGTCGTTCCGATGATATTTAGATTTTAACATCTGGATGATAGAATTTGATTTGTATTCTCGGGGATTTTCTAAATTTTCAATTTATTGTATCCGCAGTGACGGATTAACCCTTAATCAAATTAAGCAATTGCCTAGGGCATCACGTCTGGGGGGGCACCAGAAGCACAAAAAAATCCGCCCTGATGACAAGACGTGATGCCCGTCTCACTCTCACGTCACCAAAAACCACACCAAAAAAAGTTTATAGGACTAATTTGAAATTCGAGCGTTTTAAGTTAACATAAGAGCCGACCTAGAGTTACCCCGCTCTCCCGCTTGCGCCCACTCGCTGCCCGCTAGTCTAGTGCATTTGGCAATTCGAAAGCACCGGTATTGCGATCAGCCAATCACAAACCACCCCTTCCCCGCGGGCCCCCCGCTTGGCATTAAAGACCGATTCTAGTTGACATACGGATAGGCGGGCCCACAGGCGTGGATTGCTTAGGGCATCAAGTAGTCTTAATCCGTCACTGTGTATCCGCCTGCGTGGAATAACTTTATAACATATGCTTAATTTGATTATTACGCGGGAACTTACTCACTTTATCGGGATAAAAATATATCTTATCTTTTAATACAGAGTTCATCCAAATCCGTTTATCCATTTCCCGTGATTGAGCAACAAACATACAAACTTTCGCATGTATGTATGTATGTATGTATGTATGTATGTATGTATGTATGTATGTATGTATGTATGTATGTATGTATGTATGTATGTAGTTAGATCACTACTCAAAATAAGTGTTGTAGTGGACGCCTGGAACTCTTTTTAACTCCGCGTTGCGACACCGACAGATACGACAAACATGTTTACTTGTGCATGTGTCACGACTGTATAATATTGTGTCATGGAGATATGTTTAAATAAATTTTTCATTATAAAATTATACATAACATATAAATGACTACAGATTCGCTGGCATGCTTTAGGATACAACAAATGAACAGCCGTTAGCATTTCAAAGTATTCGTGAAACAGTAACCTTGTTACGACCATTCAATTTCCCAAATACCTCCACGGATCAGTGACTGCGCGTGGGTCGGATTGAGCGCGTTTCCATCTTTGGCTTCATGCTAACCCATTGTGAATAACTGAACCGCCAAAATTGGCAAAACAACTGACTTTAGTAAGGTTCCACTCTCTATCTCCGGAGTGTATCATTAGATCTCAACCAATTTTATATCGTATCACCCTGATGATAAACCCTATCGAAAAACAATAATCAAAATCAGATAACGATTTAAAAAAGTGTTTTAAACAGAATATCTTTTTCCAAGGAGGATCGACCACAAAAGTATATAAGAATCATATATAAAATATTGTTGTGTGATATAATAACCATCTGTGTGTGCAGGGACAATGGGCTTCTTGTACCATTTGTTTCATCCACAGATGATATATGGGGCTAAAAGCCTTCAATTGATTAGTAAGATAAATTGTATCAGTCGATTTTAAAATAATTTCTATAATGTACTTCGGCATCTGTGCATTTCTAACAGAAAAGGATAGTAGGACCAACCCGTCTCTTTCCAATGGTGTTCCAATGGTCTTTCCAAAGCATAGAGTTAATATAGTACTAATGTAGTAAAAAGTCAACTAAGGTGACTAAGGGGTCGTTTAAAGGGTATAATGAGCTCAGCTTCCAACTATCTGCAATCGCTGTTTCATGGTCAAAGTAGAAAAGCCCAGGTCCTCATCCCAGACTACCTCTTTGCCAAATTTCCGTAAGATCGGTTCAGCAGTTTAGGCAGGAAAGCCGAAAAAATAGACAAAATTCTTCAACATTATGTTACGCCATTCAAATCACAATTCAAAGAAATCAAATTGAGTATCACATATAAAGAAATTAAAAAAAATACACAGCACTACATGCACGCTACAGCAGACAGTATAAAAATCAAAATACAATTCGCAAAGACAACTTATTTAAAAAATAAGCATGCATCAAGTAGCGAACTAAGACACAAAGTTTGCTTTTCACTACTGAATTAGTAAAGGAAAATATCTGTTACCTGCTGTGGGGTCAGAATTAGTATCAGGATTGTCTAGCAAATGGTAATCAGCACTGCTGTCGAGGCCCTCAGCCAATGATTGCCATGCCTCCTTAGAGTGGCTGTTGTTGCTTGTTTGGTGAATATTATCCAAGTCACTGTCTCCAAGGCTGCTTCCTCTTTTAACCTTTGGTTTCTTCTCTTCATTGTCTATATTACGTTTTCTTCTCTTGTATGGTGTGAAGAGACGTATGGGACCCATTGCTGTTGAACAAAGGAAGATGTTTGTCTCTGTTGGCAAAACAAATAGTATGGTTTGCCACTGTGTTTCTCATTCTACATTGGTTAAGCAAAAATAATGATTACCTTCACAGTTCAGTGATTGATTCATTACAAATTATTCCTTAATTAAAACTAGTTCCCTTCAAAGCCTATAATCAGTTTCCCAAAGAGTATCCCATCTGTATCCGTAAACAGTTTAAAAAATATACTTCACATGTGGTTTAAAGAGAACAAAGTGTGATGTAATGAGGACTATTAATAATCCAAAACGTCATTAGAATCTTGAAGCTCGCCAAATCAGCAATAATGATTTAGATTCACCTAGTAAATTGATAAATACAGGTATCTATGTAGGTAGTTAAATTATAAGCAGTCACAAGACAGCTGTCTGTTGTCTGTAATGGATAGTCTTCTGGATCCAGAAGGTAAATTAGAAGGTAAAGCAGCCCGAAGTAGAGGGCTGTCGTCTAACCCAGCTAATGATTGAACCCAATATTATATAGTTTAATACAGGGTGTAATAGTCAAGGGTCGCCAGGCTATTATTCCGTAATTATAAAACATCATCATTTTGTTGCCCACCCCACCTAGAGTGGGAGGTCAGCACAACATGTCATCATCTTCCACTCTCCTCTGTCAGCCGTCATCTCCGTACTCACTCCTTTCACACACATATTATCATTTCACACACATATCATTTCACACACATATCATTTCACACACATATCATTTCTCACACAGTCTACCCACACCTTCTTTGGTCTTCCTCTACCTCTGTATCCCTCCACATTCATACTTAACACTCGTCTTGTTATGTGCATTTCATCCCTCCTCATAATGTGCCTAAACCGTGCTAACCTTTTACACAACTTTAAAAAAAAAATTGTGAGGTAAAATGATATCAACATTTTAAATAACAGGTACCTACCTACTTACCTATTTTAAAAACCAAAAACGCGACAACATGTTTAAGACTTCGAAATCCGTCAAGTCTGTCGATGGAATACCTGCAGACGCCATTTTGTATTTTGTAGACGACATGTTCGATTTTTTTCACCTAAAATATATCTTATTATGACACTTTGGACATCGAATCGAATCGAATGATACCATGTACTTTAAAATCGGTCATGCCATTTAGTCTATCGAAGGCAAAATAGAAATCTACATATACATCTGAAATATATTACCCTCCTTCTTGGGATAAACTGGGGCAAATTAACGCGATATGTCGCAAATCTATTCGATAGTTCATTTCTGAAGATGACATCGACCCTACGGGCACCCAACGTCGCAATATCTGCCATTTTACCACCTTCTTAACCGACTACAGCGAAGCCAAAAGGAGGGTGATGTATTAAATATGATCGTGCTCGAGATTGACTGTATACGGGCTGCCTATGACGCATCTCTAACTTCCTTTAAACACCTAGGTATTTTATATAGATGTTGTAGATAGCGACAAATTAGCGATGGAATTCATTGTTCGAATGGTCAAATGACTATCATAATACGCGGTTTGCTAGGTAAGTAAACCTGGTGGCGCTGGTATCGACGGAAATGGCGCGATGACGACGTTAACAGTAATATTAGATCTGCACTTCGAAAATGACATTGACTTTGCAACAAGCCGTCAAAGGAGATGGACGACCGCTTAGCACATCAATGACCTTGAGTGACTATTACCATCATCACAGACGCTTGAAAGAATCTGGCGAGTCGTTACTTAATAAGAATTTGAGCAAGGAGGAATTGTAGACTAGCTAGGTTGAATTCCACAGACTGCATACAAGGGCCAAGTTGGGCATAAGGGCGTGCAAATGTTCTATTCACCAGTAAGGATCTCAGGTTTCATGATCATAATTAAATTACGATAGTTTGTCCGTGGGTAATAGATCTGTAATTGCCTTCCTCAAGATTTAAGGTAATCGGGCCTGTGTTCCATCGGTGGCAGACCATTACCTCTTTCTGCTCAATTCCTAATGTCATTCTGATATCCCAGTATTCGCCTATAGTAGCTTGCAATAATAAATGTATAGAAATTTAAGAGTTACTGGAAATCCGACTACCCTCATAAAAAATAAAAAACAAGACGAAATAAGTGAATTGATTTAGGCCGATGTCAGAGGCATATGTACTATTACAAATTAATATTACTAACGAGTATTGATCTTATACACCTACTACCTAAGAGGATCGTATAGATCAAACTCCGGCCTAAACTTTGTTTTTTATGGGTAGATATTGCGATATCGGGTTTCTATTTAACAATTTTTTACATTTTTATTCGCTGCAAGTAGTAAACTGCAGTTATTATTAATCTTCTTCAGTTTTAGTTGTTATACTAATCAAATTACATATGCGACCGTCCCAATATCTTTAAATCGCCACGTTTAAAAATACAGAAATTGTCGAACATTTACTAGAAGTGAAACTAATCAAGTAAAAAGCACATTAAATAATACAACAGCCTCTCAGCGCTTTTTTCTTTAATTTGTATTTGGATATTTTGTGAAATTACAGAAATTGCGACGTTATTGCTATAAATTTTAAAAGGGCACCTAATGCCCTATTAAAATTTATAAAGAACGTAATATATACCTACTTAACGCCTATGTTTATGTTATATGAGTAAAGAATATTATGTAGACAAGTTATTATTTCTTTTTAGTTCACAAAATTATTTTTGCATTTATGCTTTTCAGTGACGACAAATTGTTATTTTATGCAAGGAATTTAAAGTCCCGCATTACAGAACCATGCTCTAGCCATGATTTCTACTTAAAGGTGGATGAAAACAGATGGATAAATTAGTATTTTTGCGGTGAGACAGAGATGGTAATAATACTCAGACTTGAGCATCATTCTGTAATATGGACCTTTTTATTTTGCAGGTGATTAACCGATCGCAACTGGAAGAGATCTAGCAACATCGCACGCGCACCCGTTTTAATTACGTTGTATCATATTGCTCTCCCTTTTTTTTACGCCGGGAAATGCACTACGTATACCGCTCGCCTGGGGCATGGCGAGATATACCCACTAATAGCCCGCGGCGATCTTCTTCGGCAGTAGGGAGGACCTGGGTATGCAAAGTCGTAAGGGGAGGTCCGTACCCGGAGAGCGGCTAGAGCACCCTGGCAGGCGCGACAGGGCCTGTTACGCCGACACCTACAAGACCCCTGTGGCTCTCCCTAGTACATATCACGCGGTACGCGGTATTCGTAGACGCGTGTAAACATGAAGCGCTGCGCAACACCTAAACGTTGATTTTTTAACGTTTAGTTACAAAAAATCTCACCATGGCTGTGGAAAATAATATTATGGAATTATGACTCCAATTCACGGCATAGTCGAACAGCAATTTACGTTTAGATTATTAGCTCTATTTTTAATACGCTTTATTTAGGCAAGTGACATAATTCAATAAAAAAGTTATTATTAAAAAAATGTTTATGCAGCACAGCACGGCAACCGGCAGGTGTGTCAGCCAACGGAATGCTACTAATATGGCCTGGGAGATGACACATTGGTGTGTGGCCCATTGTGGTCAGCACGATATGACATCGTCGCAAGCGCGTCGGCCTGGATGACGTTGTTTGGAATTGGATGTTGCACATGGCCTAAATCAATTGAGTTCTTTCGACTTGTTTCTGATTTTTTATAGGTGGGTATTTATACCTAACCATTGTGTTTTCAATACCTATATTTTTAAAATTTATTTAAACACACTCAATCCCCTGCCATGGCATCACACAATCAAAATGATTTATTTATATTGTCTACTCCTAAATATCCATCATTTATATTCTGGTTGCTTTTCATTAGACCAACACAAGAACTATTTTTTACACGACTGCAGCAAAACCAAAAGGAGGATAATGTATTCAACGCATTTGAATGTATTACCATCTGCAGCCTAAACATAGTGGCATAAGTTACAAAATAGGGCAAGTCTGACACATGTTTTTGGGGTTTTTACATGGTCAATGGATAGGTACATAAGGTTACCTCTTTTCTCTTCAGTCTGCAGTTTCATATACACTTGCCTGTTATTTAAATCGTCACAATCGGGTGTAGTTACATGCCTATTACAAATGTTTTTTCGATCGATGAAGTTGATATTCCTGTTCAAGTATTTTAGTAAAGCAACTCAGACTTTTGGGCTTATATGAAGGGACAGCTACTGCCTGAACACCTTAGCCGAGTTGGACACATGGTGCTGAGATTGGATTCATACTAATCTCAGGGGTATCAATGGGTATCAAATAATAAATCTTGCTTGATGAAAGAAATTCCAGAGTAGGTAACATTGTTTTATAAAAACTTATATACAAATACTTCAACGAAATGAATTGATTGGGTTTTAGGTAGGTATTTAAAACCATAGTCGAACTTTTATAATTGGGTTAAAACTCCATCCCCCGAAATTACACTAAGGACTGATTGACACCTAGTTTCCAAATTAATTAAATAGAAGTAGTACAGTAGCAGTCTAAATAGTTTAAATTACACAAACTGTCTTTCCATATCTCTAGACTTACAGGGTCCTCAACAGCAAAGTGCGGCCCCAAAAAGATTGGGGAAATTGGTCACCTTTATCTTATTTACAGAATAATTGGCCGACGACACTCAAACAATTACATCTTGTTTATTCCCAATCTACTTGGAAAACCTTAATCCTGTACAAACCCACACAATCTTGCAGAATCTGTGGCACAGTAAGATGTGGCCATCTCCTTTTCAATAGTCTACAGGAGTGAAAAATTGAGGAATGTTCAGACCATAAAGAAAGCAAAAATGCATAAATTATGGTTCAAATTGGTTTATCATCCATTATATTACCCATATCTGCCTCCTAGTGACTGTTTCCTAAGCTAGCAATTTATATTCATGGACTACGATTGTTATCTATTGAGGCACCTATTTTGCAAAACAAGATATATTTTGGAGTGGGTAAAATGGATGGCAGCATCGCAGTGAGCTTACAAAAAATATTTCTTTATTGTTAGGTCACAATTCAGACAAACTTCATAGTTGCATTTACCATGCCCATCAATAATCCATGCCACCAATACTAATATTAGCTTTTACAAAACGCAAAGGGCGATGATGGGTTAAATTGATTCTATTCTACTTGGCACATTCTATAATTACTACAATTTGTACTGATTTCACTGCCATCAAAATAAATAGCTTTGTTCCTTTTCTAATTACTTAGCATATCAACCCAGATACTTACGTATAAATGCTCAGAGAAATATTAGGCAAACACAAAGTTAGTTACACTCCACTACCTATGCTAACTACTAAGTACCTACGACTACAAATTGCAATATCATTGCTTACCAGACTGATCATCACAGCAGGCTCCACAAGTGCAACTAGTAGCATGTGGAGTTAATATGCCCTCATCAATCAACGCTTGTATGCTTCTCCCACCAAACCTTATAGAACGCTTCCAATCCTTGCTCGAAGCTCTGCCACAAAGTGCTTCAAACTCACTAGGAGTGTACCACTCCATGCCATACTTGATGCATCTTCCTCTGCCTCCTGACCCGAATCTTTGCTTGTGTAATTCTGCTGAAGTGTTCTTGCACCGGACTGGCAACACTGGCATGTTCACTGTCTCCGCCCATGATCGCGTACTCGACGCACGCGCCGCCGGCGCAGTCGCTGTTCCGTCTTCTAGCGCAGGTCGTCCGGAAGGTGAAGTCGACGGGTTCTGAATCACGATATGAGTAGGCTTCAAGTCTTCGCTCACCGGTCCTCCAGAAATAAACCCGTTGTCCACGCATATCATAGGCTTAAAATGCGGCAGCTGGTCGGATGTGATCACGTTGAAAGTAGTCCCCGTTATCAGAGTACCCACAGGCAGAGAGACAGGCACCGTAACGACCCCGTTTGAGTCGCTAGACAGCCTGCTGCTCTTGATTCCACTCGCCAAGACTGCTCTGCCTTCGCGCCCGTCGCCCCGTTCGCGGTCGCGCTCGGCCGCCGCCGCCAAGGGATCGGCTTCGGTTACTTCGGTAATGTCCGGCATGACGACGTTGTCCGAACTTCTGTTCTCCGCCATCGCTTTCTTCCGCCCACCCCGAAAAACCCCTTCGCGTTGGGACCGAATTTTGAAATCACATGAAAGACCTTCAGATAAAAATGAACAAGCGAATTGAAAACGAACTTCGTTCAGCCACCGTCCGCCATTGTTATCGAAAAACGAAAACATTTCACGAACACTAGAATGGGCGGTAAATTTGAATTTTGATTATGAATAGATTTTTAAACAAATGAAATTATTGTAAACATAATGAAACGTCATCGTTTGCCTAAAAATAGATTTTAATCATCCTGTTCTTGGTCATGCATGGAACCCTCAACTGTAAGTTTTTCATTTTGTTGCTAACTTTTTTGTTCGCTACATGAATCGGCAGCAAGAGCCACTGCGAAATAAACTTTCCATTCAATTGTCGCTCAGTTTAAGTAAGATAAGAAACGCATAGAATAAGCCCTATGCATAAAGGTACAGATAGACAACAGAAAATTCCACTATCCTATTTTTAAGAACACTAATTAGGAAATTTATTATTTAGGGATTATGACAGAACAGATACTTGGACCTGACCAGTATGGCTTTAGAGAAAATAAAGGGACAAGAGAAGCTATACTGGCACTAAGATTAATTATAGACAGACGGATGGATTTGAGCCTTGATACACACATAGCTTTCATTGATCTGGAAAAGGCTTTTGATAAAGTGGACTGGAAAAAAATGATGAACATCTTGAAGCGAATGGGAATGGATTACAGAGAAAGAAGAATCATATACCAGCTTTACAAGGATCAGAAAACCATAATAGAAATTGATGAAGAAAAGAGAACAGCGAAAATAAGACAAGGTGTTAGACAAGGATGCACACTCTCACCATTAATCTTTAATATATTTATAGAGTCAGCAATACACAAAATATCCGAGTCACATAAAGGAGGAATTAAAATTAACGGTGAAAGGATTCAATTTATCAGGTTTGCAGGTGATATAGCAGCTCTAGCTGAAAACTCACATCAATTACAGGATTTAATTCAAGAAATGGATAATATATTCAAGGAAACAGGACTCAAAATCAATATTTCAAAAACAAAAACACTAGTAACTTCAAAGTCAAAACCAGCACATAGTCCTATAAATATTCACAACAAGACAATAGAACAGGTCAACTCGTATAAATATCTAGGAAGTTTGATCACAAGTGACTCGAGGTGTACTCCAGACATAGTCATAAGGATAGCGATGGCAAAAAGGGCTTTTAATAACAAAAAACATCTATTTAAAGCTAAAATAAGCAAAAAAGCTAGAAAGCGGCTGATAAAATGCTATGTATGGAGTATAGCTTTATACGGCTGTGAGACATGGACTTTAACACAAAGGGATAGGGAAAGGTTAGAGGCATTCGAGATGTGGTGCTGGAGACGAATGGAGGGAATAAGCTGGACCGAGAAGAGAACAAATGAAGAGGTGTTAGTGATGGTAAAGGAGAAAAGATGCCTGTTAGCCACAGTTGAGAACCGAAGAGGAAAGATGATAGGTCACTTGTTCCGACACGATATTTTTTTGAAGAACATAATTGAGGGAAAGATTGAAGGAAAGAGAGGAAGGGGAAGAACTAGGCGTAATTACTTTGACCAAGTGAAAGAGAAGGTGAATGTCGTGTCGTACCAAGAGGTTAAAACGAGGGCGGAAAGTAGAGAGACATGGTCGTTACTCCACCGACAAGAGCATAGCTCTTAAATTGAAGAAGAAGAAGATTAGGAAATAAGAAGATAGGAAGCGCTTATTACACCATCCTAAATGTAGAGACTAATTCATTATGCTTTGCTGATTGATGTAAGGATATTTGAATTAACAAAACCAAGCCTCCAAACAATGTATACCGAATTAGTCTGCTTTTAGGATGGACGTAGTTCAGTCGGGACCTTCCAATCCAATAAATCGGAATCTAAATGTTCTAACTTCGATTACACCTTCCTATGTCTTAATTAGATTTCCTAAAAATAGAATAGTGTATTATGCGGTTAAGAGCACGAAAGCATGCTAAAAATGCGCAAATACTGCTTAGTGGCATGTGTGTTGAAACCATTGCTACTAACGAGCATGCTTATATGAGCATTGATACACAGTCTGTATCAGTATAATGTAAAAAATAAAAACATATCATATTTTTGTTATATCAAAGACTCCACTAAGCAAGTACTTATGAAAAAAAAAACAACAAAATTATCACGATAAATAGACAAAAACAATAAACTAATCGTCATAAATATCTTGTCTTTATTCTACACTTTATCTAATACTTATACTTTTCCCTCTTTCATAGTTCTTAAAAGTTTGTTGCGAATAGTACTAGTAATTTATTTTTCTAATAGTTGTCGTATATGGCAAAATAGGGGAGGTCTTTGCCCAGCAGTGGGACAACACATGCTAGTAAAAAAGTTGTTGTATGACAAGTGTCCAACATGTGTATATTTTTACAAACTAGATTTTGTTACTGTATTTTTACTTCTTATGACAATTCACATTTTCCATAGATGTGATGGCTTGCATTAAAAAATAGGTACAGATTTTTTTTATATATTTCTTGTTAAAAATGTGTGTTTTTATATGCAGCAAAAATGAACTCTTAGTGTGCGTTTTATGGCAAATTGTCACCCCAGATGCTAATTAGAAAAAAAAATTATGATCGAGGTGCCTATTTCGACCCCATTCAGCCCCCTTTTCCTGCGAGCAGGATTCGAATCTGACTTCCCTCCACATCTGAAAATGATTGTATTGGGGCACCCTGGTGAAAAATCTACCCATAAGGGAACAAATTTTGTGCCTTTTGTATGGGCTCTCACTTAGACTAGAGTAGCATATGTGTCGAAACCATTGCTAGAAACGAGCATGCAATGCATGCTAACAAATCGATCTATATTCGATTTTTGAGCATGCTACCTGAGGCGGGGGAAGAAAGGCTTTAGACCAATCGCGCTATTTTATAACGGTTTTACCGTTCGAACGGAATGTTTTTGGTTTTGGTTTAGCTGAAGTAAAAATGGTAACGCGCTATTTTTAGTGAACGATAATATCGTTTACGCTACCAAAGTAAAATCAAACGAAAATGTGTAGAGCTAACCAAGAGTATTAAAAAAAAACTAGTTTAATTTCCGTTAAAATGATTGACGCCATACGAAATGTGCTTAATGTATCGTTTTTGGTTATGGTTTAACTTTGGTAATTTCAAACTTAGCGCGATCGGCCCCCAGCCCTTAGATTATGTAACTTTATCGGTGTCGTCATCAATTACGTTGACCAATTAGAATCCGTCAAATTGCCGAACGAGCGATGAGGCAACCAATCACATGTCAGAACGTAACCGATGACAATAACCATGAAATAAGGTAATAAAACCACAGGTTTGCTTATGAGCATGCTAGCAATGCTAGTATCGTCAGTTGTTCGTGCATGCAAGTCTTCGCGCCAAAAATGTTAATTACGGACCCAAAATTCTTCTCTTATTTTTCCTTGATAACAGAAGTTTTTGGATTTATTGTATTCCAAACAAAAGTATAATTTTATTAAGTTTAGCCTCGTCCTGCCAACGGTTCTTTGCGTATGAAATAGTAGGTGTACGGATAGTTTGCTTAGAAGCATGCTCATGGAACATGTTTAAAACTAGCATGCTTTACTAACTAATGTAGGTATGTGTTAAAGAGCATGCTTAGCATATTCAGCATGCTATTAAAGAACATGTCTATCTGCACCTTAAAACTCAAGAGTAGGGAGAAAAATATATGCGAGGTTAAATCGATCTTGTGATTATGATCGCGTCGTCTCAATACTATGGAACAAATTCTCAAGAAAACTGGAATGTCAAGCTATTTCAAGTATTGCAAATTAAATTTTGTGCAACTCAGATAACCTACAATCATTGTATTTTTGGAGGCCACCACAATGAGTCTGGATAACCTCAGTACAAAACTACTTGCAGTACTGAACATCGGAATATGAAGAATCTTGTATTTTCCTCTATGGCTTTGTATAGTTCAATAATTTCATGAACGCGACTGTAGCATTGATTTTTGAACGCCATTCTTACGCAATATTACCCGAACCAAACAAATAGACCAGTTACCTCATTATTACACCACGTTAATGCTGACCTCTTGTTTAGTTGTCATATTACCATCTAGCTTCCTTACTTCTCTTCCGTTTTACGACACACAAATCTGCCAAAACAAAATAAAGGAGGGAAATATCAAAATAATGTAATTTAATATTTTATTTCCTCCAATGTAGTATGTTCGTTCAGTGAGTGTTCTCTTTAATTCGTTTCCAATAGTATTAGTATTAATATAATGTGAGAACTTCGTAGGTAGTTCGTTGCATATTGGGGAGTACCTATTAACTGTCTACTTAAATTCGCAAATTATGGAAGAGTTGCGATCCAAACACAAGTCCTTGCAGAGTGCAGCTCATCATATCGCTTTGGAGTGTATTCATCCGCAGGTATGAACTTCTAATTTGTGATTTAAAGGCAATTCCTAATTCTTTTCCTACTCTGCAAAACCAAAAAAAAAATGTTGGCGTTCTCGTTAGGCTAATTTGCGGACGGTGAGGATGTCCTCCCAGTGCAAAAAGTAACTTTTTTGCGCCCTAAGGTATTTATTGTTACCTGTCCAAAGAAAAACGACCTTGTCAGATAGACCGTGAGGAGGCAATAACTTATTCATTTACTTTTCAAAGGATTCTGTATGTTGTTGAAGAGTCTTGAAACAATACCAGAACCAAAATGTATCATCAAAGAGACTCCCTTTCATACCTCCTATAAATAGAGATAGCATGTTTCATGCAAAATTCAAACCTTTGCATCAACACTAGGTATTTCCGTCAGCATCTAGCTATTTAATTATTTGCGTCTGCCCAGAGGTGGCTAAGTAAATGCCCAAAAGGAAGGGATTTTGGAAAAGCATCTTTCGGACAGATGCAACAGGCCCCTCTAAGGGGATGTAAGTCACTACAACCAGTATTAGATAATGAAGTGAAGACATTTTCATAACTGAATAGCATATGTTTTCACTGTCTCCTATTCTTGATTGAAATATACATGTTTTTAAATTTCAGATGTAATATGAAATAAATTACAGCCATGAAGAATCGATTGCATTGGAGTACACACTGTAACGGCCAATTCCAAATGGATAAAGTACAAAGTTCATGTGTAAATTGTGTTGTGGAGTGGAGCTTTTGTCTTTTCCTTTTTGTATCCTATGCACCAAGACCTAGCTCATTATAACTATGTATTAGAATTTGTCATGCACTGCGAATTCCCGAATGACTATACATTATGCTGTTCATATTCTCCTATATTACTATCTATCATCACTATCATCTGAGGAAGATCTTTCCCAACCCCTGTACACTGAAATGCTGTATATATTATTTCAAGTTGAATACCTAATAAAATATTTAAAATAAATTAAGAACACTTGCATGAGGTTCACATACCAAAATCTCCAAGTACTTAATGTAGTATTCAAGAAGACATCTATAGGTACTAAATGTAAAGTTTGTGAAAGAGTTTTTTATGTAAAAAATAACTATCCAACATAATGCAAAGCTGATCATTTTCCTGGTATAGACAGACGCATTTAATTTTTCCTTCCCTTAAGCTCAAACCCCTTATAATCAAAATTTTTCCTTGAGTCACTACTTTTTATACAATGGTTATGAAAGAATTGACTGATACTAAGATGATTCTCTAAGTGTTCCGGTTTGCCATTTTTGGTACGGAACACTAAAATTAAAAACAAGAATCACTACCACTCTTTAACCTTGTAGTTTCTCTAGCTGTCCTATCTTCGCACCCGATCACAACAATGTCGACATTGACGTTTGACAGAGATATTTATGTCGTACACGGGTACGTGTACTATCCTACCTGGCAAAGATAAAGGAGCTTTCCACCTGGTAAAAGTTGCCTTCTTGAGTACCATAAGCCCTTTGAAGGTTAAGACTTGTTAACTTACGATAATTTTATTAATTATGTTTGGCATATATTGTCTGCCTCTCTAATTTTACACATCATCGCAATGTTTGACAGAGCAAGCAAATAAAATATATAAAGAAAAAATATTTAAACATACAATATATTTTAAACTAAAAGACATCAAAATGGTTAATTCGTGGAAATATTGAATTTAGTAAAGTTATTTAAAAAAATTTGTATATGCAACAAAAGCTCCACTCTCGCTTGTGGCACCAGCGTCCAGCACCAATGATGTGATGAGCACAATTGTTCACAGTACGTTCTGTCCATCCATGTCTGTACACGGATCAGTCAGCACACGGCTCCCCGTACCACGTGCACCCATACCCCTCCCCTGTTCGCCTCCAGCATGCGTTCCAGGCGCAGCACAGCCCGAAAATGTTCCATCCGAAAGGGCTCAAACCGCACCTTGTGAGTATTCGCTGTCTGAACTAAGTGACCAAGCCACGCCATTTTAAAAGAGTATGATACTCTGTCATTTAAGAATGCTATGACAATTCAGTGGTCCCCTTCTTGTAAAAATTAATTTCAAATATTTGTGATCCTTGAAAATAGTATTTAATAAACCGAGCTTTGGTATTTTAAATATTTAGTTTTTCTTGTGACTTTATGGATGCCTATTCAAGTTGTATGTGAAAAGAAATCTTAACATTTATTATGGGGGTGCTACTGAACCGTAACAGGCAGATAAGTTGCCGTATCATCTACTCTTAATGGGTTGCTTAGTCATTACATTTGTAAAATCATTATAATGCTGTTGTTCTATGTCATTTCCATATTCCAGCAGGCAACTATACTGCTCAAATTGGGCAAGAATCAATGAAACTTAATCACTAAAATGCATTTTTTTCCCTTGGTGAGCTGACCAACTTGAAGTTTAAGTTCAGCGCCTCCAAAAAAATCAGAGGGGTTTGACCAATGAGAAGACATTAAATTAACGAGTGAGAATTAAGCCAACCAAACTCTTAATAGCTCACCTGAGAGAGTACCCTTTATCTACACACCACTTGACCAAGGAGAGCGGAGAAAATTTGTACACTCTGACTCAAGCCCTTGGTTTATGCTAAAGTTGTATAAATCATGTATGTTTTATAAATACATTATAAAAATTATTTAGTATGTTTTATATGGAAATGATACGGATCAACAGTTTGTAGGAATTAATAAATTAATGTGTTAAGGCATAGTAGGCATTAAAGTGTGTTCTCACCTTGCTTCACTGTATTTGAGCTTGTTGGTTAAGCTTTTTCATTTTTAGTCTATATTGTGTGCATACTTTTTGATTTTTAGTGTTCCATAGCGAATTGACCAGAAGCGGAAACATTATAATTTCTTTATATTTGACTGTTTGTACATTAGAGGATTAAAACTCCGCTATCTTTTGATCCATTTTAATGAATTTTTAAAGAGAAGCGTAATAGGTGAACCGACCATACAGTTATGCAGTAGACTTTACATTTCAGAGCCAACTCGCATCTGACAACGTTACAACGCTTTTATTTAGGGATGTAAATATATTTACGAAAATTTGCTAAAATCGTTTCGGTTGTAAACGATTTTTGAAGGTCATAAGTATATTTACGTAGGTACCTAAATAAATTAATAATTTTACAACTTTGTGTGTGATTAAACACTAAAAAAACGAAGTATAATATTGTAAAAAACAAAATAAGGTTGAAATAGGTAATTTAACTCACAGTAGTTACTTAGTGCATGCTACGCAACCCTAAGTTATGCATATTCGAAACGTTTTTATACATAGGTATATTTTTCATTCAATTTAAGTGTCATAATGTATAAATGATTTATATTATGTTAAGTGGATATGAGGCTGAAGCATGACCGAAGAAAACCAAACATAAGTAATTATGAATTATAATTTTATAATAGAGTTTGTACGTAAACGTGAATCGCCGTGTTTGGTAGAGTGAGAAGCTTTAATAATTTCTTAATTACATTATCCTCAGGATGGCCGATCATACGGCACACCAAACGAGAGCCCCATTCTGGGCAGGGCGCTCTGCCTCACACCCCGGGGCAGCCCAGTGCCAGGGCGAGTCTCTCACCTCAACGAAAAGTTCCAGGACTCGCTCACACTCACATCGGACACAGATGCTCTTGTCGCCAAAATCAGTGCCATGTTCCCTACTGTTAGTGAGACGCATATCAAGATTTTGTTAAAAAAGTAAGTTGTTTTTATATATAACTTTGTTTTGGAATTCACACTTCAACTTCAACATAGCATCCCAAATGGTTACAAGTTTACTACCCATCAGGTTTGCAATTTTAAAAACGTTTAAATGAGTTTAAATTTATTGTTACTATAGTCATGGCCCCAGTGCATACCCCTGAGGTACGCCTACCTCAAATCCATGGAATCTGAAAGTATCTACTGTTTTCTCAACTGGAACGTCCTGTCAGCTAAGTATGCAGAACTTTAGCCATAACAAAATAAAAACTTGCTGAATGTCAAGAAAAGAGAATAGCAGTATTTTTTGTGTTTTTCTCTAGCACAGACACGTGTTATTGTCTAAATTCGAATTGGCGAGTGGGTTGGTGTTTCCCTCCAAGATAGCGAGGATTTTGTAAGGATGAGGTAACTTTTGTAGCTGTAATAATCGAAATGGAACATGTCCGAAATTTCGTAAAAACTGTTGGGTCCTGTAACTGAAATACCACTATAAGTATCATCTATCAACTGTCAAAACAGGTACTACAACCGCGAAGCAGTAGTCATAAGCGCGTTGCAAGTGGAAAAGCATCCGATCACCACGCCGGGCCCTCTCACGATGTCACCGTCGGCTGCGAGGCTGCAGAAGAGCGCTATGGGTGTATACTCGGCCCTCCAGCTCGCTAAGGGTGTGTCTGGTTCCATGCAGGGATCCAGCCACTTCACGCCCCTCACCGGCACGCCTCATGGTAAGAACCATTAACCATATAATTGAGTGCTTACGCGAATCGGCTACATGCATTGAAGCTCCTCTCTGGGCAGCGCAGTTTCCAGAAATGAAGAATCCACCTAGGTATCTAACTGAATGGCTAAATTAACCATCTGCCTACGATATTTATTCCTATAGATTTCTGATGTCTTTATCCATTCTTTTACTGAGCGACTATGTTTGCAAAAATCGACGCTTAGCTTGTCTATCCTGCGCCGCCGCCATTTTGCTAAGCGATGTAAGCGACATACGTTTATTATTGTTTTTAACATATTTCAAAAAAGGAGGAGGTTCCGTATTCGGGGCGTATTTTTTTTTTTTCAATTATGAAATACACACGAGTTGTTTAGCAAGTATTATAATAACTCACACCCATCACACAATAACTTTCACACACACAGACACCCAAGACACACATATTTTGTACATATTTGTTGATCTATAGTTTTGACATTTTCATTTGGCTTATAATTACTTAATTTCAAAGTCAAAAATGCTTTACTTACACAGGGTACACTTAAAATGGTCAGATTTAACATTTTTTAAAGCTACTGCTTGTTCAAACGGCAATTTTCTCCTGAGAAGAACAAGCAAGAAACTCGAGGGATTGCTCTTTTTAAATAAAAGTTTTTATATTACAAAAAGGCACAATAATAATTCATTATTAATTGTGAAATAGCCTGGTTATGCGAACGAGCTGGTTATGGATGTTTATGATGTAAATAATCTGATATTTTATAATATGCTTTCTTAATAAGTTTCTGTTTTATAGTATCTTTAATTTTATTGAAAGGAAGATTTTGTATATCAATCAACACGAACCTTATTGCAAAAGCGTATACATAACCATTTGAATGAAATACTGACATTGCGGAGGCGACTTATGTGACCTGCAAGTTTATCTTTATTGACATCATGTTTATAACTATTTTTCGTAAATGATGCTATATTTTTTTTGACATATTAGATTTTCAAAAATGTACTGTAACAAATAGGTTAGAATAAAATACTCTTTAAATATAACTCTAAGTGACTCTGCAGATCTCAATTGATAAATTGCATGAACGGCTCGTTTTTATAAAAAAAAGATTGTATTTATATCCGCGGCAATTCCCCACAGCAAGATACCGTAAACATCAGGCCGGCATTTCTCCACAGCAAGATACCGTAAGACATCAGGCTATGGAAATTACTAAAATATACTAATCTAATATATGGATATGAGGACCCCATTGTAATTTGGCGTTCAAAGTAATGCCCATAAATAATAATAATAATAGTCATTATATTTGTGGGCACCTCCCTGACATTAGGCAGTACAAATTTAACACATTTAGTTTTTTATCTCATTAAGTAAACGCAATTTAGAGTCATTAACATAACGGCTCGTATATCACTGAGGATTATTTTTATTAATATTTATATGTTAATAATTAATGTAAAAGTACTAATTTTATTGTAACATAATTAAAACGTTACCCATTCAATCACAACGGTAACCATAGTAACATAATAAGAATCTTTAATTGGCACAAGTTTGGTATTAGTTTTCTGTATAAGAATTTGTAATAATGCTGTTGATTCTATGTAAATAAATTATAAAATTATCATCATAATCATATGCCACAGGACGAGATGTCAATTTCAACAGACGTCATAAAGCCGCAATTTTCGAAGCTACATATTTCCTTTATAGTCAATATGTATGCGCCCCTGTCTTAGATAAGATAACAGGCTATTCATTGGTCTATCGTGATAACGATAGTTTATTTATATTATGTTCACTGATCTTTCCTGAAAGACTAAGAAAGAATAATTCGAGCGTTTTTTCGTTGATTCACGCTTCTAACTTAATCGTAGGTCAGTCAGAAAACAAAAGAGTACTATTATCATCTAAGACATGAGCGATTTCTGACCGTAGCCGATATCGCTGCTTCCTATTTATAAAAAAAATCGCGTCGATACTACAGCTGTGGTATTTGTTCACATCAATAAGCTATGGAAGTCCATTAATGAACATAAACCTCTCCCATTTGTATCGCTATCTATGGGAGGTTATGGGAGAGTTGATTTTTGAGGCTCCTCATCAATGACGCTGCTGCCCAATGACATCTAAGCTGTAATCCTCATGATTGCTTAGTCGCCTTTATGACTCCGGCGAGAAGAGACTAGATTTTGTTACATATTGTTTTAAGGTGCGGCGAAACCGCCTTTGCTTAAAAAAATGCCCGTGTGTGTTAATACTTCATCATCTCAGCCCGTAAACATCCCACTGCAGGGATATAGGCCTTCCCTCGTATATGAGGGAGTATAGGCCATAGTCCATAAGTGTTAATACTTATTATGAGTAAACATACGACTTGTGGGGTAGTGGTTAGAAACCCTGACTGCTATTCTAAAAGGTTGCGGGTTCGAATCCCGCTAGGGGCATATGTTTGTATGATGAATGCGGACACACGTGCCTGAGTTATGGATGTTATTGATTTATATATGAATTTATTTATATATGTATGACGATCTGTTTGGTGTAGTGGTTAAAAACTCTGACCACTATACCAACAGGTCGCGGGTTCGAATCCCGCTAAGGACATATGTTTGTGTGATGAATACGGACATGTGTACCCGAGTTATGGATGTTTTCATTTATAATAAGTATTTATTTACAAAAAAATGTATTTATGTAGTATATCAAACATCTGGTATCCACAACACAAGCCTATAGTTGCTTACTGTGGAACTAGATGACGCTGTGTGAATGTCTAAGGATATTTATTTATTTATTATTTATTTATTTACAAAAATAATGTATTTGTGTAGTATTAACCATCTGGTGTCCATAATACAGGTCTAGTTGCTTAGTGTGAAACTAGATGGCGCTGTGTATGTTCAAAGATGTTTTTTTCAATGTATAGGTTTATGACTTGAAGGTTTGCGGACAGAGTTTTAAGAAATTTGCTGACTTTCAAAAATTATAAATACCTTTTAAAAGTGTTTAACCCTGAATCGATAAAACAAGAAAGTTTATTACGTGCAAAAAAAAACATCGGCAACTTTGTAACAGGGTCGCTACAAAGATCGAAGACTTATCATCAACACCGATTTTCGCACAATCCGATAAAACTATTTATCTACAAAATATTATCTATGTTTACCTTTAAAAAATCAATCAAGATTACCGGCGTTGCTTTGTGAAATGTAACACACAACTTAGCGCTTTCGGTTCAAACACTCATTTATTTGCAATTCATTATTCATTACATAATGTGGATAAAATTTAAAGCTTTTAAAACGGTCAAAATTGGCCTAGATTCGCCGATGCTGCTTCGACCAGCGTCGGGGGCGTCCAGTTACTACGGGACAACGAAGTCCAGTGATGGGCAACCGGCGCGGCATCATTCGCCAAAGATGAAGCTGAAGTGAGTTTACTGATATGTACTGTCGCCTACAGCTAAAAGTAGATCTATTACATATTATGTCGTGCAAGGTGAAGCAAGCCAGTGATATTAAACATGTTTAGTACCCATGGGTTTGTGCCTTGGAAGTTAATAAAGGTAATTATTGCTATAGATCTAGCATGTAGCAAATATTAGGGCATACGTTTAGCTCCAGGTTCCTGTACATAATTTGAGGGAAATTTCCAGAACAACAATAGAATTGAACCAACCTTTCTCTTAATGTAAATTTTGTAGCGATATGCAGAACTACATGAACTTAATATATTATACCCAGAAGTGGCGACTGGTGAAATATTGACGATTATAAGCCGGCCAAAAAAACACGCTGCCTTATGCCAGCGTCAATTCTTCGAATTCTTAAAATTTGTTTAGAAGATAAGGAAAAATAGGAACTGATAATTTGATGTATTTACTTTTAGCATTCTTATTTTTAATTTAGCAATTCTATCACTTATTCTCGCCTACGCATCAGAAAGAGTAAACAAACGTTAAATTCGTTTTAATTAAAGGAGAGAAATGCAGGCCGACAGGCGCCAGCCTACTGTTGTCAGTTTTATACGAAACGTACGAGTAAAAGGTGTGGGCGCAGGCGCATGGGAGCGAAAGAGACAGCTGGCGATATATAGCGAAATGTCGAAAGTGTAGTGCGAATTTCAGGTGAAGAAGTCGGGTTACTTAAAATTTTACTACGGTAGATTTGTTTTTATATGCGCCCAGGCGATTTTTCAGTAATACATAGAAACACTTAAAAAGAATTGTTCTTTGAAATAATGAATAATTGGTGGGAGGTGGCATGAATTCTAGAAGGTATGCCGATGGGAATCGGCTTGTGTGGACCCTTCGCCCCCTGAACTCCTGTATAGGTAGATTTCGATGCGTTCACATCTCCGATAGTATAAAACAAAGTCGCTAAGCGCATCTGTCTGTTAGTGCGCATAGTTGTTCTAAACTTTGCAACGGATCATTTAGAGAATTTCTTCCGGAACGAACATAATATATGCATATTACATTCATAGAAGGTAATTGCACCCGTGCGAAGCAGGGGCGGATCGCTAGTATGATACTAAACGATTGATTACCCATATCGTACCCAGCCGTTACGTATGAAGTAATCCAGTGTGACGTACCCATTGCTTGCACGTAGGGATTGCTCGATTTGTGGTTGACCTGACAAGACGCCATAGTCCGCCGACTTGTCTTTACGATTGCATTGAATTGAAAAACATTTATTTTACTTGCCACATTGAGAAACTGCATGCGTTCATAAAATCGGCCGACGGACACCCTGTATCTAAAAGTAGTAAAGTTATATATATATATATATATATAACTTACAATATATATATATAATATATATATATATATATATATATAACTTACAATATATATATATATAATATATATATATATATATATATATATATATATATATATATATATATATATTTAATTACAATAAAGCTCTGACAAAATTTGTGTTGCGGTTTCGGTATATTTGTTTGAAAGTACAAATTGCGATATTCCACTTTCCTCAACAACTGGTCAGAGGAAGTCCGGGACAGAGAGAAATGGAAAGAGAAAAGGCAGACTTTTGCCCAGCAGTGGGACAGTATGGGCTCCTAATAATAATAATCTACAGTTGTCAAAGTTAGTAGTAAATTTGATTAGATTTAGGTTACATTTCGAACTGCAGTACTAATTGACAGTGCAGAACATTTATTGCAGATTATTTATTACAACTTACACTACGTTAAACCAATTCCACATTTTGCAATACCCCAGCCACAATAGACAATTTATTATTATTACGTCTTGAGGCGTGATGTGTCCCGGAATGTGTTAAGGATCATCACGTGATATGTATACATCAAAAATGCAAAGTAGGTATATTCGTTCGCATTATTGCCTGAGGGCGGAGTGTGAGTTTTGTCTCGTTTTTAACTTTACTGAAAAGAAGCTATTTAGATCGAATTACGAGAAAAACCAACTTTGCAATACGAAAGAAAATTTATGACAAGACCACAACAATCAAATTCAAAAATAGAGATATAAAAATAAATGGGCACACCAAGGAGTCCTATCGCAACATTTACCATCGCGTTCGCGTTTACGCAAAAAGTATCTATGAAAAAAATCGTTTTGCAAACTATTCGTTAGAGGCGCTGCACATTTCTTCATACAAATCGTCACGTGAACGCGATAGTAAATAATAAATAATAATAAATATCCTTGGACATACAAACAGCGCCATCTAGTTCCACTTTAAGCAAGTATACGCTTATGTTGTGGATACCAGATAGTTGATATACTACATAAATACATTTTTTTTTGTAAATAAATACTTATTATGAACAAAAACATCCATAACTCGGATACACGTGTCCGTATTCATCATACAAACATATGCCCCTTGCGGGATTCGAACCCGCGACCTTTTGGTATAGTGGTCAGTTTCTAACCCACAGATTTGTGTTCTAATCACTACACCAAACAGGTCGTCAATAGAGTAGAGTAAAGTTAAGTAGAAACAAAACTCACACTCCGCCCTCTTATGACGAATGACTGAAATCTGACATTTACGGTTTTAGCATGAACATCCTGTCTACCCCTATCTGTTATCTAAGGGTCAACCACATCTTCACTGTCGGGAGACTGTTGTATTGTTATCTTAAAATACAAAATTCGCTCTGTCTCACACATTCCAGATACCTAAAAAGTATATTTCCAAAAGCAGAGGAAACTTTAATACTCGATGTGCTCGCAAACAAAGACAACAACGTCCAGAAAGCGAGCGAGGAGCTGATGGGGATGGGTTTCCCGAAAAAGGAGACGGTGGTACAGCAGAGGAAGAAAGAGAAAGAGACCCCGCAGGCACCTAAGAAGGTCGTGACCATTATGTGGACTATGGAGGAGAAAAACGAATGTGAGTACATATATCATTGTGTATCTTTTGTTTTTTTTTGTTAACCCTTAATTGGTCGCGCCTTAAAATTACGTAAGTGGTCGCGTGGGGCGTGTAGCACCCTAAATTAATTAACTCAAATAAAATACGAAATATTTGCAGAATCAAGACTATCAATGACAGCATTTGAATTTACATATTATGTCACTTTTGTACCTATTTGTAACATGTTTCAGAATCTATAAAAAAAAACAATAATAATTATAAGTAGTACTTTTCTTCCTCAGAATTTTAGTAGACAACAATCATATCATATCCTAATATATCATATTGACGACCTGTTTGGTGTAGTGTTTAAAAGCTCTGACTGCTATACCATAATTATTAAATTTATTTCAATATTTTTTGACATAAATTACATACCACTCGCAAGTTGATTACATCTTTTCGTCACTAAGCATAAATTTTCACAAAGTTTCACCCACAATACAATGGATAACACAGCAGCGGAACTATCCAAGAACATGGCAGACCTTGCATCACTATTCACATCCAGGATGGGCGAGTTTGAGCGAGGTCTTCAGCAAGTCGCATCCTCTGCAACTCCCACTGTCAAGAACTTAGCTACGGAGTACAATAATATTAAAACCTTTGTTTGGAAGGCCTTAAGTATGATGCGAACTCAGCAGGAACTTTTGTTGGCTAATATAGACCGTTTGGAGACCCATTCTCGTAGGAAGGTGCTGTTATTTCGAGGTATGTCTGAGCAGGATGATGAAGAGGTACAACAGAGAATACGAGGGATATTAAACGACAAATTGAAGATGTCTGTCAGCAGGACAAAGCGCGACCTGTTTTGGTCCCCTTAACTAATTCTACCTCCCGTCTAGCTGTATGGCAGGCCAAGAAGGTTCTTAAAGGTACTGGAGTATTGGAATACTTCGGTGGCGGAATTTTTAACAAAAATGCGTCAAGAAATCTTCGTTGCTGCCCATAAACACTTTGCAGTCAAACGTTGCTGGAGTGTAGATGGTACTGCGACGATTCTGCTGCCTAATGGGACTCGTAAGAAGTTGTTCATTATGGGTGAACTCACGCCGCTCATCACTAAACACCCTGGCGTGACATCTGCTACGGACAAGAACTACTCTGCTAAGTAGAAGGAACTTTAAAAGTGCTTTTTCATTTATCCGGCTATTAAAAGTGTTTACTTTCTCACTTGCAGGTAATTTGTAAAATGCGAATCTTAAATTGACTTTTATTTGTGTAAAACATAATTTGTTTTGATTGTTCGTTCTGTCGGCTTGTCTATTCGGCATATAAAAAAAAGAAGAATTTCATTTCTTGCATCCATATAAAAAATAAATAAAAGAAAAACGGTTCTGTTCTAGTAAAACAAAAACTCCAATCAAAATACAACACGGTCGCGGAGCGTGTAATATCCATTGCTTTGGAGAGCGTCGACTACAATGAAGAGAGGGCTGAGCAGATTCTCTCAGCTGTCCTACAAGAGGAGGAGCCGCCGAAGGTCAAGGTTGCTGAGGTGAAGGAGACCAGGCGATCTTGTCCTGTAGAGGTGAAGGGGTGAGTTGGCATGACGCCGTTGTCGTTAGATATTCGTTAATCTAGTAATGTAGACATTGCTGTCTTCTTTACTAGATTCAAAAGGAGGTTCAGGGATCAATTTTTCAGTTTCTACACCGCATATTTCGCTTACAACTCAGACAAAACTTACAAGTCATATTATAATGAAATGTATCGATTTTTAAATAGATATTCGTTCTTTGTACTTTACAGCTCCCAATTAAATGTTATGAAAGTCCATTACCGCACAACTTTGTTCTATTCTTTTTGGTAGACTAACACAATAAATTCAGAAAGTTCGATTTATTTTGTTCTAAACCACTTGGTGCTAAAACGGGAGCTTGGTACCAATTGAAACTCAGTTACACGCCGACTTCGTTCGCGAACTGTCGCTTCAAATCAAATTTATGTTGTAACAAAAAATGCACCACTTACCACAAAAAATACCCAAAAAATAAGCGAGTATTTCTTAGGTCTAAGAAAGTACTTATTACTCTTAAAAGTCATATTTTTAATCAATATTGTAATTTTTTCTTGCACTTTAATATGGCCGATTTATAGGTTGTGAGCACAGACTTAAAAAAAAGGTTTCGGTCATATATACTCAGCAGTTATATTAGTGAACGAAGATTCTAAGAGATGGCGATGTTTTATCTACTTACTAGTAGAAGAGCGCGAAAGTGATTTGTTTGGGCGACCATAGCATATAAATCAATGAGCCCACGCAACTTTGGTGACTGTTTTCTTAGGAAATATGAAGAGAAGAATTTTAAATGGTGATGAGATCCTTTCCCTCGCCCGACTTCCGTCTCACCGCAGCTGTACATAAGGCTATAATTCAAAATCTTTGTTTATAATTAAAAATGGCAATGTCTACATTCTTATTAGCTTAATTTAAAGGTATGAGCTAATCGTAGATTAGTATTACAATATATCTAGCCAAAGAAAATAAAATTTAACATAAAACTAATTTTTACCAGAGTACCACAGGAAGGAGGGTAATGTGTCTCTAGTGTATGTATGTGTATAAGGATGTATGTAGATTTCTATATTACGTCCTGTACCCTAAGCGGCTTGGCTTTGACTTGATTTTGAATTGCAAGGTTTGTCTTGATCCCCATAGAGTCATAAGCGCCCGCAAAATACATTATATTCTGTAAAGTTTTTTTTAATTTTAAATATTTCTATACGTTGCTTACTTACAAAATCGGGACTATTAATAAAATAGAATTTGTTTTATTGTTTGCTGCAGCAAGGCACTGCTTCAAAAAGACGAAAATAGATGCTGTAACGGATTCAGTGTCACAAATGAAATGCTGTTCATGCTAATTCAAATTAATTGAAATTGAAAAAGAAACAGTGGAAGATATTGTTTTTAACACTTAACAAATTGAATATTCAGATAACCCCCGACACCTAACAAAATATCTGGGTAAATAAAACCAAAAAAAGCTGAGAACGCGAAATGAGCCGTTTTCAAATCGGTTAAGTCGTTTTGGCGCTACGATGCGACATACAGACATAGGCTTCACTTGTTCGGAAAATTTTCAAATGTACCAATTAGCTCAAATCTTGTGTATTTACGAGGAATGTATTAGGAGTTAATGTTGTGTTCCTACACGCAGATTAATCTCTTAAGTGAATTACAAGGTGACAAAACGCAAGAGTAATGCAGTAAAATTGGCTTAATAACCGTATTATTAAATTTTTGTTGGTATCAAAGAAAAAAGCTATAGTTACCAAAGCTTAGTAAAATTTTCGAGATGTCAAGGGTTTTGCATCACCTTGTAGAAAATATACAAAACAATCGTTACAAATAACCATTAAAATGCAACAACACTATTAATTTTGACACTTTTCCAACTTGACACTTTTTGTTTACTAATGTCAACCTTTGGTCCAATTGCTTTTTAGCTTCTCACAAATTAGTGTTGCTCGAAATATCGATGTTTCTGTCGATGTCAAATCTTTAGCGATACACAAATTCAACAGAAAACTCTCAAGTACAACACATAACATTATGACATGTGTTTATAAACAGATTATATTTATTATCGATCGATATTTCTGTGACACTGTAACATACATCCCATGATTTGACAGGCGGGGTTGACGACATTGGATTAATATTTAAGATTGATACAAGTTTTAAATATGTTTATTATGTTATACGTACTGATTGCTTTCGAATAGGATTTAATAGAAAACTACAGGACAAGACACAGGAGGTGATCGCTCTGGTTATAATTCAGTTATTGAGTTCTTCGAGTTTAGAGTGACTAGGCATCCATTGGTATTGCGGGCTTCATCTCCACCAGCAGGGCTAGTTGACTCCAAAATCTCTACAACGATAGGACATACAAGCCTGCTATCACGTTCATTCTTTTTGCGTGTAAGAGAGACACAGTGTGTCTACCTCGTGTCTTTGTAGAGAGACTGTGGGGCATTGTGGTATATTTCAATTCTGGATTGATTGCTATTTATTGCAGTTCACACATGGGCGCTTTCACTGCGCTAATTCTGCGTTTATTTGCCCTTTATCTTAACTAAGGAGGAACACGCGGCGACCTAAAGCTCAGGTAACCTCTCTGCTACCATCACGGTCGCATTCGCCCGTCTGGTTGCATCAAGGCACCACTATTCACCAAACGATGCAAAAAGTATCTTCTAGTCCTGTCAACAAGGTGATAGAGGTATACTTAATGCCTTCGTCAGTGAAACTGTAGTATGATACAGCAGAGTTTATAGATTATGGTTCTCAAAATAATCCAAAAGTAAATTTATTGACCATTGGATTTATTTATCCACCGTAAAGTATATAGCTACATCACTTTATAACACGGCAAAACTTTCCTGAGGGAATGATTGTCAATTATTGTCGACATGCAAAGAAAATCCCTTATCATATGATCCGCACTCCGTCTCCACCCAGTTCGCATGTAGCCAAGTGCCATACATTTCTTTAGTCAATGCTTATTGCATTCATAATAGCGGGTTGGATTCCGTCCTGCGGCCAGTTATATTTGGTGACCCTGTGATGTGGTAGCTATTAATTAATTTCACGAAAAGAAGACCCGCCGACAGAAACTACATCCTTGTTACTCGTTTACTTCGAACACCGCCTCCGTCAAAGTAAAGAATAGGGTTACAAATCGGATGTCGCGGGTTCGATCCCTAACGGGACATATTTAGTACACGGTTTATAGCTGGTGGTAGTGCATTTTAAATGCCCGCCTGGTTAGCTACCACCATCTTATCTAAATCTTGCGCCCAACAGCAATGTTTTGTTCCGGTTGTCACAGATAGCCAGTTCCCCAAATAAGATGAGGTTTCCGGGTCAGTATGCTTCCACCTTCGGCCTCATCTTCACTTAACATCAGGTGTGATTGGGGTAAGAAAAAGACACTCCTTTCCGATAGCAATCAGCACTTTTACTATCCGTTTATGATAGGAAACAATACAGAGGGTTCTTAGCGCGATTCTATAAGTCATCAACCCCGTTTCTAGCATCACCCCACATTGCATTGCGTGCGATAGAACGTGCGCGAGTGCCGACGTCGAGCCGAAACCACCCGCCGCGCCTGCCACCCGCCGCCTCAAGACATGGACCGAGCATTTGAAGTATGTTTGTTCGCATGACTGTTCGGTTTTTGGGTCCTATTTGTCTGTGATAATGCAATGAAGCTGGAATCTGGAATAGGCGAGCGTTTCTAACGGGACGCGTTACAAACATTTATCTACCGAAAATCGGTTAAAATTTTTCCTTATTATGTAATTCGACGTGACTGTCGAAGTGTCTGTAATTCAATGCTAAATATTTTTGGGTAATTTTCAATAAGCTAGTTATAATACAAATGAAAATATTAGTTTCTCTTTGATGCATGATTTATGATAAGCGGGCGACATTCTTAGATGGAACACTCAAATTACATGTATTGGAATTTATATCTCTGCAATTAAAGAAAATAAGTTAAAATAACCGCCTCCTTGGCTCAATGTAAACAACATTGGGTTTACGATTCGGAGGTCGCTGGTTCGATCCCCAGCGGGGTACATGTTCAAGTACTCGGTTTGGTTGGTGGTAGGGCATTTTAAATGTCCGCCTGGCTAGCTACCATCATCTTATCTAAATATGCCGCCAAGCAGCAATGTTAATAGCATTGTTGTGTTCCGGTTGTCAGAGATAAGATAGCCAGTCTCCCAAATGTGTTGGGGTTTCCGGTTCAGTACGCTTGCACCTTCGACCTCATCTTCACTTAACATCAGGTGTGATTGAAGTCAAGTACCAACCCGTTGTGCATAAAAAAAAAAGTTAAAACACATGGATGGGGAACCCTATCCTCAAAGTCTACGCTGGACTGACTAGAGGTTTAAAAATACCAAATAAGCCATTCAATCTGAACCGAATCCATTGCCCGAATTATCAGCAAATCTTCAGCATTTCTAATTTTTTTTGTACTTACACGTGCAGCCCATAAATGGTCTATTTTTACCCGACTGCCCAAGGAAGTAATTTCCATTACTAGGAATACGATTATCTAAAACCTTTGCAAATCTTTTAAGACATAAATTGCTAAAATACCTATAATATGTGTATATAAATTCTAAAACCGCCTTCAAATCTAATAGGTAAAAGTACCGGTTGATTTTCAATACTGTTTTTATAATCTCTCCCGCGATCCACCCATAAATGGCGCAAGTAGTTGCATGAACCTCCACCTGTCGCTAACGCCGTGATCTATGAAATTAATTGACCAATAAAGAGTATTTAATTGTTTGAATACTTTGTACGTAACAATTCGATTCGAAACATGCACACCTACTTACTTATTTAAAAACACGTTCCATTTCCATTTTACCCTAATGGCGCAAGTAGTTGCATGAACCTCCACCTGTCGCTAACGCCGTGATCTATGAAATTAATTGACCAATAAAGAGTATTTAATTGTTTGAATACTTTGTACGTAACAATTCGATTCGAAACATGCACACCTACTTACTTATTTAAAAACACGTTCCATTTCCATTTTACCCTTAATGGTAAGTTAATAATTTATGAAGTGAGCGTAATTGCTACCTATAACGTTACGAGTAAGGAAGTCCACGTACGTGTCGGCCGAACTCCTATTGATTGTATACACGGTGACCCTAAAATACGGTTGCCTAATTGCGTCTACGTCCCTATGAATAACGCAGTATATTTAAACATCTATTATTTATTAATAATGAAGCATTTACAGTAAAATTATTCAAAGTTCTATAAAATTGGCGCAAATGAATTTCATTATAGACAGTGTGAATATATGATACCTATTTAAATAGACTAAGGATTTATGTATTTCACTGCCCACTATCCGTGTGAATTTAGCATAAATTCGTTCAAAACAATGTAATCTTATCAGTTGTGAGTTTTAAAATTGATAAAGTGTTGAAGTGAATCATTGATAACGTACCAAACCAATTCGGATAATATAATTACAATAGGACCCAACATCGAACATTGCACCATACACGTTGAACCTGTAAAATGTACGTTTTGTTTAAGAATTATTGTGTATGTGAAATTATATTGTGATGTGAATTGTGATGTAATTTTAGTTAGGTGTGTAATGTCATTTATCTTTCCAATAAGTCATTTTGCATAAAATTCTCTAAATATAGACTATGCGATGTTGTCTAATATCTCATAATTATAAATTTCAGATTTTTTTTATCAAAAAATTAGATTCAAATGGAAACTGACTTATTGGCTGGAACTTAGCATGAATTTTGTGGTTTGTCGAAGTAGAATGGGTAGAAGACCGTTGAAATAAGTATTTGATTCAGATCCTAATAATAATAATTGTATTTTTTATAAAAAAAAGTCTGAACCTCAAGATTTGTATAGCTAATATTTATATGGAGTTCGATAGGCTGATCTGTAGTCGACTACAGATAAATTTTGGCTTGCAATTTTCACTTTATTGATACCAGGTTGTCAGTATGACAATATTACTAGTAAATTTAATGTATTACACAAAAGCCTCAAACGGCCCAAAATTTACGTATATTTGTATTTTACCTAACTATAATTAGCTGAACACGCCAACCTTCAATCCCTTAATGACATAATTGAGGTAATACTCCGTATTGTCAAACAGTGTTTCTTGGCTAATTAAGTTTTGAATAAATTTTTATTTATGAGATCACAGAGAGGGTCGTTTCTACCTCGGGATTCCTAACACTGGGTTTAATGATTACTGAAAATCCTTTCTGTTATTAATTTTTATAGATACTATGTCTTATTTGTAATATGTTATATGTATATATATTATTGTGTATACTCTATATTATATTTCTGTTACATAATGAATGTTCTTGTCCAGTGGATTATTTTTGACTGGTAGTGTAGTGTTTTGATGTTATAACTGTGTGTCGAAGATTCTTTCAATATACTAAAAAAGACTACCGTCCGTTCCATGCCAAGAGTCTCTATGGGTATGACCTGAGGCATTCTGCCTTTGGTGGCATTACAAAACCGTTAACAATCATGCATCTATTATCCTTCAGACGAACGCAGATCGCCTAATTTAAAAAACAGTCTCATAGCATTTTAGTTAAAGAAATGTTGTGATGAACTTGAATTCCTGTATCATTGTTTAGTATGAAAATCCAGAATTAACTAGTTATCCTATACTAGGCTACTTATCTGTACCTACTATCCATTGAGTGAGGTGATTTAGCCCGTAAAAGGCTTTTTGAAACTTGTTTGAAAGAATCTTTTGAAATGTCTTCTCACTGTTCTGTGTATAATATTAGTAAAATATATTATTAATATGAAGTAAAAGAATGTTGTGGAGTGAAAAGGTTCATCCACGGTCACCGCTAAATTGAATGTCACTTGTATGTCACAAAAATTCAAGGTTGAGATTCCTCATTAATTTTGTTTTTCTGTATTCTAAAGGAGATTACCGAGATCCAAGCTCATTTTCTGCATTCTGTCTCAAACTTTCATTACAGTATTTTATCGCTATAGTTTAAATTATAAACATTATCTTTAATTATTTAAATTTTTTAAGGTGTCTAAAAATGGTAAATTTTTATAAATTGGCGGAAATTACGAAGTATCTGAATATTTGGCATAAAATAACTTCAGAACCCAGGTGTCCATTAAAAATTAGTATTATCTCTAAAGTACACGCCGATTCCGCACCATATGCTTAAAATTAAATTTAAGCTAATTCTATTCTTTTGTAAGAACGTGCACACAACAAGGATGACATGGCATTTTAGTCCTGTCACTTGAATTTCATACAGAAATCATAACTTCAAAGGAAAGGAAGCTCGCGCTCTCTAAACACTTTAGGATGTTATTTTGAACGAGCTAAATTAATAGTTGCAGAGCAACAATGTCATAGTCCTCTGTATACTTGTAATTAGAAAACGATAACAGTAGTTTATTTGGGCCCTTGTGTCTACATCAGTCAAATAAAATCCACTAATTTCATTGAGACAGGATGTGCTAAAAAGTGGTCTAGGCTCCATACTCAATACTTTCGCCGAAAATGTAATATCATGTATTGAGGAACCATTTCATTCCAACAGTATGTTGTTATGTTTAGTTCTGGTAGTCAAGGTTAGTGTAGAATTTTGTCATACATAGTGTTAGATGATATCACTTAGTTGTCATATTCATGTTCATTTATTTTTAGTTTAGCTATTTGAGTATTGTTTACACTCGTTGATTTCCACGCACTATCTACATTGAATATTATATATTTTTTTAATATCTTAAAACCACTGAATATTATAATGAATATAGATGTTTTATACAGATCTGAATATTTCTAATTAGGAACACACAATTGCATGCTATTTTATATTTAATAGTACCTATTTTAATAAATCGAATAGCGTATTTTGTACTATTAATTAGGTTTAAGAATTTCGTTTTTTATTAGCTAGATGTTAATATAACATGAATAGTTGGTTCCTGTTTAAATGAATACTTATTACATAATTCCACTCCTTCAAAACGTTTCAATTAATTCCATTGGTGGAATTTGAATCAGCTTTTTTAAGGCAGGCTCCGTTTGTATGCAGTGGGGACAACAGTGTATGATGAACTTCTAAAAAAAAAAAAGTTTTTTCATTAGACGAGCGGCTGTCAACTTAATTTTGTACCTAGATTTTGATTAACACCTTTCACCAAACCACCTTGTGGCGCCCAAAGAAAAATAAAAAAAATATATCAGTCAATTGACCGCGTGTGACAAGATAATGTAGTGGCATAAAGTCGGTGACGTTCGGCTTTTGTTTAGCATGTTGGTGAAACTATAATTTAAAGATTAACCATAAATTATAAAAAAATGTCCCTATTTTTATACACCATACATAGTCTACATTGTCTATGATTTTATTTATATTTTAAAATAGAAAATAATGCCCACTTTTCTTCTCCTTTGTTCTAATATACTACAGTAGTGTAGAAAAGAGAACAACACAATCTGTCACCCCATCCAAAACCGAGCGCGTAAAAATATAATCTGACAGACCGAGCAGTATGATATGAAAATCCGTATCAATATTGTTCACCAAATTGCAGCGAGCGAGATAGTTGGGCCGCTTTGTTTGAAAAACCAGTAGCTGTGCGATGGAAAAGTATTGTAGTTTGTACTTTAGACGGTATACAGTGTGCGAGCCGTAGCTTTGCATGTGTGTGAGTGATAATGTTTTGATCATACGTGATTACCCCACGCATCGCTCTATATTATCTGTGTGCGGACTCACACAATCAAAGGTGCGCTTACGGCTCCGCACTGAATATGTCAATGTTACGACCACAATTTCCCACTACATACAAACGCCTATCACTACACAAAGGTCTCTCATTTGGTAAAATGATGGCACACTGAATAGGTTTTATATTCTGTGCTAAGTAGGTGCAAACGTAGCGAGACGTAATTTATTTATAAAATATTAATGTGGGTTTGTTGAATGTCAATTCCAGGCCGATATTGAAGTCTAGCATCACAACCGACGCCAAATACAAGTCGCAGTACCCCTCTGCGAGCAATGGGCCTAATTTGGCACTCCGGCAAGGGCCCAAGGATAGCCTGCTGTTGTGAGTATGCCCATTACATCGTAGAGGAGTGGGCGAAATGAATTTCACGTGGACAATTTCTATAATTTTCCAAAAAAATGCATAAATCTATAACGTTCATTGTTATATGCTTTTTGAAGGGCTGTCGGATATTTAAATATCCTTTTATTAGCTTCACTTTTAACTAACATGTAATCAAATCTCGAAAGGTAATTTAAACTTACTTCTAATTGTCGTATCGAAATGAAACTTTGTGTGTATATGTAATACTGATGACAATACTATAATTTGGTATCTTGGAGCTGATCTGATGATGGAGCCAAGAGGAGGATGGTGAAACTCTTCAGTGGCTTATAGTAAACCCCTCGACATAGTCCATCTCTGTACCAAATTTCATTCAAATCAGTTGGGGCGTGATTGAGTCAAACTTCTCCTTTGTAAATGGGGTTCTGTGATACAGACCAGGGGGGCTAATCTGTAATAATACTGCGCCAAACAGCGGCGCGACTGATTACATGCATCTCTTTCTGACCAACTTACATGTTGATGATGATTCATTTACGTAGTAACGCTGCATGCGTGAATTACAATTTACACTTCCGTGATTTGAGTTGAGCCAACCTTCATCCGGGCTTCTGTGACGGTCACTCATCAGTTGCATCCATTTGTGCTATCTCTCTATCTTCTACGGCCAAGCTAGATTACTAATTTCCCAACTAATATTATGAGACTTGGCACTATATGTGTCGTGTTGCCTTTCTTTCAGAGAGGACTACATTGCCTGGACTGGCCCGAACCCGGACTTGCGTTCCGGGCAGACGGTTAAGACCGACGGGCCCGGGGCCCGTGACAACTCGTTCTCCCTCGCTCGTGGGTCTACGTCACTCGCCAAGGGCCCCGGTGGCCTCGCGAAGGGGTCAATATATCAGAAGATAACTAAGAAATCCGCTAAAATGTGAGTCTAGGTGATAATAATTATCTTTTCTCTGAATCTTGGGCTCATGAAACGTTGATTCTGTAGACTTGTTGCATAACGTTACTTTCCATAGAACACCTTTATATAAAACATCGGTTTTATTGAGAGAATGCAGAAAATGAAAGATAGTCAATAAAAACATCAACAAGTGTTCTTACCTTAAGTTAGATTGAAATATGAACGACGGGATACAAGAAAAGGGGACGTGCGTTTGATTGGTTTAATTGTTTACACATACCGCCAACCACACGACAAGCAATATTTAAGATACCAAACTCTTAAACTATGCTACTGCCCTGGTGTTGCATGCAGAGCGTTAGATTGGCATGTACACGTTAGTGTTTGGAACAAACGCACCTTTAAAAGTGGCACCACCACGACTCATATTAATTTACAGTTATGACGCGTCTCCCTTGTTTTTATGGTTTGAGGTGAATGGTTTAAACAAATTATCAGAATGCTATGTAAAGTTTCACAAATCATATTTTGCACATCTGCATGCAGATTGAATACATGATTCCTAAATTTATTATCAGACCTTGTATAAACTGTATTCTGGCAAATAAATAATTTCTTTCTTTCTTTCTTTGTATCCTTTTGGATGATGTATCGACACTCGGCCTGTGGGTCGTGTGCGATTTGAGTGGTGGAATACATATTTTTTTCTAGGATACGTAGAACTGAAACAGACCTAAAAGTTGAGACCAATTTGAAGTTTATAAACATTATATTAAGAAAGTGTTAATTATGAAAGTATGTGTACCAATTCCTGCGATTTTCAAAGCTATATCCAAATTTGTTTTGTTATTTGGAAAATGGAATATTATTTCAAGGTTTCACATATAATAAATATTTTTTAATTTCTGGGCTAAATCACATAATAAAAAAATTTGAACAGAGCTCTTTTCATGTGCTTCCCATAATCATTTCTTTGATTCACTGAAACTTTTATAAAGCGGTTACTTTTAAAAATTAACGGTTCCTATACTTAACTTAATGTTATCCGATAATACACACAAAGTTTAGCTAAATTTGGATTTGCCGTTCCCAAAAAAAAATCAAAAATGTTGGTATAGAGAAAACAGTCTTAATGAAATTCTTCATACAAAACGCCAATTTCATGGGTAAGGACCTAATATTTCCTTTCCTATCGCGGAACGTTTTTTACAGGACTCGCTAAAACAAATATAGAACTAATGCCTGGAACCACACACGCATATCCATTCACGCATCCATGAAATGGGGTCCTGCTGAGTGTCGAACACATCTTTGGATGCGCTACTTATGGCCATTGAATTATTACACTAAAGGCTTTAACATACATTAACTATTCTTTGCAGAGTCGTCTGAAATGTGATAGCGGATAACGAACGTGGTTTACGAAAACGTCACTAGTCTGGTAAATGAAATCTTATGTTTTTTCCTCTTCCACCCTGCTGCGAATATCGAAGCTAAATTCACGTTAAACTGGACATTAATAGAATCCATCGTGAAGCTGGCCTCGAGTTCCGGCTAACGTGATCTTACAGCAATACTAAACGCAAGTTTAGAATTAAATATTTAAGATATTATTTACAAGTGTGTAAGTGTGGGTATTATGGGCAGTGCTCAATGATATTGAGGAATCTATACGAATTTAGACATTGTCTAAATATCCTTGTTCTATTTTTCATTGTGATATAAGTACAACGTAATTTATACATACATATATTTAAATGTAGTACAGTATATAAGTGAACATATTCAGGTCACGTTATGTATATAGATATATAATAATGTTCCTGAACAATCGGAATGCTTGGTTATAAATCCCTGTCGGTACTATATCATTTAGATTGTGAGTTCGATAATGCTTAAATAAGGAAAACCAAATGATAACAATCGAGGCCAGTAGGTATCAGCGTTAAGAGGGTTTGTCGTTTATCCCACACGGTCTTCCCTACAAGCTTTAAAGTCAATTTTTTTCGAAATGAATAGACCGGTTCTATTGAAACTTTATGTGCATATACATAGACCTAAAATATTGTAGCAAACATTGTCAAAACATCGAATTTAAAAGACTATATTGCATTTTTTGTGTTAATATGGAAAACTTAAAAACGCTCTAATTCAGTAGTTCTACTCTTTTTCGAAAATATACTTTCTAGATCTATGTAAGTACTTTATGCTTGTAAAGTATCATTAGAATCGGTTTATTCATCTCGATAAATTTCGTCTTGAAAGTTTGTATGGAATACCGTGCGGTAAAACCCTCTTAAAAAACATTCTTATTCTAGAAATGCTAAAAAATGTGTATGTTTAATATTTATTGCGTTGTTATAATATACAGGTAACGGACACGCGGTAATGTTCATTTACTTGTTATATATATTTTAACATGTTTATATCATATAGATCTAAGATAATGTATAGGAAATCATATATATAAATATACTCAGCTGTTAAAGCCACGTATTCATGGTAATTTTTTTTATAAACAAAATTGCAACAACAATATGCTGAGTTGCCCGCAAGTTGCAAATTGACGTTAAAGAATATTGATCTAACCATTGTCCTTACAAAATTTTACCATCAATATGTGCCTTAAGTCGAGCACTGCTGCCCCTAAGTATAGACACCCACGATCCTTTTAACCGAATTTTTGGAATAGGCTCCCCTTTTTTTACGGGACCCCAAAACAACTTAGTCCGTCACTAATGTAGTTTAACTTAATAGTAAATGTAGTAACATTATTGCCAAATAGACGCTTAGAATATGATTTAAAAAATGGACCACTGCAATTTGTGACTAAATATTATTTTTAGTTTAAATTGAAATCAATTTCCATAAGTCCAATTTATGTAATAGGTCCATTTTTTATTTACCTATATGGACGTACGGTATTCGAACGTTTAGTTGCCAGTTAAAGAAGCCGAGTTCGAATGTTCCCAATTTATGTTACTCCTTAGTAATGCTATGATTAACGTCAACTAATTCGCCTGGAACTAAATCATTGGTTTTCTTTTCGAGTCAATGGCAAAAAGCATAGTCGCATGGCAGGCGCGTTAAAACGTTTAAGTCGCGCGAGACAATATTTTTCCTGCTCATACGCTTGGACAAAATATACAACTATCCCACTCTCACTCCTACGTCGCTCTCAATCCAGTGTTATCCAGCTACAGAGTTTGAAATCTTATATGGTGTTTTTCTTAACTTTCTCTAAAATATATCGAAAATTTGGTGGAATTTAATACGAAATTAGTTTTTATTTTAAAGGGTTTTCAAAATAGGAATTGTCAATTTCTTCTGAGTTTTTTTCGCACTAAATATGGGAAAGTACAGCTTGGCTAGTCGAAAACGGCAAAGAAAAGAACATTAATTAATTTAAATGGTGACACATTCAGTGTTGGGAAAATGGTAACACTGAATGTAGTACTTGTGCTGGGAAGACGTCATAAAGAAGTTTCGAACCTCTGGTAGGGTCTAGCATTATCAAATTTCACGGGACCAAAGTATTCTATGAGTCGGTGAGAGGTACGGTACACCTTGACTGAGACTACCATAGTATGGGCCGATGCCCCGCCCACATAGATACCCCTCTCTTCCCACACATGCTTACTTCTCGAAACGCATGAGTTGATTAACTACTATAAGAAGAAAGATTGTTCTTGTTAGGCTGTGACTTCTTGCTAAGAAGCACCTATATACCAGTGAAGGTGAAAACAGTATGGTTATTACACTTCTACATTGCAATATTAGGTCTTATGTTACATGTCTTATGTTACATGTCTTATGTTACATGTCTTACGTTACATGTCTTACGTTATCTAAATCTGCCGCCAAGCAGCAATGTTAATACCATTGTTGTGTTCCGGTTGTCAGAGATAAGATAGCCAGTTCTCCAAATGTGTTGGGGTTTCCGGGTCAGCTTCCACCTTCGACCTCATCTTCACTTAACATCAGGTGTGATTGAGGTCAAGTACCAACCCGTTGTGCATAAAAAAAAAATGTCGAGGACGGGGGTTCCATAAAAGTCATATTTAATATGACTCGTAGTTTATAGTGATGTTGCACGAACAACGCCCTTTATTTATTACTCAAGCGTATTTAAAATACGGCGCTGAGTATGCGATTTGCGGCAAACCATTGCGCTACGGTTAAACACCGAAATGAGGCATTTTATATTTACTATATACTACTACCATGTTTAGGCCAAGCTGTTGAAATTTACGAAATGATACCCTGTAGCATTTTGATTCCACATACACAATACTGTTGCTAGGCTCCCATTTCCTTTGTTTTTTTTTGTGTTGACGTTGTTGAGGCCAACGCGGGCGGAACAGAATATATCATAATTTCTGTATTTTCGTCGTGGTCTAGCTTTTGTGAATGAATTACACTTGTAATATTTTTGACCATATAGAGAGACCCCTCTTGAAAGGGAATTCACCCTAAACTGTAAAGGGAACTTCCTTTACTTTTTAAAGTAGGAAAAACGGCATACACAGATTTTTATTAAAGAGCTCACCTGAATTGGGAATCGAACCGATTAAAGCCCAAAGCCAAAGGTAGTCTGTTGTTTTGACAAATTTTGGCGGTTAAATTGTCATATTAAAGACGGGGTTCTGTTCCATGTCCTCTAAGCTGCTCCAAGCTCTAAACGTTCTGTCTACTGTACATATTTTGTTCCATGTCTACCTACCTATAATGTGAATAATCCTGTGTTGTGCTCTGTTCTTCCGATCCCATGATGTTATTTCGTAATTTATTGTTAGTAATATTGTATATAAGTTAAGTTTATTGTTAGGGGATTCCGTATTAATTTAATTATTAATAATTATTCATTACAATTTAATACAAAATAAATATTGTGAAGATGTTGGGAATACTGAAGTGTGTTGACTTTAAGTGCTTGAAGGCCGACGATATGAAAGTGACAGGATGAGGAGCTCGTAAAGTTAAGACACATTTGAGTATTCGGTTGTGAAAGCGTTTACGCTACACGACACTATATAAAAACTTTCAACTCACAATCTTCGAAGTGAATAAACCGCATTCTAATGGAACTTTATACACATAAGTTGAACGCATAATTCTAAAGAAGTAGCATTTTGGAAATGTTTAAAAGAAATTTAGTTTCAATGCCGTTTTTCGAAAATGTTCCACAACGAATTTTTTATATTTTTGTATACTTTTTGTGCGTGTAAAATTTAATTGGAATCGGTTTATTCGTTTCCGAGTATTTTGAATTTGAAAGTTTGTATGGAATGCCTTCTTAGATGTGTAACCAAACCCAAGTGTCAAACTTTATGTTGTAAGTTTTAAACAATGTCAGTGTTACCACATAGACAACTTCAACGTTTATAAAATAGTTAAAACAAAAGACAAGGCTGTATGGGCTCAGATCCTTTTAACTGTCCGAAAGGACAAAGAATACCAAAAAAAAACTATGGTTAACCTGTAATACCCATGGACTTATTATTTAAACAGGACTGAGTACTCGCCGCTGAAAAACGAGCCGAGCAGGATGTGTAACGTAGAGGCCGTTTGTCTCTGTCTAACAGGGTGACCACAATATATTTGTTACTTGGGACAAATGTTGTAATAAAATATTTGTCAAAAAACTTTGGCGTTTTGACATTAGCCGGCGTGAGCCATTTATTTCGCATTTCTTCATTTTTTGGGAAACTGCAATAATAGTACAACAGTCAGGACCCTAATCAATCACACATATTTCACATATTTCGACTCATTTCAAGAATTCATGGGCATCCTACTTCTTTGATTTACAAAAATATTAATTTTAGCTTACCTGTGGAAAGATATGTTGCAACCACCATAGGATTCACTTGGGCAAGTATAAACGCAACACTTTTTCACCATTTTACTCCTTTTACTTGTTATAATTAACAAATACTTTAAAAAACTTTTAATGCTAAGAAAATTCAAAATCACACCGAACCGCCATGACATGACATGCTTTTCAGGGTTACCATAAAAATAACAAAATCGAAATAAAAATGTATGTTTTCTGTTTGATTTAAGAATATATGAAAAGAAATTAATGCGAATGTTATTTGTTTATTTATAATTGTTAAAATAACATAAAAATATAAGTGTTTCAATGGAATTTTTGAGTAGCCAAAACTGTTGATCATAATCATTTTTTTAGCTGGCAAGATGTAAGAACGAGACACACGGCCTCCGTTATTTCTATCTCTCTCGGCTCGGATTTGCCTTTGTGTATGGTGCATCCAATTTAATACCTTATTGCGTTGACATAGTGATCATTTTCCTAAATGATTCTTTTGATAGTTATCAGTCCTGTTTAAATAATAAGTCCATGGTAATACCATAACGGTAAAATTTTGAAACTGACACTGTTTAATGTTTATCTTGAACACTAGTTGTAATTGTGAGTTGTTGCCGTTTTTGTTTAAAGTGTACGTGTGGTGTACTCTACTATTTGTAGAGACTAGCCTATTTTTTTTTCAATCCATGCACTGCAAAAAGAAATAAGACGCTGTCATTGGTGTTTGTCAGTTTTGAAGTAAACCATTTGCACGGTATAAATAAAATATCCTATATAGCACAGGTTATACCTAGTTTAGGAGGCAGGGGATCCCTACTTTAATTAGCTACAGAATCCTTCAAAAAAAGAGAAAAATAATAATAAAAAAAAATATTTCGGACACTTACACCAATCATCTTGTCCCAAACTAAGCAAAGCTTGTGCTATGGATACTAATTGTAATTGGTATGGTCACAATTAAATATTGGAGTCGATAGATTGGAAAAGGGATCACTAAATAGTATAAAACGAAGTCGCTCCGTATGTTTGTTTATGCGGTTTTCAGTATCATTTAGAAAATTTCTTCCGGAAGCTTTCTATAATAATTTCGAGATCCATGCGGATGAAGTCAGGGTGGAATGCTAGTATTAGATAAGGTGGATGATGTTCCGTTGAGTTTGAGCATAGCAACAGTATACTAAAAGGAAATATTCTTCTATGTTTAAAACTATATTCATAGTGCAGAAAATAATTTAGAATTGAGTGGATGGTTGTTTGGAGCCTGAAATTTGCCTTTCACGCGCCGCCAGGAGGTTATGGGCATCATGAGCGACAGTAACATGAGTAGGTACATGATTTATGAAGATATTTTGAAAGCGCGTTTTTATTAATGCGGGTAGTGCATGGTTTAGAAAAAAAAAACGGTGGTTAACAAGTGTTTTAAATCGTGGAATCCCTTATCACGAACGCGTGAGAGAAAACCCTCCAATCTCCTTTAACTATGCCGTCGGATTTAGGACAAAATCAAAATTAGACGAATTATTTTTATAATCTTCTATGAATAGATTATATGCTTACGCAAAGTTTGTTCTATCGGCTTCGTAGACAGCAATTTGTTGACCCGAAGACGGCTTTTGGCTGCTTTAGACGGTACACGTTATCATAGCGTGTCGTGGGACATTTGATTTGGATAAAATTTATTTATTTCAATTATATATAATTTGCTGATTTTAAGATTATCCAAGGCCCCGTAGACGGGGGCGGATAGTATACTCCTTTTCGCTGTTTTAATAAGTATCGTTGGGCACACACACAGCGCCATCTAGTTCCACACGAAGCAATTAGACTTATATTATAGATTATAGACACCAGATGGTTGGTGAACTACACGAATGTTCATGTAATTTTCTTAGAAAACATATCAAGGATGTTATTGGATTGAGCCTTCAGAACCAATTTGAGACAGAAGCTACGTTACGTGCAAAACCAAATTTACACTCGTTGATTTGTATCCTTTCTGTATTTATGGAGTAATGCTTACTAAACTATTCAAAATTATTGTAATGGTTAGATGATATCAAAAGTATTACTGGTGTTAAAGTATACATAATCCAATGGCTGGTGTTTACACCAACAATAAACTCGGTTGGATGGATCGCAAGTGCCGATGTCTATTTGATTTATTTATTGGAGTGTATTCATTAACCTTGAATATGGAGGGCATGCAAAACAAAGGATGTAGCTAATGCAGTCAGTGAAATAGAAAGTACCAGACAAGATGTTCAACAAATGATAAACACACGAGCACAAAATTATCGATGATTTAGAACATACAGATGGGCAATTATAACAGTACATTCAAATCATAACATGATGACATAGCTCATTTAATATAATAGGACCTATTCCTTTGTCATGTCACTATTTCACAGACTATAGATAATTATTCAAAATTGAATCCTGTTACATTGAGATAAAGATTGTTCTTCTCACTAGTGTTTTTTTTTTTAAATCTTCGCTGCTTGGATACTAGCTTGCAGTATTGTGTTTACTGTAGACTATGTACCAGGTTTAATTTATTCGACGACAAAGAGGTTTCACCATAATTTGACCCCTTTGGTCTTCTAAATGCTAGTGGATGAATTACTCTGGATGTACTTTAATATTTGATATCTTGACCGATACTTTCCGTTTGGCACTGACTGTACTTACCTAATTTGGTGTATTTGTCAGGAGGGCCATGTGTATGTGAAGGCTCCGTTCATTTGTAAGCAATATAAAAACTATGTGTTATACTTGTATAAGACAATCGATCGGTGTTAAAGGCTCATTAAGTAATAACATTTTCACTCGTACCACGAAAATAACGACGCTTAATTATATCCTTGTTTTGAGTTGGCTGGGTTAAGCCGCGTTTTGTGCATGTCGATGCATGACGACCGTAACACCAGTATAGACAGCTGTCGCTGTATACTCGTACATAGTTGCAGATCAAACATTGATATGCTTATGAAATTTTATAGATTTTATACATAAATGTTGCTTGTATAAGGTATTAATAAATTCGTAATCTGATAAGATAGACTATTAGAATCCATTTCTATACAATTCGTCACACGTCAAAGCCTAAACGTGGCTAATATATTTGTACTGAAACTGGTTACGCTATTTCATCCTGTCTGTCTGTCTGTCTGCTACTATGTATATGCCTGTGGTGCATTCACATTTTGCGGTAAGCTGACACTGATAGTGTTACTGTCGTTGCGCCATCGGCTGTAGAGTCTTAAGACACGTATTACAGATTATTACTCGAGCTGAGATCTCCGCTTAAGGACAGTTAAAGTGGCTTTATGTAACTTGTATATCGGTATCTCTATGTTCAAACGCAGATCTACGCTTGAGCAACATTCTGAAATACGGGCCTAAGAAAAGCCCTTTTGCAGTTTAGTGGTGCATTTGTCGTAGAGGTTAATATTTCATATCAAATGTAATTAAAATCGTAAACGATTTCCCATTAAGTGCGGAAATATACGACAGATATTCCCGATTTGTTTCTGATCAGACTATCTGTTCATATTTACTCGATACACATCCGATTATTACGCCAGACTTTTTGTGAACTCGGTCGTTCTCGAGCTATTATCCCGAGTGTTATTTACTGCATATTTGCTCGTGTTGACGCGAAAGAAAGAACCGATAATAAAATCGGAAACACCTCAGCGCTGTTTCCAACTCGGACGTCAGATCCGACTATCGCATCGGACGTGTATTGATTGCTCAAACAAAATAATGGCTTCAACGCCTTTCGATAGTCGGATCAGACTCGGATCTGGTTATCTGATGTAACAATCTGACATGTATTCTCAGCCTAAGTTACTAAAAAATAACAGTTCATAAAATACCTAAATAGCTTTCATATGAAATCTTACCAGTATTGAAATATATAACTATCAATATTATTTACCTCGTATACTAGATGATAAGATATCAACATAGTTCATATGTATTTAGACCATTGTCTTTTTTTCGCTATTGTCGACCGTGTTAAATAATAAGCATATTAAGGTATTTTTATATAATTAACTTTAAAATTTTTGTAAAGTGATTTTCTAATTTAAAAAAAGTAATGTTAAATTTCATAGTTTTTCAGCCGCACTTAACGGTAAAAGGGCTCTTGTGTACAAAGGACACGAAAGGTGTTTTGTAATTTTAGTGAATTGTGTGCAATATTAGTTTGCTTGGTTATGTAAGAATCTGTTTGGTATATTAAGTGATACATTCTGAATAGTACAAAAGGGTTGAAAACTCAAAACTAATTAATTAATTAAACAAAACTTTGATATTTAACAGTTACCATAAGGAGCGCCGCCAAATATTTAGCGGGCGAATAGCGGCTTTTGACCCCATTACCCATACACCCTCTATATCCTTAATTATTGTACTAGACCAAGTACTTGGTGGGCAAAGTAAATGGGCCAGCACCGGCCCCCGAAAGAATTTCACTCGGCCCCCGATAATTACAATCGCATGAAATTTAAATTGTAATTGCAAGTGTATTGGTAGTTACAAACTAACATTTATGAAAGTGTGTAAAACTGTAATGTTTTTATAATATGATTAATAGATTTGAACACACGCATTTTAACTATAGGTAATTTATGTCCCTCTGAAAAATCTTTAACTATCTTTGCCCCCTATGAAGAAAGTTTGCCCACCATTGTACTAGACAAACATCTAAATTAGTGGATTATTCCACAAGTTATAGACCCCATTCTTTGCAGTTTCTTTTAACTGAAAATGAAGGGATGTGGCTGGTGTTGTAACATTTAAAAAAGTTGTAGGTACAGTCGGCAAAAGGTGGTTCAAGTTAGCAAACATTGACTTTACAAATTATAGACTCAATGGCGCTACCTTTATATAAGGCCAATAGCCTGGCTTGCCTTACCAAACACTCGATCAGGACTATTAGCTATATAAAGACTATAGGAATTCTTAGATTTTAACAATCGCACTCGTCAAACTGAAACGTCGTGTTTGGTTATTTAATCTTATTTCACTAGCTGTGTACCGCCTCCCGGGCTCAATGTAAACAACATTGGGTTTACGTTTCGGAGGTCGCGGGTTCGAACCCCAGCGGGGTACGTGTTTAAGTACTCGGTTTAGTTGGTGGTAGGGCATTTTAAATGTCCGCCTGGCTAGCTACCACCATCTTATCTAAATCTGCTTCCAAGCAGCAATGTTAATAGCATTGTTATGTCATAGATAAGATAGCCAGTCCCCCATATTTGTTGGGGTTTCGAGGTCTGTACGCTTGCACCCTCGACGTCATATTCACTTAACATCAGGTGTGATTGAGGTCAAGTACTTGTGCATAAAAAAAAAGAAGTGTAAAAATTACCCTAACTTGATTTCCGATCAGCCGATTTCGATCACTTTTGGTACCAAAGCGCCCTAGAAGTAAATTATGGTAACTCTACGACTATCCATTAGACGTTTATCCCCTTATCCTTACTTCTAGGGCGCCAACGTTGTACCGAATTTTGCGAACGACCAAGCGAGCTAAACCGTAAATTATTACTACAATCGGTTATTGCTATAGGATAGGATCAATGGGAATGCGGTGCCCCGCGTTGACAGAATTAATTCGGTAGAGTAAATCTTGGATGTCTATGAGTTGTGCGGCCGATGTTTGCAAGCTATTTGGTAGTGATTACCAAAATATTTGTATTATGAATCATATGATCCCGAGTTTGGATGTTTTATATATGTATTTATTTACAAAAATAATTATTTGCGTAGTTTATCAACCATCTGGTATCCATAATACAAGCCTAGTTGCTTAGTGTGGAACTAGATGGCGTTGTGTGTATGTGCAAAGATATTTATTTATTTAAAACGATAGTTTTTGGCAGGTAGTATTTACGATCATATTTATACTATTTACTACTAGACAGAATGTTTTCTATTTATTGTACCTAAAGCGGCATTTGATACAAACTTCGGCTGCACCACAATCGCCAGCGCAAATCGCAGCAGCTGTCTCACGTATACATTCGTCATTTTCTGGAAAAAGATGTTTTTTTTTTAACTTTTGTAATTTGTTTGTGTAACGTAGCAATCCAAATTTTTCGAAATGAATAAACCGATTCGAATAAAACTTTATACGTATCGGCAGGATAATTAGATCTTAGAGTTAGCCGAAAACGTTTTCAAAATATCGAATTTCAAAGAATATTGCATTTTTTAACACGCTTTTATTAGCTTCACTTGTAACTAACAATGTAATCAAATCTTGAAAGTTAATTTAAACTTTTAATTGTATCGAAATGAAACTTTGTATGTATATGTAATACTGATGGCAATACTATAATTTAGTATCTTGAAGCTGATCTGATGATGGAGGCAGGAGGTGGATGGTGAAGCTCTTCTGTGCCTGCCTACTAGTAAATCCCTCGAGTTTCAGCTCATATGATTAGTTTTGACGAGTCCAATATATTGCACTTGGTGTCGACGATCTGATGATGGAAAGATGGATGGAGGAAATGTAGCGTGTTTTTTAGTTTTTTAATCTACATATTTATTCTGTTGGAAAATTTTTAATCGCTCTAATTTTGTTCAACTCTTAAATATATAAAATAAAAATATTCTCTAATAACTTTCAGGTCTATATACCTACATGCTTTATGCTTGTAAAGTTTCATTACAATCGGTTTATTAATTTCGAAAGATTTGGACTTGAAAATTTGTACGGAATACCGTGCGGAATAAACTTCCTAATGATTTGCTGACCGTTCCTAGTTTTATTTAGAGTTTTGTGGAACTGTTAGTAATTTGTTGCATTTGCTTGCCTTTTCAAGGAACTAGGTGATGATATTTTTAAATCAAAATAGATTGTAATAACTTCTAAGAACTACTGCAACAACATAATCCATAGAATCAAATTTGGAATAAGATCAACCTTAGTAATATTTTCATTGGCTAGAATCAAAACTGATAAAATTGATAGACCACTTTCGCCGACTGTACCACAATTTTTCCCGTTGGAGAACTAAGTCAGCCTCAATGTTAAAATCATATCTTGTCTGTTTTAGAGGTACCTCATAGATATTGCAATTAATGTTATTATTATTATTAATAGTGTACTATGTGTCCTTTATTATTTAGTTAGTATACAAAGATCAGTAAGGTGCCTTTAAATTGAAGCCATCTATTCTTGTGGCTGAGCATGTACCGTTTTGTTTTTCTCCCAAATGTGATCATTTTACGTTCAGAATCATTATGTTAAAACCTACTAAAACTAATGTAATTCAATGATGTATCAAGATTTAAAAGTTAAGCGATTATGGGCGACATATCCGTAAAATTTGAGGCCCACTCTTGGTCTAGTCCAGTCTAGTCAATTAGGTTAAGTATAGATATAGTGTCAACATTCCATATTTTTGTGAAAATTGTAATTCATTTTGTCGAAAATAAATTGATTGTTGGTTTTGTCCAAAAAAAATTTCATTTACTGAAACAGACGTTCACACTTTCTCAAAGTACCCGTCAAATAAAAGCCGTTTATTTTTTAGAGTATAATATGATCTCAAATTTGCATTACACACTCTGCACATATCATGAAATAGTGCCACAAACCATTAGTGCAAAAATTAAATAGAAATGAGATATATCAATAAAGCAAGCATATACTGGTGTCGATTCGGTTGTGCGCAAACTAAACTAAAACTAATTTTAAAGTAGGTCTGTCTTTTTCTCTCTGGAACAATATAACGTGACAGCACCAGTCTAAATCTGGTTTTAGTTTAGTTCGTGTGCAACCGAATCGACATCATTGTCTATTTTACCTATTTTCTGTTTCTAATATCATTACTATTTTACACCAGTGTCGTCAAACCTGATCACAAATAAAAATAAAAGCAATCTTCCTTTCCAAAGGCAAATTTCAGGATGCCCATATCCCTGAACAATCTTAGATAATTAAATGGTGGATGGTGAAGGACTCCACCGACAAGTGGAGTCTCTTAAATATAAGAGAGAGACAGAGATTATGGATGATCTAAAGTCCGGTTTGGTGTTACAGCGTCATATAAGTGGTTACTGGAATGTTTTGTATTATTACCTACGCAAGCAACATTTAGACCACCTTGAGGGCTTTGTTCTCGAAGGCAGCGGGGGCGGTGGCGCGGGGAATGGCGCGTTTAAATACATATAGATTTGTATTGAACGGTTCTCGAAGGCCGCGGTGCGGGGAGATGCGCACGAGCGATGCGCCGTTTCCCGCACTGCCGCCGCCTCTGTCTTGCCCCCCGCACCCCGCCGTCTCCGAGAATAAGGCCTAATAATAACTCCTTTTAATCTGTAAAAGCTTGACGCGATTCTCCGCGACTCCGCACACATTTGTATTTGTAATCGAACTAATATTATAAATGCGAATATTGGATGTTTGCCTGTTTGTTTGTTGGTCAATGACGGCGAAACGGATGGACGGATTTGGATGAAATTTGGTCTATGGGTAGAATATACCCTGGATGGAGACATAGGATATTTTTTATCCCGATAAAGTTAGTAGTTCCCGCGGGATAAACAAATTTCCGCGATAAAGTTGTTCTACGCAGGCGAAGCCGCGGGCGGAAAACTACTTTGTAATAAATAGGTAATGAAGAGAGTTGAGTCATAAAAACTAACTACTTTAGGTATTTAAAACTTTGGAAATGCGACGGCTCTACTTTCCATAGTAACATAGACATGATCTTATTGATTGTATGCAGGTACAGTTGATAGCACAAATATACTCCTCAAATCATACCGGTGGTTTCGGGACGAGTATTTTAAAATTAAAACAGTTACCTACACATTAAATCTGAGTCTTAATCGCTCAAAGCGCTCAAATTCCAGTCTTGCCAGTAACGCAGCTCGGCGCATCAAAAACCAGACAATGCGCGTCGCGCATCCAATAGTTTACGCTAGATGTATTATCAACTGTACAAAGCCTGCCGTGTATTTTAAACATCAAACTCTACAATCCGACGATAATAGCAGAATATTAAAATTTATTCATAAATATAAATGTAAGGGTTGGTTTCTATCAAAGCGATGTCCTTTTCCAACTGCTTTAGCTCTTGCTCCATCTTGGTTTTCTTCAAGATCTTTGGGATTGTGTCCGTCAACATTGGTAGCTGTAGGAATGCCTTCTGCAGCAGCTGCCAATTGTACTTGAGATCCTGTAATTTTTTAACAGATACGTACCTATAGGTAATTGTGGAGACAAACGAAAAATAATAATTTAGCTTCGCAAACTGATTTCCTACTTATCATCAGTCAATCAACGAATTTTATCTATGATATACTTATCAAGTTTCTGAATAAATCATTTTTAATTTTTTCTTTCGAATAAATTATAGTAGTTATTAATTAATATTTAAAAAAAATTGTAGTAGTTACCTATAATAAATTTCGATTGAACATCCGTATATTAATATGACATTAGTTAATAATAATATTTATCCCATATATGATGTAAGTATTAACTTTGCTTAATTCGCCTGCATGTAGGTAGAGATAGTTCAGGGTTGTCAATTCGTTTTTGTTTCTTTAAAATATTCTAGGTATTATTATTTTTCGGATATTCAAATAAGTACCTACCAATATTTATACGAACATAGGCACATAATATTCTCGTAAACATATTGGAGCAACAATTAAAATATTTTTTTTTGTATCTAAAAACGTCACATGCGATGAAGATGAACCGAAATTTGATTTATTTTAGAAATAATGAGAATTAACACCGATAAAAATTTAAAGAACCTATAACAACCCGACTACGTTTAGATAAAAAATCAAAAACAATACGAAATAAGTGATTTAGCCGTAGGCCTCTATGCGGTTCGTCGTAGATATACCCAATAATATTTTTTTAACTTGGCTTATTTTTTATAGTCGAGACCTATCATTTGGTACATACCCATCTCAATGGAGTATGCTGAAATTAATTGTTGTCAAGTGGGATAAAATGTCTGTCCTCCATATCAGATTAATCAAGATGACATATATCCTATGACACTCCCAGGAATAGTACGAATCTAACGATACCTCACTTCTCCAAAATCGGCTGAATGCGTGGTAACATACATACATATAGATTATCTGCCCAAGATAGTCTGCTGGGAAATTCGGATAATGGATCGTTTTAGATGAATTCCTACGGCCTTTTTGAATTGTCCTGGAGATAGTAAGTTATAATTTTTACCTCGTGCCCCCGGTAGAACCAAGATAGAGTCCCAGGCAAGCATTATAATAATAATACTTTGCTCTGGGATCTTGCGCTATATTTTTAATAAGAAGGTCTTATACCTACCATACCGAAGTTGGAAACGGTATCTTAAAATTAATAAATTCAATATCACCTCGAGCAACTTCGTTCTTTCCTCGGCACTGATCAGCTTGCACAGACTTTCCCTATTCTCCTCCGCGATTCGGAGTCTGTCGAGTTCCTTCTGGATCTTTCTGTTCCTCTTTACGAGGTATGCCGGCATTCGCCCAAAGTCGGGTCGCAGACAATATTCGGGAACCTCACCGGAGCCTTTGATCTTCTTTATGTGGCCGTCTCTTGTGTCTACGAGTCTTTGCGAAACAAAAAATTATCAAATGATAACTCATATTATTATGTATATGTCATAATTTTCACACACAAAATTAAAGTGGCTATTCTTAGCAAAATTTTTGCTACGTTATAATAATAAATTATTGCTGATAATAGGCTTTCTTTTGGTTAGATTCCTTTATTTATTTATGTAAGGAGGGTGGCCAATTAACTCTGTTTCTCGCACATTGATACTCAGTGACATAGTGAGCTGAAAGGCACAATATCGAAAGCAGTTTATAGAAGCCGTTTTAGACAAATGTAGAATATGAACTTTAAATTTGGTGATAATTTTAATTATCTCATATATTTTACCAAAAAATACATACCTACTAATATACTATATTGATAAATCTGAATTTTTTGCCATCATTTTCCTATTACTACAAACTAACTTAATTTTGTGGTCAAACGCGTAGCTTGTTTATATTCTACATTTGGCTTATATTCTACATTTGGTACGGAATCCTGAATGTGCTAAGTGCGACACGCACTTGGACGGTTTTTATATTTGTCCTGGAGACAGTCAGTTATAATTAATTACTTCGTGTCACTAGTGGAACTGGATAGAGTAGGTACCAAAGGCAAGCATTATAATATTAATATTTCTTCTCATGCCTTTGCTTTATAACTCAATGATACCCCACACAATCGGGTAAAAAATAATTTCTTTTTCATGCACCCGTTCTCTTGTATATCCCACTCCACCTCTCCACTTGGAACCACCAACTTAAATATTTTAACATATTTTTTTATACTTTTAACTGGCTTTGGGTCAGCAAGACACACCTTTGGTGCAAATATCAAGACTGCAGCTTCAACGGTTAAGCTGCTAAAGCTTTGTGAAAAAACGATGGTTGTGGGTAAGTACGTTGTTTGAGATAAGTAACCAGTCTCCAAAATAAGATAGGGGTTCTGGGTGAGAGCGCTTCCACCTTCAGACACATACTCACTTAACATCAGGTGTAACTGAGTTCAAGCACTAACCCATTATGTATAAAAAAATCCTTTTAACAATCATATCGGACACACACACAATGCACATGGAGGATCTTGTCTTACCTGGGCTGAACAGGTCTACCTTTGGTCTTAATCGCTTTTCTGATATTCACAACCCTGAAATTGACCTTCGGTTTTTCTGGACCTTTCCCAGGCGGCGGTCTTTTCGGTACAGGTGGCAAGTTTCCCGTCACGTAGCACTTGTGATCAGTCTTTTTGACTGGTTGCCCAATGCCTTGTCCCTTCTTCAGGAATTTATCTGGTGGTTTGAGGGGTGTCTCGGCGTAACCAAATGTGCGACGGAGTTGTGGTATTTTGGCTTCTCTCAGCTCCTTCTCTAGCTTGGATTCATATCTGTTTGACAGTTGATAGGTGTAGTAGATGTAGGTGCGTAAACACTTGATATTTCTTATGAACTCATGCATCACATAAACAGATTATAGAAGTTCGATGCTGATTATAGGATTTTCCTGAGAGGATTTGCTTTAATTTCCGTCTGCCTAATGGAACCACACTATTTTATTGATGAGCAATGTATGACTAATTATCTAACTAGTTATATAAATTTCGAAGCAAGGATTTTTTATCATCATCACCCCGTAAACACCCCACTGCAGGGATATAAGCCTCCCTCGTATATATGAGGGAGTATGGGCCGTAGTCCACCACGTTGGCACTATGCGGGTTGGGTGCTTCACATTCCTTTGAATTTTTATTTCCCAGGTATGCAGGTTTCCTCACGATGTTTTCCTTCACCGTTCAAGAGCAGTCGGATAAAATGCACATAAGTAATTAAATTAAATCTAAAATTTCATTGGTACATGGCCTGCCTAGGCATCCTCTGAAGCTTCTCTAGTACCTACATGATTATCTTACAATGTCAGAAGCTATTAGTAACTACGTCCAGGAGCTTTTTCCGTTTGCTTTTAAGCTGTCGGATAAGCTACTCGTCGGGCTAGGTTCAAGTTACGGTGCAGAACTGAGGCAGAACCATAGAAGCCTTCGAGCGTCTTTTTGGCTTTTGAATATTTTGGTTTAGCATCTGATATTTTGACTCGTATTGTAGAAACAATACGAGTCAAAATATCAGATGACGTCGTTTTCTTACGGGTTCCAAGGTCTCATCCGAAGCCACACTACCTAATCCTGTCCCTTAGGATTTGTAACATACCTACTTGCCCTTATCCGTGTCCATTGTAGGTACTTTCCAAGACTCCGAATTGTGTACGAAATCGTTTGGAAACAGCTACTTAGGTATAAGTATTGGTAAGAAGCAGAGAAGATTGTGAGATCGGATGGTGGGCTGTTTAAACTCAATGTTGGTTTAAATTAAGAAAACTATGACCGACACATCCGGGCTCCAAAAGGACCTCGTACCTGATGATCTTATGG